>JAJOZX010000046.1:1797500-2305000 GCA_023014485.1 Bathynomus jamesi | reverse complement strand
ACATCAATAAACATTTTTCCTTCATTCGTTCGAAGCATTGTAAATGATCGTTTTTTTTTTTTTTTTTGTGTAATAAGATTCTTATAAATAGACATTTTCTTTCGCCATGAAGGTTTTATATTTGTCAGAATTTTGTTTTTTGTTGATAAAAGCGATTCGTTTATGGATGAGTTATCAACATTGTACTGAAGTTCTAAAGTTCCTGGAACATCATTCACTGTAGCTTCTCCAAGGTCATCTTCATCGGCCTCATCTTCATCAGATAAACGATCAACATCAGGTGGAATGATTGCAACTTCAAAATCATCTGCACCTTGTTCATCGGCTTCTTCAATAGCTTCCATAATTCTTTCAAAATTACAAAGTTTTCTTCGCCGATCCATGTTGATGGGTGATGAATAAGAGTAAAATAAAATTTAATTCATGGAGAGCATCCTTTTATACCAAATCATTGCGGAATGTTATGACTCAAATGATTGTGCAATGTATGACTCAAGTGATTGCGTAATGTATGACTCAAGTGATTGCGTAATGTATGACTCAAGTGATTGCGTAATGTATGACTCAAGTGATTGCGTAATGTTATGACTCATTATCATATCCTCCCAATGATCTATTTAGAGATCACCAAAATTGTTTCTATTTTGCTTCTTATTCTACCTAAATAAACTGTCAGTTATAATAATAATACTAATGATTTACATCTTATAAATCATATCTATTCAAAAATAATAATTTTTATATATTACAATATTATATTTAATGTTTTGCATTGCACATTTTTCTCTGCAAATTTAGGACAAATAAAATTCTTCATAAGTTAACCATAAGTTAACCCATTAACGCCCACTGATCTATTTAGAGATCAGTTAAAAAAAAAAACTTAATTAATTAGTTGTTATTACTTTAAATGATTTGTTATGGCTAAATATTAAAGTAAACATCTGCTTTTATCTAAAATTTTATTGTCATCAATGAATATCAAGGTTTAAGAAACTTATGAAGAATTTTATTTGTCCTAAATTTGCAGAGAAAAATGTGCAATGCAAAACATTAAATATAATATTGTAATATATAACAAATAATTATTTTTGAATAGATATGATTTATAAGATGTAAATCATTAGTATTATTATTATAACTGACAGTTTATTTAGGTAGAATAAGAAGCAAAATAGAAACAATTTTGGTGATCTCTAAATAGATCATTGGGAGGATATGATAATGAGTCATAACATTACGCAATCACTTGAGTCATACATTACGCAATCACTTGAGTCATACATTACGCAATCACTTGAGTCATACATTGCACAATCATTTGAGTCATAACATTCCGCAATGATTTGGTATAAAAGGATGCTCTCCATGAATTAAATTTTATTTTACTCTTATTCATCACCCATCAACATGGATCGGCGAAGAAAACTGTAATTTTGAAAGAATTATGGAAGCTATTGAAGAAGCCGATGAACAAGGTGCAGATGATTTTGAAGTTGCAATCATTCCAACTGATGTTGATCGTTTATCTGATGAAGATGAGGCCGATGAAGATGACCTTGGAGAAGCTACAGTGAATGATGTTCCAGGAACTTTAGAACTTCAGTACAATGTTGATAACTCATCCATAAACGAATCGCTTTTATCAACAAAAAACAAAATTCTGACAAATATAAAACCTTCATGGCGAAAGAAAATGTCTATTTATAAGAATCTTATTACACAAAAAAAAAAAAAAAAACGATAATTTACAATGCTTCGAACGAATGAAGGAAAATGTTTATTGATGTCACCTGTACAACTATTTGAAGTCTTTTTCAAATGAAGTGCTTGATCATATAGTGAAAGAAACAGTTCTTTATGCCATTGAACAGAAGAATAAAGGAGTATTTACTGTGTCCATGGATGAAATGAAAGCAATTTTTTGGAATACTGTTATTCACAGGATACCATCGATTGCCCTCTGAAGGACATTATTGGTCAAATGAAGAAGACTTGGGCATTGATATTGTAAAAAGAGCATTGACCCGAATCGATTTCTTGAAATAAAGAGCCTTTTACACTTCACAGATAGTTCTGAAGCTGAAAAATGCAAAGGAGATCGGGGCTTCAAAGTAAGAGTTTTATTCAATAAAATTAACAATTCGTTTCAGCAATTTGGAGTCATGGAAAAAAAAAATGTATCAGTAGATGAAATGATGGTTGGCTATTATGGTCATCATTCCTTGAAATAATTTATTAGAGGAAAGCCAATAAGATTTGGATATAAACTTTGGGCTCTATGTGGAGTTTCAGGATACTGTTACAAATTTGATTTGTATTGTGGAAAATCTTCAGGGCAGCCAAATGACGAATTGAATCTAGGAACAAAGGTAGTTCTCAGCATGACTGAAGGACTAGTAATGCAATATTCATCATGTGTATATTTCGATAATTTGTTCACCTCCAGAGACTTACTTGTGCATTTACAAATGCAAGGAATAAGAGCCACAGGTACTGTCAGAGAAAATAGGTTGCAAGATTGTCCCATGAAGAATGTAGACCAGAAAAAACAAGACAGAGGTTACTATAATTATTCATTTGACACACGGGGAGAAGTTCTGGTTGTCAAGTGGAATGATAATAAATGTTAGTTTAAATAAGTTATCAATAAGGAAAGAATAAAACGAATATTTTTTTTTTTTAACAAACGTAAATAAAGCGTTTGTTATTATTTTTGATTTGGTGATATATTCATAGCTAGTTGGGCTTCCCTTATAAAAATTCATTTTCTGTCTAACGAAATATTTATTGGGTAACTTTGTTAATTCTGTTATATTACTAAAATATATTGAAAGTTGCTTTTACTTTTATTCAATCCGGTTGATAAATTCCGGGAAGTGTGTGTGTGTGTGTGTGTGTGTGTGTGTGTGAGTTGTTTATTCGTTTATTATTATTATTATATTATATATATATATATACATTCAACTGCAAAGAACACGCAGTATAAATAACGTAAAGAACGACGCTTGTATAGGAGATATTCCGCGCAAGACGAGAGAGAGAAAACGGAACAAATGAAAAAATGAGGTAACCACCTGGGAATCGAACCCGGGATCTTCCGATTGCCGGTCAGACGCGATACCATTACACCATGGACCTCACTCTTCCAAATGCCGTAATTCTTCTACATACTCGCAGAAACCAATGCCCCAAGGGGGCACCTCCCGCATGCCGTAACATTATATACATTCAACTGCAAAGAACACGCAGTATAAAAACGTAAAGAACGACGCTTGTATAGGAGATATTCCGCGCAAGACGAGAGAGAGAAAACGGAACAAATGAAAAAATGAGGTAACCACCTGGGAATCGAACCCGGGATCTTCCGATTGCCGGTCATTACGGCATTTGGAAGAGTGAGGTCCATGGTGTAATGGTATCGCGTCTGACCGGCAATCGGAAGATCCCGGGTTCGATTCCCACGTGGTTACCTCATTTTTTCATTGTTCCGTTTTCTCTCTCTCGTCTTGCGCGGAATATCTCCTATACAAGCGTCGTTCTTTACGTTATTTATACTGCGTGTTCTTTGCAGTTGAATGTATATAATGTTACGGCATGCGGGAGGTGCCCCTTGGGGCATTGGTTTCTGCGAGTATGTAGAAGAATTACGGCATTTGGAAGAGTGAGGTCCATGGTGTAATGGTATCGCGTCTGACCGGCAATCGGAAGATCCCGGGTTCGATTCCCAGGTGGTTACCTCATTTTTCATTTGTTCCGTTTTCTCTCTCTCGTCTTGCGCGGAATATCTCCTATACAAGCGTCGTTCTTTACGATATATATATATATATATATATATATATATATATATATATATATATATTATATATATATATATACCCGGGTTGGGGAATGAGGCTCGTATGTTAGTTTCATTTAACTTAATACACGTTTGTTATTTTCCTGATTTTCATGATATATATATATACAGGTGTGTGTGTGTGTGTGTGTGTGTGTGCGCGAGTTGTTTATTCGTTTATTTTATATATAGATGGGGCTCGGGGGACAATTATTTGGTGTTTCATTTTGTAAAGTGGGAACAAAAATAGTACTGAACGATATGAATGCCCTTCATATCGAGTACAGGTTACCTTATACTTTAAGCGGTGAAATATTATTAAGCTGCATATACTGCGTAATGCAGAGCAATAATGATGTAATTGTAAACTCATACAAGCATACCCCGTTATTTGAATACCATCAACAGCCCAGCGTCTTAACCACTAGGACACATAGGGTACCCATTTATCTGCCAACCACTTTCTTTTATTATGTGGAATGATCACCTTAGACCTACAGTTTAACGTGGAACCATCAACAGCCCAGCGTCTTAACCACTAGGACACGTATGGTACCCATTTATCTGCCAACCACTTTCTTTTATTATGTGGAATGACCACCTTAGACCTACAGTTTAACGTGGAACCATCAACAGCCCAGCGTCTTAACCACTAGGACACATAGGGTACCCATTTATCTGCCAACCACTTTCTTTTATTATGTGGAATGACCACCTTAGACCTACAGTTTAACGTGGAACCATCAACAGCCCCAGCGTCTTAACCACTAGGACACGTAGGGTACCCGTTTATCTGCCAACCACTTTCTTTTATTATGTGGAATGATGAACAGCTGGGCTTTGCTGATCTCTTACATATAAAACCCATTCACTAAGAACATTGGCTTCCTTTCTCACTAGAAACAAACTCTGCCATAAGTAGAATTTAATTGGATTCATCTACACTATATATATATATATATCATTATATTTCTATATGACACCATACAAATTACGCGTAAATATTTTCATTGTAGAAGTAATAAAATGACAATATTAATATCTGAAGTCAGTGGTGATTTCTGCTCGAATAGCTTGTAGAATAGGGTGGAGCGAAAAATACTTTTTTTCTAGTATGAAGTTCTAATAGTGATTAAAAGTTGCATTTAGTGGACGATATATACCTGCCAAAATATGAGTTCATTTGTTTAATATGTTCAGCTGCCACCAGGGGGCTAAAGTTAACACAATTTTGGGTAAAAATGAAAAAAATGCTTCTATTTTAGGTTTATCAAACTATTATAAAATTTTATCTTAGAATTATCTAATAGGTTGATTAAGATTCTTAAATGATAAGAATTCGTTTTGTAAAAATGCCTTTTCATATGCTTAATATTTTCAGCTGCCACAAGAGGGCTGAAGTTAACTTAAAAGTGACAATTAAGTATGATTCTGTATTTACTTGAAAAAGGGAAAAGTAATAAATTAGGATGTCTCTCCTCCTTTATACTGGCTTGAGACAGTTAAGAAACGTTATTTCGTGCCTTAGCGGAGTTACCACCCTTTCCCCAACCAACCTCCCTCTAGAAAGGGTTCTTGCTGAAGACTATTTAGTAATTTGCTTTTGTGTCAAATTTTGGCTGTTTTTTCCTTGATTCTAATGTAGCACGAATCCAACCGTCTCTGTTTGTAGGTCCGCAGACTGATCCAGCAGCGTCTGTAACGAGCTTGACTCATCTCTCTACGGCTTGTGTATGACATGGAAACTGAAATAATTCTGAATGAAGAGTAGTACCATGTTTGATGCATGATTCAATATCATCAAGAGAAACTCCTTTGGTTATCGGTGGTTCTGCTATCTGAAAATCTTGCCACATAATGAGATCTGTATAGTCTTTGGCATAAAAATTTATTTCTGGCACCTTAAAATACCTGATAACATCTGTTTCTTGAATGCATGCCCTTGCTTTTATGATACGCCTAAATCCCAACTGACGCACATGCTCCCTTTCATCAGCTATCATTGCAATGAGAATGTTTTCTTGATTTGCGTAATATGCATTTCGCTGAATGACTGAGTAGTCATGTACTCTCCTAAGCTCTTCACGGAGATACCGGCTTCTTGCAATCATATGCCACATATGTTTAGCACCATATTGGCATAATGGTTTACGCTTTATCTGAAACCACATTGGTGCGTATACCCTAACAATGAAAGTAGCTAATTCTTGTAAATTGCCTGAAGGATTCTCTGTGCTTGCATATAACCGCAGAGTCCTGTTTGCTGTGGTGAGCCACCTTGAATGTGATATATTGCCTGGACTCTTATGACTAAGACTCTTTGAGAATGTTCCACTTGATATAGCCTTGTGAATTTCAAGAAGGTATTTCTGGTCAGTACTTATGTCATCTACATCAACTTCACACATGTCCTCTTGAATTTCAATGGATTTGAAGTTAACTATGGGAAGCTTTTCACAGTCTGAAAGTGCTCGGCCAATTTCTCCTGAAAATGCTCTTGGTCCAGTAGTGGTACCATCCAAGTGATGAAACAGATGGCGCAATGGAAGTTCATTAAGGTGTAAAAGGCATATCAGCCACTGCAATGGCTTATTAAAGGCTTCTTCCAGTAATCTTATTGTGCCTCCAATACTACCAGTGTTAACCACTGTCGAATCACAGCCAACTGCAACGATGTTCCCTATATCAACATTCCTTTCTTTCAAGCAATTCACTAGCGCTGTGCAAATGTCTTTAGCTTTGCCACTGGAAGGTGTCACATGTGCAAAGTACAGAGAGTGTGGTTCAGATATTATGCTGATATGCTCTTTGCGTTTGGTTCTTTGGTGGTTAGAGCCATCACTCTCCTGGACTTGAATCATTGTTTTATCCTTTCTGCCATCAAAGTATAATCCCCGCATGGTTTTTGGCTCTCCTATCTGTTGTAGTTCCTTTCTCTGTTTTTGTCTTTCACGTCTTAGCTTACTTCTGTCTATAATATTCCCTTTGTCTTCGGGAGTAACAATTTTAAGATCTGCCAATACTGCAGAAGCAATAGCAGCCCCAGCTCTGTCCGACATTTTAAATCTATCACAAGTAATTGCTAATGAAGGCAGTGGCTCACGCATCTGTTGTTCTGATATTACATATTGAGTCGAGGTTGTATCTTCCTCATTATCTTCAGATATCTCTTCTAGTTGTTGAAGTTCACTTGTCTCTGTTTCGATTTGTAAGTTGGACGTATTGGTTATAGCAGCACTAGTTGTTTGTGAGGATTCCAGACGTGCTTTTTCCATTTCCTTTCGATGTTCTCTTGCTTGTAATCGTCTTGTGTGTGCTATGTCAATGCTTCCTATCACCATTATTCTGCGTGTTCGTTGGTCATTTAAAAAATCCTGCTCTTTTGGAGGGACTTTCTTACTCTTTTCACATGAGCATCTCCTAAACTCCTTACATTTGCAGGTGCAGATGTCAAACAAAGTGCATTTTGAAGAGTTTTCAAATTCTTCAAGCTGATTTTTGTACTTAGGCTGATCCTTGCGTGACTTGTATGGCTTTAATAATGACCTGTATTTATCATGGTACACTCGCATCATCTGTAAAACGCGTGTATGTGAAACTATTGGCAAAGAGGCCTTCTTCCAAATATTTTCTACCTTTTTGGAAACTGCCTCTGCTATTTCAGAAATGAAGGCTCCTTGTTATTCATCTGCTCCTTCACTAAATGTTTTGTGAACAGGTAATCTTTCATAATGCAGTTATAAGTTGGTAGTTGCATATCACTCATCTCACAAGGTACTTCAAATATGGCACACTTCATATGTTCTCTAGTGAAATGTTTATATTTAGTATTTGATGCCATAATATTTTTAAGAAAAATTCACAATCACAAAATATCCTGTAACATCAAAACATTATAAATTAATATATATATATTTTATAAGTATATATAATATATTATATAAATAAACTAAAATTATATAATGCATTATAACAAGCATTTTATAATAAAATCAATATTATCTCTATATAAATCACTTTAAAATAAAGTTTTATAATATTCCGATCATATTAAAAAACTCTCCGATCAACTGAGCGACTAGGCCTACTACCTAAGAAGACAAGTGTTAACACACTGTTCTAATGACTCACAGAAAGAAATTCCTTCACACCAAAACCCTCCCCCCAACCCTCCCCCACAACATTCAGTGTAGTCTCAACATGACTCAGTTACTCTAAATTGTGTTAACTTCAGCTCTCTTGTGGCAGCTGAAGATATTAAGCATATGAAAAGGTATTTTTACAAAACGAATTCCTATCATTTAAGAATCTTAATCAAACTATTAGATAATTCTAAGATAAAATTTTATAATAGTTTGATAAACCTAAAATAGAAGCATTTTTTCCCTTTTTACACAAAATTGTGTTAAATTTAGCCCCCTGGTGGCAGCTGAAAATTTTAAACAAATTAACTCATATTTTGGCAGGCATATTTCGTCCACTAAATGCAACTTTTAATCACTATTAGAACTTCATACTAGAAAAAAGTATTTTTCACTCCACCCTATTGTAGAAGGATAATCCCTCGACCCGAAAAAGGTCTCTAGGGACACGATTCGAACTGATTTAGCTTCTGCCTTTCATCGTGTGTGTGTGTGTGTGTGTGTGTGTGTGTGTGCATGAGTTGTTACTCGTTTATTTTATATATATATATATATATATATATATATATATATATATATATATATATTGGGGGGAAGATCTCTCACCCACCAGGTGTTCTTCGACCCCGTTTCATTGTAGAAATAATAATAATAGTAATAATAATAATAATAATAATAATAATAAGAATTGATGTGCAACGTGTTTGCAGTTAAGATGTAGTTTGTGTGTAAAAAGTTATTTATTAATAAGTAGAATTTAATTGGCTTCATCTACACTATATATACACAGGGTGTTTCAAAAGTCCCTCATTATTTTTAAAATTTTTTAAAATAGCAATTACAAGAGGAACCAAATGACAATTTGGTTGCTGAGTCTACGATTCATGAGAATTTTGATGGCATCAAACTTGGCTTCATAAGTCTACTGGAAAGTCACTGGTACACCTCAACGTGGGCATCGTCTTTTTCGAAACAAGCGAGCCACCGTTTTACGCATTCTTGGCCGACATTGGACAACATTTCGGGAGTAACAGAAGCTCACGCATTCCTGATCCGTTCTTCTAGTGTGGGGAGGACTCGCGGCTTGGTGGCGTACACTTTGCTCTTAATGTAGCCCCACAAAAAGAAGTCGCATGGGGTAAGATCAGGCGAGCGAGCAGCCCATTCGATGGGACCACGGCGACCAATCCACCGATCCGGGAACTGCTTATTCAGAAATGAGCGAACCTCACGCGAGTAATGAGCAGGGGCACCGTCTTGCTGGAAAATGACTTCTTGCATGTCAGCTACAACTGACAGTTGGGGGATGCAGAACTCCTGAAGCATACGAAGGTAATTGTCTCCGTTGACGTTCACGGAATTTCCATCTTGATCCCGGAAGAAGAACGGACCAATCAGCCCAGCTGAGGAGATGGCACACCAGACGACCAATTTCGGCGTGTCCCTTTCATGTTCACGGATCTCCGCAGGATTGTGAGTTCCCCAGATGCGGGTGTTGTGTGCCGATTGACGCGACCAGAAAGGTGGAAGAAAGCTTCGTCGCTGAACCACATGTGCTCCAGGATCGATGGGTCTCTTTCGTAGTGATGCAGCAGTGTCTCACACATCTCCACCCGCAATCGTAGTCTTGAGGTTCCAGCTTCTGAACCACCTGGATCTTGTACGGATACAGCTTGAGACCACGCCGCAAAATCCGTTGGATAGATGTCGCGCTGATGTTCAGTTCCGCAGCAGCTCGCCGAATGGACTTTCATGACTCTGAGTAAACGCCTCACGGACAGTTTCGACATTCTCCTCACTCCGCCCACTTCGAGGTCTTCCTGATCGTGGTTTGTCCTTTACGGATCCGGTCTCCATAAACTTCCGGTGGGTGGCGACGATGGTGTTCCTATCCGGTGCATAATGCTGTCCGTAGACTGCCCGGAATCGTCGCTGCACTTCGACCACAGATTGAAAAACCTCCTGCCATGCAGCGATTTTACACCTCTGCTCTAGAGTCAGCATGGTAACAGAAGAAAACGGAGCAAAACTTCAAATGTAGACTCAAAAAAATTCTCAACTACTGAGTAAGAGTTTACCACAAGATGAACGTCGTTGGTCGATTAGCTGCAAAGAAAATTGAAAATCAAATTAGTGAGGGACTTTTGAAACACCCGGTATATATATATATATATATATATATATATATCATAAGCTGTTTAAAAGAATGTATAATTATAGTAAACGAAATAAGCTAGTTAACCGTAAAATTAATTATTTTGTATTATGGCGTTTTCGAAGGTAAACTATGTTATTTGCTTCGAAAAGTTCAATGAAGTTAATGTTAAATTTGCTTCTAAACTAAAATTAAATGTTATAAAATAAATAATATATATATATATATATTATATATATATATATATTTACCTAACATAAGAAAAGAATGTGTGTATATATATACATATAGCATAATAATATATATCTAGCAATCCGATCATTGCAAAAAAAAACTGGAAAGGTATGCAATTAATAAAGGTGTATTTAAACAGAATTTAATTGGAATAACTATCGTCATATTGTGTTGCACAATGGATGATTAATGGGACACATGGCGCTATCTGGCAACTGAACACATTGCGCTATCTGGCAACTCAGCCAGAATAGAGGCTTATAAAAGATCGAGAAGCTGGTGAAGACTCATTCCCAGCTCGGCTCCAGCCGAGCAAGGACCTCTGGTCCTTCTCTTTTTGGCCCTTTGGTAAACCCCTTAGTGGCCTCTTAGGTTAGGAAAACGAAAATAATATGCCTTAAAGGCAACTACTCTCTCTCTCTCTCTCCTACAGGCGTCTCTCTCCCTCCTTCAGCTCTCTCTCTCTCTCCTTCAGCTCTCTCTCTCTCTCCTACAGGCGTCTCTCTCCTGCATGTGTAACTACTGCATGTGTACCTCCTGCGTGTGTGCGTATGTGTGTGTACCTCCTGCATGTGTACCTCTCCTCTCTCCTTCAGGCGTCTCTCCCTCCTACAGGCGTCTCTCTCTTCTTCAGGTCTCTCTCTCCTTCAGCTGTCTCTCTCTCTCCTTCAGGCGTCTCTCTCACCTTGGCTCAGCCAACTGATTCTGGCTGATTAGGAGCCTATAAAACAACGCTAACTCGGCTGAAGTCTTAGTGTGCACTTGGCTCCTGCCAGGTGAACACCTCTCCTCCTTTCTCTCCTCCTCTCTCTTCTTTCTCTTGGGGGATAACGCCGCCTCCAAGTTTCATGACCCCCCTTGTTGCACCTGCAGCATCCCCCCTTTGGGGGAATTTTTTTCTTTTTTTCCTTTTTTTTATTTTTTGTAAAAAAATTGCAACCCCATCCCCCCATCCCCCCTTTGCAACAACCCCCACCCCCCTTTGCAACATTACATAATAACCTGCAACATTCTTGCACTCTCCCCTTTTGCGGCTATACTACTCACTGTTACTAGTTAGATCTCTAAGAATGAAATGAAGTATGTAGTCGGGTATGTTTTACTCTATGATAGAAAGTAAAATGATTTTAAATTAAAATTACGTTAAAATTGTAATGTAATTACTAGTACAATTACTACATTTTCAAAGTAATTGAAATTAGCATTTAAGTAATTTAGAAGTATATATATATATATATATATATATATATGTTGGTGGGGGGACATGTGGGAAACTTCAACCAGTCATTTTTTGGCGGGGAAGGGGAGTGAGGTATGTGGAGGTGGTGTGCTTATGTGGGGTGTTGTGGGGCAGCTGAAATTTGAACGTGTATGAACTACATACAAAAATTCACTTTGCTTCTCGAGTATGTTTTATTGTTAAATCATGAAGCAACTCTTTAAGTTTCATGTGAAAAACTCTTGCGACAAGTGGCCTATGTTCTTGTTTTTCATAAGCTTCAATGCTTTCAACAGTTTCAGTCCATCTTTGATTGCGAGTAAACGTAATAAATAGATCGTCTTCCCAAATTTTCTTACAATTGCTATACCGCCTTCATAATTCTGCTGCACTGCTCTTGGGCTGCCTTCAGAAAGATACGAATTTGACGACAGATGTTTTGAATTTATATTCTTAATCCTGTTTTCACACATGGACAGCTTTATGTTGCCTTTTCTTCTAGATTGAGAAGTTTCGATTCTGTTAAAGTCTTCGGTGAAAGAATAACTAGAAATTCTATATTTAAAGAAGTAATATTGCAACAAAGATTCTAATTTCATCGCAAATGTTTGTTTTACGGGCTCTGCTAGTTTAAATTATTTAATTCTAGCCAGAAAATTGTAATGTTTTATATATATATATATTATATATATATATACACACACTGTTTTTAATGCGTATATTGACACGCCTCATAGATAAAAAATGTGCATGTTTTGACTTCTTCCGATTTTGATTGCATTTTACTGTATATGTAAGGACTCTAATCGTCTACTTTTCAGAAACGAAATGGCGCTATTTGATCTTTGTAGTCTGTGTAGCGTTGGAGGTAACAATAGTGTCAATGGTTACGAGCGTGAGATTACCCACGAGGATGCACGCGAGAGAGCACAATCAGCATTTTCAAATTTAAATGATCACCAAATGTAAGTTTACCATTTATCTATAGAACTTTAATAATACACGTCTGCATGCAGTTATTTCTAACCGAGTACTTATGAAGTCGTATAAATAAATAAATGAATCTATTTTGTACATATTTTCGCTTTTAAATTATTATTTTATATCTTAGAAAAGTCTGTTTATTACTTTGTTTTCAGCATTCAAAGAATATATATATATATATATATATATATATATATATATATATACAAACTCAGAATGGTCCCCTGAGGAACTTATATGTTAAACACAGACCGTGCATGGAACAACGAACTCTTCTGGGAAATTACATCTTCTATAGTTCGAATAAGTAATGATAAATGACAAATACTATAGTTTTGGGGCCTCTTTGCGAGTAACCCGGTGCTCACGTTGGGCTTTCCATTATGAAAAAGAAAAAAACTGTAGTATTAGTCATTTTTCATTACTTATTCGAACTATAGTGGATGTAATTTCCCAGAAGAGTTCCTTGTTCCATGCACGGTCTGTGTTTAACATATGTTTCTCAGTGGACCATTCTGAGTTTGTGTATATTAAACGGACGTGTTATGTGCCTTGAAAAGTGGACGCTCAATGTCCCGGTTGATGTTTAAATTTTGTTTTTTGGCTAAAAATAAAATAGTTACCCCTTTTTCTTTGATGTATTCAATCCGACGTGAATGCAACGAGTTTCTTGCGTATATTGAGGTTCTGAATGTAGTAGGCTAGGTATAAGCTGTAAACCCTAGATCCTGTCCCAAAGCTGGATCCTATCTGCTTTGCAGATAGCTGGTGAGGGAAGCTATATTTTGGGGCCTCTTTGCGAGTAACCCGGTGCCCACGTTGGGCTTTCCATCATGAAAAAGAAAAAACTATACTATTAGTCATTTATCATTACTTATTCGAACTATAGTGGATGTAATTTCCCAGAAGAGTTCCTTGTTCCATGCACGGTCTGTGTTTAACATATATATATATATATGGCTTTTTTTCTGTCGGAAAGCGCCGGACGGCGTTCCGGTACCTTTTATTTTCAAAACACAGAAGAAAGTTTGATGTTTTTATTTTCATTCCGATTTTATTTATTTATTGGGGGCTTACATGCAAAATTTTAGGAATAGGAAGGAGGCTTTTTTCTTTGGATTGGGAGAGTCAGGGAGTGGGATAGCAATTGGCAAAAAATGTAGGAAATTTATAGCAGAGTTCCGGAACCTTTCTTCCTCGAAAAAAAGCTCTCTCTCTCTCTCTCTCTCTCTCTCTCTCTCTCGACCTTAAGTTTACGAAACAGTGCGTAGAGGTGGAAAAGAAAGCCCAGAAGCTGTTGGGTTATATCAGGAGGCAATTTCAGTTTCGGAACAAGGAGATTGTGCTCTCTCTGTACAATTCCCTGGTTCGGCCGCACCTGGAGTATGCAGTGCATTTCTGGTCGCCCACCCTCAGGAAAGATATTGAGAGGCTGGAGCGAGTGCAGGCGAGGGCCACAAAGTTAATCCCTTCCGTTAGGCATATGGGCTACAATCGACGGTTACGCGCCTTGAACTTGTTTTCGCTGGAAACTCGGAGGCTGCGCGGTCAACTGATCGAGGTTTTCAAGCTCTTACGCGGGTTCAACGATGTCGATTTTAGAAGCATGTTTAGTTTAAATGATAACCCAACTCGCAACAATGGTTGGAAGTTGGATTTGAAACGGTTTAGGACTAGTGTGTGTCGGAATTACTTTACATATAAGATCTGTGACACGTGGAACAGGTTACCTTCAGAAGTTGTGAACAGTTCCTCTGTGGATCATTTCAAGGAAAGGTTAGACCAAATCTTGCACACTATTTGAGTGTGTAGAAAATTTTCCCTGGTACCCGTTGCCATTGGTACCTCCTCGGTATGGGCCGCAAGGCCTTTTGAGGTACTTCTTTTCCTTGTAACTCCTTGTCTCTCTCTCTCTCTCTCTCTCTCTCTCTCTCTCTCTCTCTCTCTATATATAATATATATATATATAATATATATAATAATATATATTATATATATGTATATATATATATATATATTATGTATGGGAATAATATAATAAGGTTAATTAATTACAGGTTATAAATTCACCCACAAACAAATTGATCATGCAAACAGAGTGAGTTGTATGTATAAATACGAAACTACGAAACTGAAAACCAAGCAAACGAAGAATCGTATTTGTCAAAAATGGCGCTGGGCATTTTGGTATAGGTTCGGGTGTAAACGAAGCAATTTTGAAATTCTTAAGTACACGGAATTTAAAACATTTGCATGTTAAATACTCATGTAATTTAGGGGAAAAGACATGAATTAAATTGTCTATATAATTCTGAATAAGTTCGGATAAAAATACCATACATAGGTTACCCCGAAACTAGGAAAATAGCTAATGTAAAATTACATTAAAGTAAAGAAATTCGTTTCTGAGACGGCACGTGGGTTCCCGCGTTTTACTCCAAAGAAAGAAAGAATGCGTTATAAAATTGAACGCTTATTTAGCTATAAAATGGGAAAACTCTGCTAAAATTATATTGTTACATTATTAACAAGTTTAATGGCATGTAAAATTACATCTTCTAAAAGGCTAATAATTCTTACACATAAGATTAATCAAAAAAGAGAATCTTATTTGGGGGTAGAAATATGCTGACAAAGAGTGTATAATACAAAGAAAAATGCTTAGCGTCAGTGCATTTCAGAACGTGGTAAACAAAAGTTCACTCTCACAAACCTGTGTTAAATTTAAATAAGAACATTAGATTTATTGGAGCAAGTGTAGTTTACGTTCCCCTGTGGTGCCTAGTGTAGTTTACGTTCCCGTATATCATCCTAGTGTAGTTTGCGTCCCCCAACTTTGTCCGCGTATACCTAATCAAATAAAACGTTAAAACTAACGAAAATATTACGACTTAACCTAACCAATCGTCAGTATATATATATATATATATATATATATATATATATATATATATATATATATATATATATAAACTGACGACTGGTTAGGTTAAGTCGTAATATTGGCGCACCTAAAAAGCACCCCCTGTGTAATTTCTTTATTTATGATCAGATTTTTATGAAATTTTCAATATAGAGGTTTTCAAATACTAACCGAGCCTTTAATGTTATTCCGATGTCCGCCATTGAAGGCCCGGTTAGGTCAACTGTATGCCCTTGACAATTTGTTAGGTTAAGTCGTGTTATTTTCGTTAAAACTAACGAAAATGGTAGAAATCGGACAGACAGCTGTTCATCCTTCCACACAATAAACAAATTGGTTGGTAAATAAATGGATACTTTGGGTAGCCTAGTGGTTAAGCCGCTGTGCTGCTGGTGGGGTGTGGTTTGGATTCCACGTTAAACTGTAGATGGAGTGACAAGTTTGACCTTCGTCAGAATAAACAATTAGGGCAGAAGCAAAAACCGAGGTTATATACTGTATATATAACAGAAATTGAGCATGCATAATAGTATTATTTTATATTAAACTTTTTTGAAATTTAAATCCTTGTCATTGTGTAACCAACATTCTCAATTCCTACTGTTTTGTTCACTATAATGGCGTTGTAATACGAGTATGTATTACAGTATTTATACGTGTATAATGGTATTATTCTATATTAAAATTTATTTTTGGAAATGAAATCATTGTTATTATGTGCAACTAATATTTGCATTACCCACTGCTTTATTCACTGAGGGTGTTGTAATATGTATTATGCCTATATAAAGGTATTATTCTAGATTAAATGTTTCTTGAAAGCAAATTTATAAATGCCTTTTTTGGGGGATTTTACTGCGTATTTTGAATGCTTATTTTGCCTATTTGTCTGCCCTTTTTAAGGGTTTTTAGTGCCTAAACATGTGGGTTCTACTAATAACGAAATCAGCATAATCAGGACACACCCCGTCCGAGTACTCCGTTCGGGCATCCTCCCTTCTCTCGGTCCATTTCAGGTGTTGCCAACGAGTATTTTATATTCTTAATTTCAAACAAAACATTATTAATTTCTTATTTACGTAAAAATCCTCATTAAATTTCTTATTAAACATAATTATCTTCTTTATTAAACAAAACTAATAAATTCCTATTGTTACCGTGACCAGGATTCCACAACCGAATATATATATGTGTTCCCTTTACAGCGCGAGGCCGTCCCAGCCAGGAACAGTAAAACATTAGATTACAAAACTATATATTAATATATACAAAGTAAATCAGGCTGCCTACACAAGTCATCATTACCCTAACCTAAACTTAACTTAAACTAAATTTAACTTAACCTAAACCCAAACTTAACTTAACTTAAACCTAAACTTAAAATATTAAATATTTAAATCACTGGCACTTATAAAAAATGGGGTTTATTCAGGGCGCTTACAAGCAGTTGCGAGATCTGGCTCCCAACTCCGTCTCCTCTTTAGCAGAGGACAATTCTTAGGTTACTGTTGTTACAGTATGCTGTCTCTCCAACCAAATCTAATACAAAAAATTCCTTTACAGGGAAACCTTCGATAATATTTGTTTCTTATTTTAAATTTTACACACTTTAATCACCAAAATTTCCAGTTCAAGACCAGCTGTCCGCTTTCAAGCAACCAAAATTCGAAAGTCCAAGCACGCACGAAATTGAGCCACGCATCACATACCTTACAACCAACCACCCAACGGATCATCCAAAAATCACAACATGCACCCTGTTACACTTCCCCACCCTAAGAATGAAATAAAATTTCATTCTAACCATACATTCTGTAGCACACACACACACACACACACACACACATGAGAAACAGACAGACTGGTTTCCCTAATAAAATATT
Organism: Bathynomus jamesi; assembly: GCA_023014485.1. Taxonomy (NCBI): domain Eukaryota; kingdom Metazoa; phylum Arthropoda; class Malacostraca; order Isopoda; family Cirolanidae; genus Bathynomus; species Bathynomus jamesi. The sequence goes on along the minus strand of JAJOZX010000046.1, from coordinate 2,287,622 downwards.
GCAAATTCTTTAAATACAAAAAGGGAAAAATTAATACAGAATACTCAATTTACCTATACAAAACTATTACCTTACCAATATTAATAAGCCTGTACATATATTATACCTACACCATCAATACGCGTAATTACACTGATACAGAAGAACATACCTAATTATATACATATTTACAAGTAAGCACTCTCCCTATGCCCTAATTAATGAGATACACGAGTAGTAAATACCGATACGAATATGCTACCCCAAACCCGCAGTATATACAAACAAATAGTTATAATGACAAATATAAAATAAATTCAATTGTTGAACAAAAACAGGGACCCAAACATTTTCAGAAAAACTTTTCTATACACTTTTAGCCATTCACCTTTTTTTAAATTAATAAAACTTAGGATAACAGAAAAATCAGCGAAGCAGTTACATGCAGCCAGCCGTTTCTTTGCCAGGCATCTGCTCTTCATCTTCATACGATGAGAAACACGGAATTGTGTCCTTGAACATTCATTACCGCTGATCCTGTTCACCAAGCAATCCATCCAGAAATGGCGCAACCGTGCAAACTGGCAAGTAAAATAGTTCTGCATGAACATTCACTGGCATTGATCCTGTTCACCAGCAGTTCATCCAGAAATGGCGCAGGCGTGTAGGTGGTAGTTAGTTCTCTCTGGGTCCTTTAATTGATTCATAATTTTCTCTCTGACTGACTCACATTGATGCTCATTCGACTGGCAGTACACGCATAACCTTCAATTTCCTCAAAGCGTATTTTCCCACTAATGGACAATCTATTTATTGGAACTACACAACTAACCCTCCTAATATTCAGACATTCATCCTGCCTCTGCACGCACTCATCACCCAAATCATATCCCTCAAACACCGAATCCTCTAACTCGTACATATCCACCTCATTGCTACCAAACTGTTCGCCATTAAAACTATTCATAGAGGAATACCTTACCCTCCTCTCTGACTCGCATTTTTCATTCATGATGGTCCCGAGTCACAAATAAGAGCTACTCGCAATAACCGAATTATCCCATGTCATTTCTTCAACATCCTCATCCTCCACTGGATCTTTCTCGCACCCATTCACTTCCTTACAAGCTTCATCTAAAACTATTTCGGTTTGTACAGCCGCATCGATCAGCTCAGCTCGTCTCACATTACAGAAACAGGCTAAGGTGTCTTCCGTTTGTACCGACACATCCCTTTTCCACTTCAGCACACGATTCAGCCATGTCATACTCCTTTCAAAACCTTTCTTGCAACTTGTGTTACCCAACAATCTTCTCTTATACCTTCTTTTATTAACTTTATTTACTCGAGTCTCGCTTTCAAACGACTCTTCCCAGTTGCATCTACGTGTAATCCTCACAAAGCGAGAATTTTCATTCTCCTTCAATTCTAGTCGTGACTCCTCTAATCTTGCTCTCTCCACATTGATACTCTCCACATTACTAACGGGTTCCACCAACCATCTTTCTATCACTCCCTCATATTCATCTACACAATTTCCCAACGCCTTTATCATACGTTGTCGCTCGAAGTACTCTTCCAAATACTTTGGCGGTTCCCCGAACAGTTTCAGGTGCGTATGATGCACCCTCAAACATTCACTTTCATTTTGTACAACATACGAAACTCCCCCTTCCATAACTTTTTTAACCGAGTATGGACCCACATATCTCTCACTCATTTTCATTTTCAAAGTTCTATCTGTAGTAATTAACTTCCTAAGAACCTTCACGCCTATTCCATAGGGGATGAAGTTAGGGTGACCTTCACGCCGTCAATTGTTCATCAAAGGGAATAGGTAACAGCTCGCCTCGTCCCAGGGTGCCCTCTGCTAATTTCTGTGCAGGTGGCTTACCAGTCTGCGAATGTACAGTCTGATTATAAGCATTACCGCCTTTGTCAACCCCTCATCCCATTTACCACTCGTCCCGCGCAAATTTCTCAAAAACTCTGTTATAGTCCTATTCACCCGCTCAACCGCTCCATTACACGCAGGTTTATAGGGACTAGAGCATACATGCTGTATTCCGTACTTGCTCAACATATCTCCAAACATATTTGACCGAAATTCAGGGCCATTATCACTCAAGACTCGCACCGGTACCCTCAACATTGAATGCAACATTCGTTCAAAAGAATCAGACACCGACTGAGCACCCTTATTCCGAACTGGTTGCACATGTACGAAAAAAAATACAGTGCACTTACTTATTGTTGTGTGCTAAATATCGTGTATGTTATTACGTTAATTATTGTTTATTGTTACTATTGTATCATTTAACTCGTATCCTATAAAATCATTCTTTATCGTCAATAATCATTTCATTGTAATATTGCACAATTTTTTTATAAGTAATTGTTAATCACTGTGAACAAATAATTCATTTATTTTTCTAATTAAATGAAAACTACAGAGTTATTTCTGTCTCCTTTATTAAATATTGTTTATTTGATTGAAAGGCCAAATTGGTGACCCCGTAAAATATTTCATATTTTTAAGGCAATTACATATTATAGTGAGCATACCATCGCATAGACTACTAATGTGCTGAATGAGTATTTTGCGAGAGTGTTCACCAGGGAAGACACCCGCGTCATCCTCGAGCCAGGCGTCAGGCACGACGGTGCTCGCCTGGATAGTGTTCATGGTGTACCGCGACAGACATTGCCGATAGAATAGACAAACTGAACGCGTTTAAGGCTCCTGAGCCTGACCAGGTTCCTCCCCAGAGTCTAGCGGGAAGTGCACGACCTGGTGGCTCCCCACCTGGCTACAGTCTTCAACAAATCGTTGGAGACGGGCCAGGTGCCTGGTGACTGGAGGGAAGCCAACGTGACCCCTATCTTTAAGAAAGGGGATCACGAAAGTCAATGAAACTATCATCCCATTAGTCTCAGTTCGGTCGTAGGTAAATTATTAGAGGGGATAATAGCGGATAGGATCGTTGACAATTTGGATTCCTACAAGCTACTTGGGGACTCCCAACATGGGTTTAGGCGGCATAGGTCGTGTCTCACCAACCTGCTCGAGTTTTTCCACGTCATGTGGAGTGAGTACGATAAGAGTAGGGCGATTGATATATTTATCTCAACTTTCAGAAAGCCTTTGATAAGGTACCTCACCGCCGGCTAATGGCCAAATTCCGCGCGATGGGTATCGATGGGGAAGTAGGTAGCTGGATTGGAAACTGGCTGAAGAATAGGCGGCAGAGGGTTGTAATTAAAGGGGTTACCTCGGGTTGGGCCTCGATCAGTAGCGGGTTCCTCAGGGTTCCGTTTTGGGGCCAATGTTGCTTATCATTTACATAAATGATATCGACGCTGGCATCGTCAGTAGGATCGCCAAATTCACTGATGACACCAAGCTTGGGGCCAATGTTGGGACGTCCGAAGCGATCGAGCAACTGCGTGTGGACCTACGAAGGATAGGAGAGTGGTCCGAAAAATGGCAAATGCCGTTTAACTTGGGTAAATGCAAGGTCATGCACATTGGAGCCACGCCAATCCCAAGTCGGACTACTCCATGCTGGGGAGTAATAGTGAGGCCATTGATTTGGAAAAGGACTTGGGTGTGCTAATTAGCAGCGACCTTAAGTTCACCAAACAGTGCGAAGAGGTGGAAAAGAAAGGCCAGAAACTGTTGGGTTATATCAGGAGGAAATTTCGATTTCGGAACAAGGAGATTGTGCTCTCTCTGTACAATTCCCTGGTTCGGCCGCATCTGGAGTACGCTGTGCAGTTCTGATCGCCCACCCTTAGGAAAGATATTGTCAGGCTGGAGCGAGTCCAGGCGAGGGCCACAAAGTTAATCCCTTGTGTTTGGCGTATGGGCTATAATCGACGCTTACAAGCCCTGAATTTGTTTTCGCTGGAAACTCGGAGGCTGCTCGGTCAACTCATCGAGGTTTTCAAGCTCTTAGTCTTACACGGGTTCGACGATGTCGATTTTAGAAGCATGTTTAGTTTAAATGATAACTCAACTCGCAACAATGGTTGGAACAGGCTACTTTCAGAAGTTGTGAACAGTTTCTCTGTGGATCAATTCAAGAAAAGGTTGGACCGAATCTTACACACTATTTGAGGATGTGTGTTACTGTCTTCTGGGGTGGCTGTTCGAGAAGCTAGCTGTGACAATGTGTAGGAATTTTTCCCTGGCACCCGTTGCCATTGATACCTCCTCGGTATGGGCTGCAAGGCCTTTAGTGGTACTTCTCGTCCTTGTAACTCCTTGTAACGCTCTCTCTCTCCTAATTAAAATATACGCAGGATACTCGTTCTTAAGAATGAGTAAAACAAGTCACCGAAAATCGCATGAAGATCACATGAAATCGCATTTGACACATTAAAACAGGAATTAACCGAGTCTCCCATCTTACCAATCCCAGATTTTTCTAAACCAGTGGTTCCCAACCTGTTTGAGGCGATGACTCACTAGAGCTAACTCGAATAACTCATAGAAAAATACTGTAAATATAGTTATATGCCAATAATTTTATAAAATTACTAAAATTATACTACTTCTAAATTTGAATTTGATTTTTGAAAGGTATGTCATGACCAATGACCAACCTCCATGGCTCACCAGTTGGGAACCAGTGTACTAAACATTTCACCTATACACACAAACTTCAAATAAAGGGTTTGGTGCATTTTCAATGCGGATGTCTGATAACGCTATAAATGGAGCAGAGATCCCAATGCCCACTGTTTATTTTTCTTGTAACGATGTCATCGATAAACGAGTGACATAATTGGGCCTGTAGGTACACTCGTTTGGCGATCTTCCGATTTAAGAGATACTTGATAATAAACATGCCTCAAATCTAGGGTGGAAAACACTGTTTGCACATTTAGGTTTTCAAATATGTTATCGGATCTATTAATTAAATAAGTATTTTTTTTCGTAATTGTGTTTAGTTTACGAAGATCGGATCTTTTCGGTTTGACGGCCTGTAATATTTTTTAACATTACTTGCTTTTTATTGTCCAGTTTTAATCGTGTATTACAAAAATAACATTCACGTGTTAGAGAAACAAATAGTGAGGCTGTTATATGCAATTTAAAAAATTTAAAATATATATTTTTAAACCGTATTGGGATCTGTTTGGTTTGACGGCCGGCGGAAAAAAACGAGTCATGGCTACGGGACCGTCAAATTCTAAACTCTACCAACTGGTTAGGCTAACTGAATGCCCAGTTAGGGTAACAGAATGCCCGGTTAGGTAAACTGTACGCCCTTGACGATTGGTTACATTAAGTCATGATATTTTCGTTAGTTCACTGTCAAAACAAACGAAAATATCATGGCAACTGCTGTCTCGAACCTTCTACTTGTCAACTTACACCCGTCATTTCTAGTCCTATTATATTGAGATATTTCGAAAAAGCTATCTCTCTCTACGTTATCAAACCCATTCATAATTTTGAAAACCTGGATTAGATCACCCCTTAGCCTCCTAGTCTCGAGTGTTGTCAATTTTAACTCCTGAAGACTATCCTCGTACGACTTCGACCGAAGCGACTGAATCATCTTAGTTGGTCGTCTTTGAACTCTTTCGATTTTGTCTATATCTTTTTGCATATACGGATTCCAAAATTGGATCGCGTACTCCAAATGGGGTCTAACTAATAATTTATAAAGAGGAACAATAATATCGCGCGATTTGTACTCAAAATTCCGAGCTATAAAACCTAGCACTTTGTTCGCTTTATTGACAGCTGCTGTACTTTGTTTCGCTACTTTTAAATCACCAGTGACTATAACTCCTAACTCTTTTTCCTGCTCTACGCTTGTTAACTCTTTCCCTGACATAATATACGCAAAATTACCGTTACGCGAACCTACATGTAAAATTTTGCACTTATCGACGTTAAATCTCATTTGACATGTGACTGACCAATCAACGATTTTATTCAGATCTTCCTGGATTTTACCTCTATCTTCGTCATTAATCGCCCTACCACCCAACTTCGTGTTATCCGCAAACTTTGAAAATGTACTGACTAGGCCGACATCTAAATCGTTAATATATATAAGAAAAAGCAAGGGGCCCAATACAGAACCCTGAGGAACACCGCTCGCTACATTAGCCCAACACGAATCCGCTCCATCAACGACCCCCTCTGTTTCCTACCTCGCAACCACTCTTCTGTCTAATTTATTACTACACCCCTGATTCCATGAGCCTTAGTTTTTTCAATGAGTCTTTTGTGTGGTACGATATCGTAAACTTCAACCATGCTTTGAAAAAATTCTAAAAGATTGGTTAAGCAAGATTTGTTTCTCCTAAAACCGTGCTGCGTATTTCTAACCAAGTTATGCAATTCTAAGTGTTCGACCATACAATCCCTAATTATTGATTCCAGTAGCTTACCTACAACGGACGTTAAACTCATTTGCCTATAATTTCCCGCCGCACCTTTATCGCCTTTCTTAAAGATAGGTGTTACATTTGCTAACTTGAAATTATCTGGTACCGCACTCCTCAGAAATAGACGCATTAAAAATCTTTGTTAGCGGCACAACAATGCTTTCTTTTAATTCTTTTAGTTGTATCGGATATATGGAATCCGGCCCCGGTGATTTACGCATTTTCATTTTATCAATATAACAAATTACCTCCCTTTCACTCTCTCTCTCTCTCTCTCTCTCTCTCTCTATATATATATATATATATAGAGAGAGAGAGAGAGAGAACAAAGAAGGCATTTCGTATTTCTTGGACCTTTACTTGGATCTCTCTCTCTCTCTCTCTCTCTCTCTCTCTCTCTATATATATATATATATATATACTATACATACAGGGTGTCCCAGGAGGAAATGTTAAGATGCACCATTTGACTCTTTGGGTATTTCTAAGTAGAAAGTATTATATCGACATGTGCCTGATTCCCAACCGTTACCGAGATACAGGCCTCTACATTTGGGTAACTAAAACATAGTAAAAAGCCGATCTTAGATAATATTCAATGACATTTAATGATACATTGGCAACTGATTTACATTATTTTTTTGTCTGGGGGTTCTTGAAGAGTAACGTTTATCACCGGGGTTAGCCCGAAACTAGGGAACAGTTGGTTGCACGTATACAGGATGCGTTCATAAACTTCAGAAATGAACTTCCGCGTTTTCCTTGGCAAGACTCGATGGATCGGAGGCTCGCCGCGTGCATTGAAGAAGGAGGGGGTCACTTTGAAACCATTCTGCAATAAGTGCAATAGTGTATTGTATGTTTGTACTTTTTGTAAACCACAAGTGTCATTAAATAGTATCTAAGATCGCCTTTTTATTATGTTTTAATTACCCAAATGTAGAGGCCTGTATCTCGGTAACGGTTGGGAATCAGACCCATATCGATATAATACTTTCTACTTAGAAATACCCAAAGAGTGAAATGGTGCATTCTTGACATTTCCTCCTGGGACACCCTGGATATATATAATTTTATTTATATATATATATATACTATATCTGAAGAAATATCTGAAAAGATATATTCTAAATATCTAAATATCTATAAGAAATATCTTAAACATTGAGACCAGAGTATGAATCGGTATTCAATACCCCAAAAAGTGACAAAGCGATACCTGACATAGATGCATTCTTCAAAGAGAAATTGCAAGGAGAATATATAACAGACTTTGATTTTACCCCAGAAGATGTAGCGACAGCTATAGGACAAATGAATTCACATTCAGCTGCAGATACAGACAAATGAAACGCACTATTAATTAAAAACTGTAAAAATGAAATAGCTACACCCTAATACTGGCTATGGAGAAGATCCCTAGACACTGGGGAAATACCAAGCATCTTGGAAAGAGCAAATATCGTCCATATATATTTCTTTGATCGAGATAGATCTCGATCAAAGAACTATAGACCAGTGTCCTTGACGTCCCACCTCACCAAAATTTTTGAAAGAATAGCCAGAGAGAAAATCTATGACTTTTTGGAGACATTGGAAAGATTCATCGAAAATCAACGCCGATTCCGATCAGGAAGATCATGCCTATCACAACCTATAGAGCATTATAACAATATCCTAGATGCACTTCAAGGCAATAAAACCTATGATGTCACATACACGGACTTTGCTAAAGCTTTCGACAAATGCGATCATGGTATAATAGCACATAAAATGAAACATATGGGAATAACAGGCAAAGTGGAAAAATGGATCTACAACTTCCTCAGAAATCGACTACAGGTAGTCAAAATTTAAGGTGTATCATCAGAATCAGAAGTACGCAGTTCAGTACCACAAGGTACAGTGCTGGCCCCACTCCTGTTCATTATCATGCTAACAGACATAGACAGCGGTGTAAACAGCAACAGTGTAGTAACATCATTTGCGGACGATACGAAGATCAGCAGAAAAATCAGCGATGCAAACGAAGTAGAGGTCTTGTAGAGAGACACAAACAAAATATACAAATGGTCAGAAGACAACAATATGACATTTAACACCGACAAATTTCAGCTCTTGAGGTATGGTAGAAATGAAGAACTTACAAAGACTGCATATTATACTCCAGACAGACAAGAAATTCAGAGAAGCACGAAAGCGGTCGACTTGTGGGTAATAATGACCGATGATGCCAAATTCGAGACACAAAATCAAATAGCAATAAACAAAGCAAAAAGAGTCGCGGGACAGGTACTAAGAACGTTCAAAAGGAGGGAGACAAGACAGTAATGATTCCTCTGCTGAGAACACTGATCATACCAAAACTTGAATACTGCTCAGTTTTGACGTCCCCATATAAAAGGAAGAAATTAATAAACTAGAAGAAACGCAGAGACATTTCACAGCCAAGATTGATGACTGCAAAGAACTCAACTACTGGGAAAGACTACGCAAACTAAATCTGTACTCCTTGGAAAGAAGAAGAGAGAGGTACACCATAATCTATATATGGAAAATGATCGAAAAACTGGTACCAAACCTCAAACAAAACCCAATTACCATCCAGACAACGCTGGAAAATAGGAAAGGCAGAATGTGTAGTGTTCCCAAATTAAAGGCCCGAAAAGGGACCTCAACTCTGAAGGAAAATAGCTTGGTTGTCAGGGGGCCAAGAATTTTTGAACCAGCTTCCAAAGGACCTGAGAAACATTACACGGGTCAAAGTTGAAGTCTTCAAGAGAAGACTAGATGCTTGGCTCAGGACGGTACCAGATAAGCCGGGTGTACCTGGCTATGTACGATGGAGAGCGCAAGAGAACAACTCGCTCCTCCACCAAGCCAGGACTAGAGGCGGGGCCACCAGCTTGACCTTCGTGTGAAGAAAGACCGACGCACGGAGAAGGTTATATAGATAAGGTTATAACAAGGTTTTATACATATATATATCATATTTATTATGGCAAAATTTCGTTATATTTTCCTTGTTACCGGGGTGGGGCACGGGAACCAAGTGTTTTTGGAATAATCAGGAAAATGATATTTATTTTTGTAAAGAAAATATATTGGTAGAACAACATTCGTAAGAACATAGCATTTTATGTCATAATAATCATGTACCGAAAATTATATCTGGCATATGATGTCCTTGGCAGTCGACGCATTGTTGAAGGCGTTTACGAAAATTGGCCTCCACTCTTCCCAGCAGGTCTCTGTTGATTTGGATGATTTGTTGACGGATCGCTTCCTTCAATGCATCTAATGTACGGGGCTTGTCCTCGTAGACACGTGACTTGAGGTACCCCCATAGAAAGAAGTCACATGTGGACAAGTCAGGGGACCGAGGGGGCCATGCAATGTCACCAAATCTCGAAATGAGATGGTTGGGAAACAGGGGGCGAAGAACAGCCATTGACGCTCTGGCGGTGTGTGGCGTGGCCCCATCTTGCTGAAACCACAAATGTCGACGAGCAATACGCCTTCTTCGTAACTCAGGGATGAAAAGGTGTTCACCATCTCAATGTAACGCCCAGATGTTATGGTAACGGTAACCCCATTTTGTTCGAAGAAATAGGGACCGATGACGCCAAACTTTCCCACCGCGCACCAAACTGTAACCTTAGGGCTATGCAGCGGTTTTTCATGGAGTTGTCGCGGATTTTCAGCAGCCCAATACCGACAGTTTTGATTGTTGACGGCCCCATTAAGGTGGAAATGGGCTTCATCACTCATTACCACCATCATGTTTTCATTCTGCTCATAAAGTGCAAGCATTTCCTGTGCAAAATTCAGTCGTTGGGGGCAATCGTTTACATTCAATTCCTGCACCATCGCTAACTTGTATGGGTGAAAATGTAATTCTTCATGCAAAATCCGTCTAACAGTACGATTGCTGATTCCGAGTGCAGCTGAATGTCTCCGAGCAGAGCGGCCTGGGCTTTGCAACATCGCTTGTCTGACCCTTTCAACGTTCTCTGGAGTACGCACAGTGCGTTGCGGCCCCTTCGGTTTTGTTTTCATTATTGAGCCTCCTGTTCGAAGATTGTTAACCCAACGTAAGATTGTGTCACGAGCGGGAACAGAGTCATTTCGATGAATGTTGAATCTGCGGCGAAACGCACGCTGAACTGCTGTCACTGACTCGCCACTCCTAACAAAATGATCATACGCGAACATGCGGTGTTCTAACGTCCACTGCTCCATGATGGCACCTGAAAGATAAAGGTGAGTGTTAGTTAAAGTTAAATGCTATGAACCCAGGAATGGAATGCTACCTACCGCACGCCCCTCCCATTCCTAATGGCCGATTACTAGCTATTCAAAAAACACTTGATTCCCGTGCCCCACCCTATATATATATATATATATATATATATATATATATATATATATATATATTATGGTCGGTCGAATTAATGAATTTTGGAATTTTGATTAGCCTGTAGTCGTAAAAGTTGCGTTTTCATGTGGAAAACAAGCTTTAACCGACCTCAGACAATATCTTTCATCGCCGCAAGCGAGTGAAATATTAGCAATTTCCCTACTTTTTGCTATTTTCATAAAAAAAATTAATTTGGGATTTTTGACTGGCCTGTTGTCATAAAAGATGCGTTTTGATGAGGATAACACTCAATGGAAGATAGTTTTTGATGTCCGTAAGATTTTTACAGTCTTAAGCGAGTGAAAAATTAGAAATTTCCATATTTTTGGTTATTTTAGTCTAAAAATGAATTTTGGAATTTTGATTGACTCGTTGCCATAAAAGTTGTATACTATTACTGATGAGGAAAAAACTAAAAATATTACTGGTCACAGAGCAATCTATTTTATTTATAAAAATATAAATGCAACTCTCAGCTGATAAGTAATTTGAATTTCTTATCACCCAGAACCCACCACGAGGAGGTGGTTGCATATCGAGTTCAGTAGTATTCCCACAAAAATGCCGAGTGCACATCAATTGCATACAACATGATCAATATTTGCAACAAGGGGGAGAGGGAGTTATGCATGAAGGGGGTGTGGGTTAGACCCTCCAAGGGGGAGAGGGGGTTATGCATGAAAGGGGTCGGAGTTAGACCCTCCAAGGGGAGAGTTGGGTAACCTCCCCTAACAAGGGTAATAAAACACAAGGAAGGAGAGAGAGAAGAGGAGAGGAAGATCCTTTTGCTGTGACATCTCGGGGCATAATGGAGTCTTTCCTAGCCTTCCTGGACGGCTTTAGGAGCACAGCTTAGATGCCACCCATGCTACAGCCAGTCGTATAGCGTAAGCTGCTCATAGCCAATTCATTTAGAGGGCAAACAGTCAGGGGCACAGCCCGTCAGCACAACCAGTCGGATATGGCTTAGATACCGTAATACCACAACACAGCAGAGATGAACCCTACTCGTCTACACCTTAAGACCTCCCAGCAGTAAACAGTATAAATAAAGACTTTTAGGAGCCCCACACATCAGCAGCACGAAACCGAGATGGGGCTACACCAATCGTCCAAGTATAGACTTTAAGACCTCCCAGCAGTAACACAGTATTACATCGCCAATTTACTTACGACTTTTACTTACCAACATCTGACTGACCAATGTGGTCTCAGAAAATTATAACAGACAAGCTTCTCATAAATTTGCTTATGAGTATAATAACGTAACTTACCAATACCTAATAGACCAATAAGGTCTCAAAAAATTACAACAGACAATAGGCATGCTATTAATAAAATACGTTTAGGAGTGCAATGTTGTATCGTATTTGCGTGCTATCTGTTCTTTCAAACAAAAACTGAAGCATGGTAAATAATTTTTAAATCAGAATTTTTTTTTACATTAATATACACAAATATCATAAAATTAGATAATAAAAATATTAATATAATTTTATAATAATCTAGATTTTATTTTTAGGGTAACTCAATTATTTTTCAACAAAAAATTCCTTTTACTACGCATCAAATAAAGTAAATCTGGTATGTTCCGCGAATTACTCAAATCAATTTTTGCATTAATATATACAAACATCATAATTATAATTAGATTATAAAAATATTAATATAATTTTATAATAATTTCGATTTTATTTTAAGAGTAACTTATTTATTTTTATAAAAAATCATTTTACCACGCATTTTTTTTGTTACATGAGTGATAGGTGTTGCTACTTACTTAATCCCTTATTTTCTTCTCTTAACCCCCTACTCTTTTCTTTTTCTCGGGCTAACCTTAGAGTGGATCTTAGGGTTTTTGTCAGCCTTAACTTCTGTAGATCTGTAGATCCTCCGAATTATTCAAAACAAATTTTTGCAGTAAAAAAAATAATAAAAATATTAATTTAATCTTATAATAAACAAGATTTCAATTTAGGGCTATCTTAATTATTTTTCAACAAAAAAACATTTTTCCACACATCAAATCTCGATAAGTTAAGTTACCCATAAATTCACATTTACTCTGAATTGTATTGGCAAGCTTTAGGGGTAACTTAATTATTTTTCAACAGCAAATTCCTTTTACCTTTTACCACGTATCATAGAAAGTGAATCTGTTATGTTCCGCGAATTACTAAAAATCAATTTTTGCTTTAATACACATAAAAATATCATAAAATTAGATTATAAAAAAAATATAATTTTATAATAATCTAATTCTATTTTTAGGGTAACTGAATTATTTTTTCTTTCACAATGTAAACAACAACCAAATTTTTCACTAAAATTTCAAGGCTCTGATGGCGTATTTGAATTTTTAAAAAGTAGATATACAATTTGAGTTTATAAATTTGTTAAAATACTTAAACCATATGAGAGAATAGCAGAAACTTCTGGTGCCAAGCTGGTGACAAGAATATTCAAGGTGATAAGTCATTCCAAACTCTAAAACAAATACCCGTATGGGTGAGCAAATTGTTTGTCCAGTTGACGTAGCATGCTATGTAGTCTAGGTGCCTTTATTTATTTTTTCTATATATTTATATATATTAATGAAAACGAAACAAATCTACCTTTGTTATATGAACAAGATTCAAATAGAAAATAGTTTATTATCTAACTCTCACATCACTATTAACCATTGTTTTATAAATTAATGAATTGATTACGAAAAAAGGTTGGACATCCATGCTTTATATAAATTATTGAAATGAAAAAATCAGGATGGAATTAATATTCAATTTTGCCGGATATCTATCCGGCATCATTCAGAGACCCATGACCACCCGTGCCCCAAGGACTCTTTTACGATTCTGTCGTCTGCTTTTAATTCTTTTAATCTCAAAAAATTTTTATTTTTTATTTTTTTTTTATTTTTAATGTTTACTTTTATTGTTTTTTCTCTTACTATTCCAGATAATTTTTTTTAAGCTATTTTTTAACTATTTGTTTATTGTATTAGGTTTTATTTTGTATAGCGAATTTTCCGACATTTATATTTACTTTAGTTATACTTTTGATGACCCCTGAGTGGACCGAAACGTTTGGCCGATAAATATTGAGAGTCATATCTCTTGTCTTTATATTCTTATTATATTTATATATATATATATATATATACAGTACTGGCCAAATTATTAGGAATTTTTTTAAAATTTCATTTTTTGGTATAAAATGTTAAACTAAACCAATTTTAAACGTTGAAAAGTTATTTATTTCTACACAAGAATACATGGTCATTATTTAGCAATAGTTTAGTACTTAGTTTGACCCACCTTAGCTGCCATAATGGCTGCGACACGCTTCGGCATGCCATGAATCAATTTTTCATAATTCTTTAGTCGAACGAAGCGTGTTTGTTCGTCAGTTGTCGTTTGGTTGTCGTGCGATGCGGGTGTGTTCTCTTTCTTTTACGTGTCATTGTAACTACCGTTTAATTTAAATAGTGTATTTACCCAATTTCAGCAATTATTTGTTACAGTTTTTAAGTGAATTTGAAAATGGGGCGAAAGAATGACTTGAGTCCACGGAAAATTGGGCAAATACAGGTTTTATTAACTTCTTCTACATTTAAACAAAAGGAAATCGCTGCCAAACTCCATGTTTCACCACAGTCAGTACTTCGTATTAAGAAAAAAATGGTATTTGGAGAAAATGTAGGCCCCAAAAGGGTTGGAAGATGCGGCAGAAAAAGGGTAACGACTCCAAGAACTGATAGACAGATTGCAATTTTGTCTCTTAGAAATAGAAGAGCTACTTGCAAAAACATTTCCAGTAGTCTAGCGGCTGATGGCATCAATATTAGTCGTAGAACAGTCAACAGGAGGCTTCTAACTGCCGGCTTCAAAGCCTACCGCCCAAGGAAGAAGCCCAGGCTCACTGAGGCTATGAAGAAGGCACGTTTTGCATGGGCAAAGGAACACATTAACTGGACTAGTGAGGATTGGGAACAGGTAAGAATAATATTTAACATTAAATAGAATGTTAATACAGTAAATACAGTATGCATAGAAGTGTATTTACAGTACGTGATAAAACTGCAGTAAAAATATCTGTAAAGCAGCAAGTCATACTGTACTTCGTTTTAGCTGTACTTCATACGCTATGCACTGACTCTTTCACAGGGCTTTCTTTGATTGCAGGTGGTGTTCTCCGATGAGTCAACGATTGCCGTGCTTGACGATCGTGTTCAAAGTGTAAGAAGGAGGCCTGGAGAAGAATTTTTGCCTGAGTGTCATGAAAACGGTGAAATTTCCACAAAAGATCATGGTTTGGGGAGCAATTTCTGTGCATGGAACTAGTCGTTTGAGCATTGTTGAGGGGAATATGAACCAAGTCACGTATATAGAAGTACTAAGAAGACGTCTACTGCCTCAAATAAGGGAATGGTATGGTAATAGACGTTGGATTTTTCAACAAGACTCAGCTCCATGCCACACGGCAAAGTCGGTTAAAAAATGGTGTCATGAAAATAGTGTTCGGTTGCTCCCATGGGCTGGAAATTCTCCAGACATGAACCCAATCGAAAGTTTATGGTGTATTTTAAAGGACGTAATCCATGAAACGCCGATAACAACAAAACACCAACTCATAGAGCGACTTATTCAAGTCTGGTTTCACTCTACACGTATTAAGGAATTATGCAAAAAATTGATTCATGGCATGCCGAAGCGTGTCGCAGCCCTTAAGGCAGCTAAGGGGGGTCAAACTAAGTACTAAACTATTGCTAAATAATGACCATGTATTCTTGTGTAGAAATAAATAACTTTTCAACGTTTAAAATTGGTTTAATTTAACATTTTATACCAAAAAATGAAATTTTTAAAAAATTCCTAATAATTTGGCCAGTACTGTATATATATTAATTCATGAAACTGAGCAGAGTCAAAAAGCTAATAAGCGCGATTTAAAAATCTTATCCCTACCCAGAGCTCATTAGTTCTGAAGCAAGTGGTTGGGTAGTTCCTCAAACCACGGCCCCCCCTCCACACAGTACACCACTGAGGACAGCATGTTCTAAATGTATCCAGGGCTGGGGGAAGGTCCTTGTTATTGGTATTCCTTGGAAAGGGAGCGTTTTTCCTCCCGCACATAAAAGAATCATTTCCATCCAAGAGCCTTATTCTTCAGTCAATTTTTTCCCCAGTGTGCACATCGTTTGAATACAGTCTATGATGAATTCTAACAGTTGTGACGAAATACCAACGGAAATGGTCTTCCCTCATATTCTCCAGTGCATTTTTTCGTGATATAATTTTGTATTCGCAATTTTATCGATTTAAATTTATTCGCAAGGATAACGTTTTTTGTATAGTAGGCCTATATTGAAATGTGCTTTTTTATTTTGGCAGGAGCGTGAGGGCTGTTAACGCCGAAGTACTGGGTGATTGAAAAGTAAGGATCCAATTTCAAATGGCTGGATCTCCTAAACGGAATGCTGTGTTGCTACTATTCTTGCACAATTTTAAAGCACAAACATTGCCATTTGAAGCTAATACAACTTTCCCTTTGTTTTGTAGGTGAACAATGGCAAAAAACTGACAGTACGGGAACGCGCTCAAATAGCTGCCAGGCACGAGGTGTGGCACTCTGTGATGCAGGGATGGTGGAGGTCAATTCATGGAAGACATGCTACCCTCAGTGCAAAGGCCATCAGAAACTGTCACACAAAGCTCATGACAACGGGTTCTGTGAAGGATGAAGCGCGGCATCCGGGAGACCATCGACATCCCGATCAGAGGAAAATGTGAATGTTGTCAGAGAAATGTTTCAGAGGAGCCCACAGAAATCCATACAGCGAATCCGAGATGTTTTTGCCGCTCTGCCTGAAGACTTCTTACGGAAAAGTGTTGCGTCTGTGTCCGCGGCTACAGAAATGTGTTCAGAATGCTGGGGCTTATGTTGAGATAGCAGAATAAATGGCAATATTTCTGTTTTAAAATGTTGAAAGAATTTCTGTAATACCACTTTTCATTTAGTAAATACAGCCATTTGAAATTGAGTCCTTACTATTCAATCAATCGGTAGATAGGTGTATCATGCAAACATTAATTTTAGAGGTATATATATATATATATTATATATGTGTGTGTGTGTGTGTGTGTGTGTGCGCGCATGTATACTGAGAAGTGTTTTTACTGTTCTCCAGAGCACAATCGAGAATTCTACTATTTTAAGCTGTAGACAGTAGTTCGCTTTTTTAATCCCAAGAGAATGACCGCACTTGTGGAACCCTACCTCCGGGGGAATCATCGGGCCATTGAATACTAGGAATGTGCCTTGTTGGTTTACACACGAACTGTAAGTAAAAATATTATATACTTACATTCCATCCCCGCGAATGAGACCGATTTGTTTTCTGTCAATGAGATTAAATTACAAATTCTGTTTTAGTTTGATCTGTATGTACAAATGCATTATATATATATATATATATATATATATATATATATATATATATATATATTGCAGATTTAGCTACTTGAAATAGGGTGTTTATTTTTATTTTTGTGTTAGGAAAGATCCAAAACAGCGAGATCGAGGTTTGAATTCGTTCAGAACGGATTTAGACAAGAAGGGCAGAGTGCTAAAACTTTGGTAATTTTCCCTTATAAATTTGTATGCTCCTTTTACAATTTTTATTTTTCAATTTATTTTTATTTTTTATTTTTTTGTGACCTATATATTATTCAGGCATTATCTATAAAATTGGTTGTAAACAATCCATTTGATCTTGTGTTGAATTCGGGCAAAGTGCTAAAATTGGTAGTTTTCCTTACAAATTTGTATGCTCCTCCTACAATTTTTATTTCTATATTTATTATATATATATATATATAAATATATATATATATATATATATATATATTATTTTTTTTTTTGTAACCTATATATAGTCTTCAACTCTTTATTTAATTCAGTGTTCCTGAGGATGTCATTAGACGAAAGCGCTTGAGCACCTGAAACGGGAATTGCCTTTTTATCTGTCTGCATACATATTTAACATTAGTCTCCGGGTTACACAAGTCGAATAATATTAGGAAATCAAATTCGTTCATGCCGGCCATATGCATGAGAAAACAAACAGAACTGCCCACATACGTTGCTGTACAGACTCTGGAAACAATATGGATTCCAAACTATTTGTGGAATTTGCAGTTGTTCGAGAAATTTTACAGTTATAGGATCATTTCACGGGGCTTCACCCAGAGAATTATAATAATACAGTCTTTAACTATTTTTAAAATAAACGGCTATCCAATGGCGCCCTACTCCACTGATTACGTCTGTGTTCACGATAAATTCGCCGCCGTCTTTCGTAATTGGAAGTTTAACCGTTTCATTCTTCGCAAAGACTCCGATAAATTTGCCACGCGTGAAATGATCATTCTTCATCACCCTCTGGAGTGTAACCGTGTCTATTTTCAAAAGTCCGTTATGACTCCACTAAAGCGGTCAAATTCGATAACGGCCTGAGACTCAAGATAAACTACTATGCGAATAGTGTCGTGATTTATATAAAAAAACCTTCTTTCCTTCTACTCTTCGCTTTCTTTTCATTATCTTTTTCCTTTTCTTTTCTATTATAATTCGTTTTCTCTGTCTTTATATGGACGTGGGTAGCTCGCTTGAGCTGATGTGCACCATTAAAATTTCGAACAACAAAGCAAAGAGACAGGGGATAATTACACGCTTTTATTTACTACTTACTGACTTTTTATTTGTGCCGAAATACTTTAGACGAACGGAGTAATGCGAGGGCGGAATTAGCGTTAACATTTAATCGCGGAGAGAGACACAGTCAATGTTTTAAATAAACAATAACATACTAATACGAAAAACACCTTATCGGGGCACACCCCCGCCCGAGACTGCCGTTTTTGGGCATTCTGCTTCGGCACATTCCAGATGTTGTCAATTAGCATTTTACATTTTTAATTTCAAACAAACGATTTTTAATTCTTATTTACGTACATACCATAATTAAATTTCTTATTAAACATTATTTTCTTCTTTATTAAACAAAACATTATTAAATTTTCATAAACAAAACATTTAATTCTTATTGGACAATTTTATCTTATCTTTATTAAAAAACCAATACATTACAATAGGGTCGACTAGCGGCTTGTTGAACTCAAGTCTAAGTGCCACATTTCCGCTCTGCTGGGGACTTAAGTTTGTGTTTATACTCCCGTTGAAGTCGGGGGAGAGGTCAAAAGGGTACAGGCTGACTCCCTCGACGAATTCGTTCTGCGTTAACCCTGTACCTGAACCGTCACATCCACCGACGCTATGCGTAGGTTGTTTTATGCTATCGCGCAAAGTGAAAACTCTTCATCTGTAGTATACCTCGTTTCCAGTGACCCTCCTATGCCCAAGCCGTTGATAAACAGGGTTATATTTTTCACTCCAAAATTTTTGAATTTGAATGCAGATTGTTTATATTTTCCATTCACAGAATCGTGTTCATGTATTCCGATTAATATTCTTTTAGGGAGAATCTCGAGAGTAACATTTCTATTTGCTTGGATGTTAAACCTGAAGGGACTGTAAACACCTTCATTTGGACTATTAATCTGGTATTTGACTGTGTCACGCAGTAAATTTTTCTCAATTTCCATCTGTTTAGCAGAGCTTAATTTTTCACGCGAAGATGTTTCCATAATATGAATCACCACAGGCTTGGAACTCTTTTCTTCGGCAGCGTCCAGATTTAAACAAATTTCACGGTTCGTACGGGTAATTTTTAATTTCATATCGACCCCATTTTCGATTTTCGATTTTCTTTTTAGATTTTTAAAATTTATTCTTTATATGACTCAACTTTAGGCTGATAATAATCTTAGGCGGTTAAAAATGTATCCTTCGCGTCTTTGGAAAAGTTGAGTACATTTTCCAAATAGGAGCGTAGGTGGTAATATCCAGACCCTGACGAGATGTTTGTCTGATTTAAATATACATCTCACTGACTGAATATGGCGTGTAGGAAGTTCGTTTCCGGATATATGCCGTAGTCGTTTTCGCAATCTGTCCCATCTGAATGCGTTATTCGTAGTTTAACGTACATGTATATATTGCTTGGGTCATAAAAGTAATGGTCGGCGCTTGGAATCACGAATTCTACAGGAGCACTCGGAGAGCTAATAGTGTTGAACGGGTCTCCCAGTAGCTCCAGTATTTGTCCAGATGTGTCAGAGGGTGGGTGTGTCAAGCGCCACGGCTTATGGTTATTTGTGTACAGTACGCGTTCGGGTGGATTTTACCCGGCGTTACCTTTTGTGTACCTACATTTCACAATGCATTATCTATTTTGACCTACATATTTTAGTATGTATACACATAAATACATTACCAGGAGAAAGGACCAGATATTAGGTTTATATTATGCACTGTGTCTTCCTTTTTGAATAATCAGAGTGGCTCATATATACTCTTTAGTTTGCCTGCATTTTTTTAAAAAATAATTTTCAATTATATTTCTAAAACATTTACCAAGCCAATGATAGCCATTAATTTCACAAAGCATTGTTCAGTGTTGTTAATAATTGGTGTCTTTATATGTACACGAATTTTCATTAATAAATTTGAATTAGAAGTATTTTATTTTATTTTTTTTCCTTATCCGGGTGGATTTTACCCTGCGTTACCTGTCGTGTTACTCCAAAAGATCGATACCTAGCTAGGGTAAAGTCAGTATCCTCTATGGACGTCTGTGTTGGAGGAATATCAAAGAGGGCTAGCTCAGTTTTACAGCATTGTGAACTACTCGGATGGATGAAATGTGCCATGACGCGGTAGAAATAGTGTTACCTAGCTCATCAAGTAGTAACACGTCTATGAGGGCCGAGTGCAGTAGCCTTAGCTTATATAAAAAAAGTGGTCAACCGTTGGTTTCATGCGTTTATAACATTTCTTTTTTTTAAAGTCCTTTTACGTTCAACACCTCGAGTTGATACCCCTTCTTCTTCTTTCTCTTGTTCTTCTGTACAGTGCGCTTTTTCTTCCGGGTTTTATTTCCATCGCCACGCATTTTTCTCTTCGTATCTTTGATAATTTCATTCCGTGTACACTTTAAATGTGTTTTTAGAGCTTCTTTAGGCTTAGTACCCGCCATTATATCTTCAACCGTATTAAGTCCTGATTGTAAGGCCTTCCTCCCAAGATATTTAGCACCACTATTCAGTAAGGGGACAGCCGTACGCAGTATAGTTCGAAAAGTGTATCCAATCCCGCTTCCGCGTTGATATCTCACCCGTCGGTAGACGGTAAATAGCCTCTGTGTCATTCTGTCGCAGTACGGCGGAAGTGAAGCTTCACTGTTAAGCCCCGTCAGCGAATGGAAACTTTCCCCCTCCATCGTGCTTATACACAGTATATTAAGATACTGGTTAGTAGGTTAGATGCGACTTTGACATAATGAGGCTTATCATATGTAATGCTCAAACGCTTTCCGATATGATGGGGAATGTGAACGATACGTAATAAGCGTGCCTGGGTAACCCCAACAAACTGATGCTCCACGATGTTGCTATAAATATAGCACATGGCTGGGGGAGGGGTCGCTATTGTTCAATTTCTCCAATTTTAGCTGGTAAAATAAACTGATCAAGTCATGCTGTGACTCGCGAAAAGTATCTCTTTGGAAGGCTAGCCATATCTACCCTCAGGTATAATTTTGAACAGTTTTTGTCTTTAATATTTCTACTAGCCTTAGATTTTAGGAACAAAGTATCTGCTGGCGTATCTTTGCTTACGATTTCGTAAACTAAATCAGACTTAAGGTTGGAACTTTTCAGACTTCCATCTAAATCTCTCACAATATCCTCGATTGTGTCATAATGCCCCGGCCCTATTCTACTTTTGTAGTGTAGTACTGCGCCTCCCCGTTCCGGGAAGAACGCATAGTACCATCCCGAGTTACTCCTGTGTTTTCACATTCATCGCGGTTTCAAAGAATCATAAAAATGGTTTCTTTCTTATCAATACTTAAAAGTTTGCTGGTCAATTGAAATTCGCATAATCCGACCTCATATGATTCACGCTCCAACTCGATGGGCCTATGCAGTTCTATTAAAGTTGGACAGGGTATTGTTAGGGTGTACACTGTACAGTTTAAGAGGCAGAGGACAGGAGTGTGACATAGAAGTGGTTAGGCGGCATGTTGTATACTATTTAAACTTCATTATTGCATCAGCTTTTATAGAGGTGTTGAAGCGTTCTGGGTACTCTACCCATTTTACCAGGTACATTTTTCTCTTTCCTGAACCTTTGCTTCTTAAAATTTTTCAATTTTAAACACTTTTTTCCTAAATTAATTGTCACTTTCTGCAACTCCTCTCCATAAAACCCACCCTCAATTTTTTCACCATTCAAATCTTCAATGTAATACATCATCACTTCGTCTGTATGCCTCAAAGATCAAACTTTAAAAATCTCCTGAGACCACCCTTGCTCAAATCCTCTCGCGAATTTATTCCCCGAACGCGACAGTCTTACATAATCATTGATTTTGAAACACAGTGCGTGATGATGCTCTGCGACTATCTTTTCTCGCATCAAGCTCTGTATGCGTACCTCTTTTTAAAATCTCGCTAGGTGATGTGCCAATCGTACGGTGGTATGGACGGTTGTTGGATAATGTCAACTGTTCCAGAATGTCTATATATATCTGTACGTGTTTTTATGTGTGAAATAGGGATGCATGTGTTCCTTTATGGTACGTTGCACTCTTTCGGCTAAAGATGCCCTATGCACAAAATTTCAAGGCATGTTGACTCTGTCAACATGCCTTGAAAAGCTCGGCCTATAAATTCTTTCCCCATGTCTGTAAATAACCGGGATCCTCTTTTCCTTTAACATTGCTTTTGTAACTTTAGCCACTGTTTCAGACGATGTATTTTCAAGAGGTATTAACCATAAATATCAGGAGAACACATCTATTATAAATAGTATGTAACGGTGTTCGTCATTATACACCGAATACCTTTGTATGTCAGTTAAATCAGCTTGCCAAATAGAATCAATCGAAGCGGCTACTGTCTTGGCAGTTTTAAGCCGTCTTCTCACCGGTTTATGAAGTGTATAGGTGTATCAGTTTCGCTCCCATGTTTCGCTCTCGGTTTCTTATAATTTTCGTACTCATGAAATTTCTGAAGAGCTTCTTGGTATAAAATTCTTTTCTCGCAGGAGGCGTTTCACTGTTTAGTAGGTTCACCAATTCGCTTTCCATTCCTTTAAGCCTGTTTTTACTGGGTTCTGGAACCGAATCTTGATTCTTTGTGTTTTGTAGTGAAGCATACACCTCGTGTGGAATCACGACCATTTTCTTCATCATATTAAACTAGACAATAAAGGCCCCAAAACTGAAAATAAGATGGGTACGACTGAACACCCTCTTTGTACAATAACTCGCTTTTTCTTTCCCACAGTTTGCCTTTTTTACGAGCAAGTGCGTGTATTATGTTCTTGAAACTTCTAAAAGGGCGAGACTTCTAAAAGGGCTTCATTGTTACAATGCATTTTATAATGTTAAGGCAGATTTCGCAGGTGCATTTTAAAAAGTCTGGGTCAATAGTTTTAAGAAACAGGTGCTGGAGAGTTCGTATTTCTTTAAACTCTTTGTCATTCTGGGATATACACCGTTTCAGTCTCGTTTGGAAATATATTCGTTCTTAGAAACACCTTAAACCTGTTTTGCGAGTGAAGGTCACAAACAAAATATCCGTAGCGCTGCCTTGGAGCTTCTTTACAAAGGTCCAAACAATCTTTACGATGACTTGGGAACGTTTGATTGGCTAATACCCCAATTTGTGATACATCTCGACGCTGAGCGAATAAGACTAGATATTGTGTGTTTAGCGATACATCGCGCATGTATCTATTTTTGAAAAATAGATGATTTTGATTGATGAGGAACACGCTTATGTTAAGATGGTGGGAGAATACTGTAAATGTCTCGGCAAACGTTTTATCCATTTCTAACATGAGATCGTCAATTACAATAACCGTATACTCTTTCTTCTTTATAGAACTGACATCATAAACACCTTTGTGGAACAAAATATTATCTTGGTATTCGTTCAATACGGCTTGGTATGTCGAATAGCACCATATAACTTTATGCACAGAGTTTGAGAACAGTTCATCCTTATCTTTAATGATTTTAAGCATGAACACGTTTTACCACATCCTGTAGGACCAGATATAATGCATGTAGGACTCGTGAACCTGAATTTTTCTACAGAATCCATCTCTAACGCAGCACATTCTTTAACGCTGTCTTTAACGAATATATATAAAAAAATTGAGATCATCTCCTTATATTCGTTAACCTTATTTTCTTCCTCAGAACCGTGAATGACGGCGCTGGCAGGCCTTAGCGCCCATGTGTCGTGGACGATGATGACGATGAGATTGTGATTATTGAGGCACCAGACTGTGCTCACGACAATAGCCTGCCAACCGCCAACGGAGACACGAGGACGAAAGACGCGGAACAGAAACGCCCTCTGCGGCGGGCATGGTACGTAAGCGTGTAAAATTCTCCAAGAACGTACCTAGTGTTAGGGCATCAGTAAGTTCTGAAAGTGCTGAAGAGCCTCAGCCCTCCACCTCTTAAGCTACATCCCCTACAGTAGGCTCTTCTACAAATAAAATTGTTCCCACTAATCTCCGTTCAATACCTCTTTCCGCTGTACCCTCCCCCTCGGAAGCAATACCTCAACCTGTAGACAGTAGGATATCAATCGAACTGGTACGCAACGTCACCTCCACCCCGGCCCTGACTAGAAACCGGTACGT
The DNA here is from genome assembly GCA_023014485.1 of Bathynomus jamesi. Lineage (NCBI taxonomy): Eukaryota > Metazoa > Arthropoda > Malacostraca > Isopoda > Cirolanidae > Bathynomus > Bathynomus jamesi. Next base: position 2,262,967 of record JAJOZX010000046.1, on the reverse strand, counting down.
AGTCAGCAGTGGTGTAGTGCTAAATAAAGAAGTGAGGGAACGCATTTTGAAAGTGTTACTCAGATGCGGGGGGGGGACAATGGCGAGCGCGGCGAGCCCATACAGCTGGGGGTCCGGGGGCACTGTAAGCCCCCTGGGAAATCTTTTGAAATCTGACCAATTTCAGGGATATTTTGAGGTCATATGCACTGGATATTAGGATATATTCCAAGGTTGAAGATGCAGTATTTCCAGTGTCATTAGATATACGACATCCAGTACGATCAATAAAAATAGCTAACAACTGGAATGATTAACTAAAAAAAGTTAACAACTGGTACGCCGTGGTGACTGTTTCACCAGATCTTTATAGGCTAGGTAGCATTGCCTCAGTCAAAGCTAAAAGAAATGAAACAGTTAATGATTCTTTCTCATATTTCTCCTAGGGGTGGGAATTAAAATTTCATGACGTTAGAGATTTGTAAGTTCGGATTTATTTGAAATAGTGAGGGAACGCCGTTCCGTCTACAAAAAAAGGAAGGGAACGCCGTTCCCACGCGTTCCCACAGCACTACACCACTGGTAGTCAGGGTCGATCCGCGAGCTGTGTATAACAATGGTATTGAACACGGCCCGCGCTACGTAGTTGAGCTATTGTGGAGTTTGCCCTTCAGAGCAGCGAGGAGCGTAAAGCCAGGACGAGACTGGCACTCGGATTCGGGGCAGATGATGGAGATAGAGACGATTTTTGGGTAGTAATACCCAGTGGCGTAGCTAGAGTTTGTGCCGCCCGGGGCGGTCCTTGAGTTTGCCGCCCCCCTGAAACACAACACAATACACATAACAAACATACTTAAACAAAAAGTGAAAACGACGTATAGAAAAAAACCTGTGAAAAATATTAGGACAACATGTTTACTTCTGAAGTGAAAAAATTAACTACAACATTCTACACAGTTATTTTTCTTGCTTTTCTGTTAGCAAAATCTTCGATGACATTGTCGAAGTCTATTTCGTCTGTCAATTGTTGTTCTATAGACAGTATGGCAAGATTTCTCAACCGCAAGGTGCTCATAGTAGATCTTAGGTAATTCTTTATCAGTTTTAGTTTAGAAAAACTCCTCTCACAGCTAGCAACACTAACAGCAATTGTGAGAAAAATCCGTAGCAGTATTACAATATTTGGAACCGAGTTACCAAGATTATACTTTTGAATAAACTGCAAAAGTTCAAGGGGGCCTTCCTTCCACGTCTCTGTTTCGTCTTGCGTAGCAGCAACAGCAATAAAATGCTGGTCTTTTTCTCTCAACGAGGAACTCTTCCTTATCAATGTCATCGTGATCGTGATCTAGTTGACACTCATATTTATCATCCAAAAGATTCGACGGGGTAAGGAAGGCATATTTCTCAGCAAGTTCATGAAGCTGTTGAAATCTCAAAGTTATTTCTTGGATCACTCTGTCCAGCGAAGAAAACATTTCTCTCGCCAACTCAGTTTCGTATGGCAATTCAGCATCTCGTGATCCTTCACCAAACATTTGTTTCTTCTTTCTACTTCGACGCTGACGCTCCATGACTATCCCCAGATCATCACAAATTCCTTTGGCATAGGTTACTCCATTATTCACTAGCTCGTCCCTGTTTTCAACTAGAAATGCTTTTAAAGCCCTGAGTTTTATATCACATTGTTGTATGTTCAATCCTTTGGTTTGGAGGTAAGCCTGTGTGTCGTTAATTTCTAGAAGGACGGGTCCCCACAGGCCAAGAAAGCACAGAAAGGAAAACGATTGCAACGCACCAAGCAGCACGCCAGCATCTGACCTGGTAGCTGTATTTTCTTCTTCACCAGTTAACTGTTCTAAAGCACTTAAGATTTTTGAGAAATGTTTTTTTACAACACACAGCTTCTCCCCTTGCACTCCACCGAGTTTCTATTACGCTCTTGACACTTTGACCAGTGACTGTTTTTAGAACATCCCAACGATGGGTTGATGAAGAAAAAAACGTGAACAAACGCTCCACAATTCCAAAAAAGGTAACAGAATTCACAGCAACAGAAGCTGCTTGTACACCCGCCAAATTCAGCGTGTGATTTGTACAAGCGACAAATTCTGCTTTTCGATTAATGTCCTTGATACGTGTCTGAACACCAGTATGTTGACCAGCCATTACAGCAGCATTATCATATGCTTGTCCTCTACAATTTTGAATATCAATTCCGTCATTTTCTAATTTTTCTAAAATCATTGTTGAAATATTCTCGGCGGTTTTACCTTTTGTTTCAATGAAATCAACAAATGATTCCACAACCTCCACTTTAGTTCCATCGATCATAACGTAGCGTAAAACTTGGCTCGTTTGATCCTTATGAGAAATATCAGGAGTGCTGTCGAATATCATGGAAAAGTACTTGGCTTGTTTTACTCGCTCGATGACTTTGCTTCTTACATTTTCCCCCAAAATTTCTATAAACTCGTTCTGAATAGTAGGCGACATATAGGAAGTAGCAAACTTTTTTCCCAGCTTGATTCTTAGAAGATGTTCACGTAGCACTGGATCATATTTCGCCAACAAATGAACTAACTCTAAAAAATTTCCTCTATTTCCCGTTGATTTAGTTTCCACGCCAGTCTCATAATCAATTCCTTCTCGGTAACCCCGTAAAGCCAAATTCTGTTTAGCTAGGAATCTAATGATATCAAACAATCTTGAAAGGATCTCCCTCCACTTCTTCACTTCGTTTTCAACAACTTCTTGTTCTTTTTTATCAATTGTTGCTCCACGAGCGATCCTAATTTCCAACTCCTTCCATTGTGTGAAAGTCCGAACATGAGCTACACTGGATTCATGCTCGAATATTCTAGGATTCAGTTTCCACCACATGTTGAATCCATCTACAGAATTAAAATTTGAGTGACTTCTGTCTGAAAACAATCTGCAACAAAAGCAGTAAAGAGCTTCCTTGGAAGGAGAGTACATCATCCACGATCTCAACATTTTTTCACCATTTGGCAGAGTTCGAAAAAACCACTCGCGTGTTAGTTTTCTAGTTCGTCCTTTGGTTGACGCACCTTGACGCATCACTTCACCGAAATCAGAATCTAGATGTTGAACCACAGACGCACCTTGACGTACCAGTAAGATCCGTGTGGCATCATTAATCTTGCTTGGCCATAGGCTAACATCTTTTAAGTCCACAGCCGGAATTTTTTTTCGTCACGCTCTTCATCGCTTGAAGTTGACGAATCGCGTGAAGTTGAAGAATCACTTGAATTTGACGATGGTTTGGATTCGGAAACTGCTTCAGCTTCAATAGCAGTAGTAGTTTCTTTACGACTGAAGTATTTCAGTAGTGCCCCTTCACTCTTTTTTAATACTTCCTCCCTAGCCTTTTTCTTTTTTCTAAAAGCAGCACCACTCTCTTTTGTTCGCTTCATCTGGGGATAGATTGATAGAATAATAAAATAATCGAATCCCCAATCTCGAATTAAATAAATAAGAACACAAAGAAGAACGAGGTAAATATAACAAAGATATTACACGCAATATTCACGAGAGCAAATTCTGAGACGTCTTCACGCTACCGAGGATCAGCTAGAAGTGAGCCGGCGACCGCTTGCTCCGAGGAGTCTCAGAATTCGCTTCGCGATTGGCCGCTTCCCGATCCGCCCATCGGGAAGCATTTTACTTCAACTTTCTGAAGTATTTCTTCTCGAATTCCTTCTCGGCCGAATCCTGGGATTACCATTATCATTTTACAACTAATACCAGCATATTAGTTTTGATATTGATTATTTATAAATATTAAACGTATATTTATAGATTATAACGTATTTACAGAACTTTATGGGTTATTTCCTTTTTAATGAAATAAAAGCATTTATACCAATGCTATTATTAATTAAGCACAACTAAGCGCTTAAATAGGTATGATGGTCAATAAGGCCATCTTCAAGGGAACACAATCCTTACCATTGTCGGAAATTAACGAAGTAAGCAGTGTTTTCGTGGAAAAATAAAATTGTCTGGCGTCTTGTATCCTTCTACTGTCCCAACATAAAAAAAAACCTTTTTTTTCATTGCAGTAGACCAAAAGTGCCGCCCCTGAAAAAGTGCCGCCCGGGGCGGATCGCCCCCTCCGCCCCCCTCTAGCTACGCTAGTGGTAATACCCTACAGACGTCTGGCTGCCGTAGATTTAGAATACATTTTGGGATGTATAATGCATGCCACCCAAAGCAGTAGAGAATTTAACTTGGATAACTTCACGATCGATATAGACCACTTTTTTCGTGTTGCGGGACATACGGCCACACCTTATACACTTAACTTCGACAGTTATCAAATATTCAGAAACCACACTAATCTCGATCGCGGTTGCGGCTTTATAGCAATAGTCTTGGCTCATACGTTTACTGTGCTAAATGCAGCTATCAAAAAACTTGATTACCGATGGTTGTACAGCGTGCACGTAAACTAGCTACAGACTGCAGGCTTGAATTTGACTGTGATATGGGGCCTGAAGAGCTGAGAAGGGTAGAGCAGAAAATGGGTGTACGTATAGTTGTATTTAGATTTGATGATTGTCGTGGGACTGTGTATTTTTTTAAAAGCAGTGTGAAAGATCATACAAAGTCTCTCCTTATTTTAGATTTGTCGGGGAGAACGAATCTCCCCATTCGCAATATAGGAACTCTTTACGCGAGTTGTGATAAAAGCCGTAAGTATGGCCGATACCACGATTTGTGTAAGGGGTGTCTCGAGTTTACGAATGATACAGTGAAACATTATAAGGATTGTCACAGTGTAAAAACCTCAACTGCGAAAGCTGGTTAGCTTCTTTCGCTAAATTCTGTAAGTATCGTAATATTATATATATATATATATATATATATATATATATATATTATAATATTACGATACTTACAGAATTTAGCTAACGAAGCCAGCAGAGATATCATATGCATAACGGAAACACACTTACATAAATCCGAAAAAGGCTGTGAAAACTGTATCGAAGATACTGAAATAGCAATGCTGGACTACAACATACACAGAACAGATAGAGTTGCTAGACGAGGGGGAGGATGTTGCATCTACGTGAAAACACATACACATGTGAAGTGAAAGTAAACAAATCAAACAGCACAATCGAAGTTGTTATATTAGAAGTAAAAGAACTGAACCTAACCATTATGAACATCTACAGACCACCAAACACCACAAAAAGTGAATTCCAATTTGCTACAAATGAAATAGAAAACAGTTTCATGGCAACATTACTAAAGATGACAGAACCCAAGCAACAATGTTATTAGATATTATTGAACATTACGCCCTTACCCATGAAATCTGTGAAGCCATGAGAAAAGAGAACGTTTTGGATTTAATCTTGACAAATAACAGAGATAATAATAAATAAAAAAAGTAACGCACACAAAGTTCTCCGACCATAACATAATCGATATACAATTGAAGTTAGCACCCAGAGGCCCGAAAACGCATCCTAGAGTCAGAAGGAATATTTGAAGGCTTAAACATAAATTCAAAGAAAGTAAATTGGGAATTACTACTTCACGAAAAGACTCCAGAACAAATACTATGTATAATAGAGACTGAAACCAAACCCATAATACTGAAACATATTCCAGAGAGACAGGAAAGAAAACATAGCAAGCTCGAGAGGAAAATCAGGACAAACCGTAAAACATCTCTACAAATGCAGAACTGATGCAAAGAGCCTCAAACTAGAGAGGAAACTTGGTGAAATAGAAATGGACCTAAAGCAAATATTCATACATAAGACAAACGAAGAGGAAAAGAAGGTAGCAGAAAACATAAAAAATAACCCAAAACACTTCTACACGTTTGCGATAAATGACCCGAAAGATATAAACGAACTGCTTAGGGGACAATTTAACTCTGCGTTTAGCACCGCTAAGTCCGAGATGGAAGTGAAAAACCCAGACGAATTTTTCGACATAGATACAAATCAACCAAGAACAAATTCTGCCACAAACTTATTAATGGACCTCGAATTCACGGAAGGAGATGTAATTACGGCCTTATCACAGATGCGAGACAATTCAGCGCCAGGGCCAGACACATGGAGTGCCACGCTTCTGAAGAAATGTAAAGAGAGTATTGCCAAACCGCTATACTTACTATGGAGAAAATCACTCGACACAAGACAAATTCCACTCCCCTTAAAGAACGCGAACATTGGCCCCCTATTTAAAGGTGGTAACAGAGCAATACTCAAGAATTATAGGTCAGCGGCTCTCACTTTATACCTTATAAAGTGCTTTGAACGTATAATTAGAGGCAAAACTACCTACTATCCACAAGAAAAAGCCTTATACAACCCAAATCAACATGGCTTCAGGCTGGAAGATCATGCCTATCACAGCTATTAGACCACCAGGAGAAAATATTAGAAACATTGTGTCGAGGACAAAACATAGATGTAATATATACGGACTTTGCTAAAACTTTCGATAAATGTGACCATGGAATCATAGCACACAAACTTAAGAATACAGAAATTACTGGAAAGCTAGGAACATGGATATTTAATTTCTTGATGCAAAGAACACAAAGAGTGGTGGCAAACGGAGTTAAATCGGAAGTCTCGGAAGTGGTGAGCTCTGTCCTACAAGGGACAGTATTAGCTCCCCTGCTGTTCATAATAATGATTGCAGATATTAAGAACAGTATTGTATCATGTTTCGCAGATGACCAAATATATGTAAGGAAATATTAAATGAAGGTGACATAGGAAAATTACAAAACGACATTGAAACATTATTCCAATGGGCAGAAGACAACAATATGAAGTTCAACGAAGAAAAATTCCAACTTCTAAGGTATGGTAACAACAAGGATCTCAGAATAAAAGGTACAAAACTCTGCAAGACAAACAGATAACACCAAATCTACAAGCACGGATCTGGGAGTAATAATGTCGTCAGATACAGAATTCAGAGAGCACTACAACATCAAAATTACAACGGCTAGAAATATAGTGGGAATAATCTGAAGTAACTTCCGCAGCAGGAAAGCAAACATCATGCTCAAATTATGGAAGGGTCTAGTCCTACCAATAATTGAGTATTGCTCAGTACTCACAAGTCCATACAGAAAACGAGACACTGCCAAAGTTGAAGCTATACAAAGGACTTTTACGTCTAAGATAGCAGAAACGGAAGGTAAAGACAACTGGTCTCGACTACAATCCCTGAAATTGTACTCTCTCGAAAGAAGGCGAGAGCGGTACACATTATGTAATATACAGTGTACATATGGATAATACTTGAGGGCTTTGTCTCTAACTTTAGAAATGAAATCGAAACAAACTGTAATGAGAGAAGAGGCAGATTTTGTACTGTCCCAGCTGCGGTGGGACAGGGGGCCATGAAAACGAGGATGGAAAATACCCTCAGAATACGAGGTCCAAAGCTTTTCAATGCCCTACTGAGAGAAGTAAGGAATCTCCAGCACACCGACCTGAATAACTTCAAGAACCAGCTGAAGAGATTCCTGTGCAAAGTCCCTGACCAGCCATGCGTGGCTGGCTGCTGGGGCAGGAGGAGATCAGACAGCAATTCCTTCCTTCACCAAATCCCGCAAATGAGGCGGGATGTTTGCAGAGGGGTCGACTGCATGTCGAGCCTGAACTGTCGTTCGAACCCACACAAAGTATCACAAAGTAAGTACAGAAATCCCCCGCGTTAACGACCTTCACATTAACGGAAACTTCACTTGGACGGACTAAATCGCTCTCTGGTCGTTAACATTCAGTTTAACGTAATACAGGTCGTTAAAGTGAAGATTTTCGCTAAAAAAGTCTGTTAGCATCACCGAACTTCACTTTAGCGGACTCAGAGTCGTTAAAGTGAAGGTGACGCCACCGGAATATTATTGGAACCAGCCCTCGGATGAGGTTGCGGTCAGTTGTTTCCTGTTGTATTGCGTGGGCAGTGGTGGCGAGTGGTTATGTATGTGCATAGTGCCGCTTCCAAGTGTTGTGCATGTTAGGCGTTCTTTTGTGTGATGTTACATAGATAGTTACATATATTTATTTATATTTATGTATCTAAATGTCATTTATTTATGAATATTGTATGTATGTATGTACTGTATGTGGTTATATGTTTTTATTTCTTATTATTGTGTTACATAGGTCTTATCAGTTCATAGCATTTTTTTTAGTTCAAAGTGACTTATCAGTTAATAGCAGTACATATAGAAGTACAGTGATAGTCTGTGTTTTAACAGTGTATGTACATACTTTACTTATTATTGCCTGCTCGTACAAACTTTATTTTCTGAACACTGGCGTCCACAAGTGGTACTACCGGTGTCAAACAGAAAAGGCGTACGATCTCCATTGAAGAGAAGAAAGCGATTCTCGCTGACATAGAACAAGGGTTAAGTGTAGCGTTTGTTATGAAGAAGCATAGGATAAGCAAGACCACCGCCTACGAAGTCAAGCAGAAGCGCAACGAAATACACGCCTATGTGCTACACAGTCAATTCGGAGGCAGGAGTTCGAAACGGTCTCGCTTGAACACGTCCTACAAGATAAACGTAGATGTGGCTGTGTACACGTGGTTGAAGCAGCAACGGGCCAATAACGTTCCAGTCAGAGGAATCGACATCCAGTCGGCAGCTAAGCATTTCGCGCAGGAGTTCAACGACACGGACTTTAAAGGAAGTGGTGGCTGGCTGTATCGTTTCCAGTGCAGGCATGGCTTATCGAACAGAAAGCTTATGGGAGAAGCAGCCAGTGCGGACCTGTCTCAAGTGGAATCATTCAGGTGCGAACTACAGACTCTGATTGATGAGGCTGGGGTTGCTTCCTACCAGCTGTATAATGGCGATGAGACGGGCTTATTTTGGAAGAGTATGCCCACAAATACACTGGCCCACAAAACTGACAAACATCTTCCAGGCTTTAAGACAGACAAACAGCATGTGTCTGTGTTGGCCTGCGCAAATGCTGACGGCACGCATAGACTGAAGCCTTTGGTCGTTGGAAGATCAGCCAAGCCTCGCGTACTCAAGGACTGCATGCACGAACTTCCAGTCATCTACAGGAGCAGCAAGAAGGCCTGGTTCACGCGGACTATTTTCTACGAATGGTTCCACAAGTTCTTCGTTGCGCAGGTGAAGGCATACCAGAACATGTTTTGAAAATAAGCCCTGAAGATGTGAAGGCTGTCCTCTTGCTAGACAATGCGCCAGCACACCCACGTGCAGAGGAACTCACAAGTGAGGATGGCAAGATCAGAGCTATGTTCCTCCCCCCTAATTCCACGTCAGTAATACAACCTATGGACCAGGGGGTGATAGTGAGCTGCAAGAGAATCTACAGGGCCAAGCAATTGGAGCAGTGCTTGTGTGTCATCTCTGAAGATGACACAGAGGACAGGGCTGAGAAGACACTCAGGAACTTCAAAGCCTACAACATCAAGTCTGCTATCTACAATTGGGCCGACAGCTGGAACGAGGTCAATGAGTCCACTCTGCGCAATGCCTGGAAGAAACTGCTCCATAACATCCAGGACCTGGAAATAGACTTCGAGGGCTTCGAGCCACAGGACTATTTGGGTGTTCTCCAACAAGCAGGCGAAACAGAGGCTACAGAAGACAAAGTTGTAGAATGGCTTGATGCTGACGATGGTGACCCAGGGTACGAAGATCTTAGTGAGAGTGAAATTGCGGCCAACATTTCAGTCAGGTCTGAAGACAGATCCACCGATGAACCTCTTGATGACGACGAGGACGCTGAAGACGTCTCCGAGGTTATACCCAAGACTACGTTGAACCAGGCAAGAGACGCTGCTGAAGTTCTGCTGAAATTCATTGATGAGACTACGGCACTGCCTAATATTCTTCCTTACTATAACTACATAAAGAAGTGCCGAAATGAAATCATTGCCAGTCAAAACAAAAGGATGAAGCAAACGAAAATTTATGATTTCTTCAAGCCCCCTGCTGCCAAGCCCCGATGCACGTCCACGCCCGTTTCACGCCAAAGCTCCGTTTCAAGCGGAATGTCTGACCTTTCACTGCCCACCGAACCGTCACCAACGCCAAATACTAGCAGCAGTGTTGGCTTCACTGTGTCACCACTCCAATTTCCTGAGAGTGCAAGTACTAGCAGTAGTACTCCTTCGCCAGCCATCCTACCGGAGCCTGAAGTGGAGTTCAGGACCTTCACACCAGACCTGGATTTTCTGGCCATCACACCAGAAGTTCCCGACGATATTTTGGAGGATTGACGATATATGGTGAGTACATAAAAATAAATATTTACATGTGCATGTGTTCATAGGTAGGTAAGTCTATGTATGCATTTTCATGTTATGTGTTGAATGTGGAGATTCGAGGGCTATACATACATGTGTAACTGTACTGAAGTATTTTAGTTACGGAAAACCCCACTTTAACGTCCCGTAGTCTGGTAAAGTGGGGGTCGTCCGTACTTCACTTTATCGTTCCCCGGTACGTTAAAATGGGGGTTTTCCGAACTTCACTTTAGCGGAAATTTCACTTTAGCGACCACACGCTCTCCCCAAAGTGTACGTTAATGTGAGGGTCTACTATATATATATATATATATATATAATATATATATATATATATATATATTAATATATATATTATACATATATATATGTATATGTAAGGAGAGTATATAACAGACTTTGAGTTTACACCAGAAGATGTAGCGAGAGCTATAGAACAAATGAAACTACATTCAGCTGCAGGTCCGGAAAATTGGAACGCATTATTGATTAAAAACTGTAAAAATGAAATAGCTACACCTTTATACTGGATATGGAGAAGATCCCTAGACACTGGGGAAATACCGAGCATCTTGAAAAGAGCAAACATTGTCCCTATATATAAAGGAGGGGACAGATCTCAAGCAAAGAACTATAGACCAGTGTCATTGACGTCCCACCTCACCAAAGTATTTGAAAGAATAGTTAGAGAGAAAATTTATGATTTCCTGGAGACACGGGAAAGATTCAACGAAAATCAGCATAGATTCCGATCAGGTAGATCATGCCTATCACAACTGATAGAGCACTACAACAATATCCTAGATGCATTGGAAGGCAATGACAACTATGATGTTATACACAGATTTTGCTAAAGCTTTCGATAAATGTGACCATGGTATAATAGCACATAAAATTAAAGACATGGGAATAACAGGCAAAGTGGGAAAATGGATCTATAACTTCCTTAGTGATCGTCTGCAGGTCGTCAAAATTCAAGGTATATCATCATCAGAATCGGAAGTACGCAGCTCAGTACCACAAGGGACAGTACTGGCCCCACTCCTGTTCATTATCATGCTAACAGACATAGACAGCGGAGTAAACAGCAATAGTATAGTAACATCCTTTGCAGACGATACAAAGATCAGCAGAAAAATCAGCGATGTACATGACGTGGAGGCCTTGCAGAAGGACACGAACAAAATATACAAATGGTCAGAAGACAACAACATGTCATTCAACGCCGAGAAATTTCAGCTCTTGAGATATGGTAGAAAAGAAGAACTTAAACAGCCTGCATATTATGCTCCAGATAGACAGGAAATTCAGAGAAGCATGAAAGCGATTGATCTCGGGATAATAATGACAGATGATGCGAAATTCGAAACACAAAATCAGATAGCGATAAATAAAGCAAAAAGAGTCGCCGGACAGGTTCTAAGAACGTTCAAGAGAAGGGACAGGACAGTAATGATTCCCCTGCTAAAAACACTGATTATACCAAAACTTGAATACTGCTCAGTTTTGACGTCCCCATATAAAAAGGAAGAAACTAATAAACTAGAAGAAACGCAAAGGCATTTCACAGCCAAGATTGATGGCTGCAAAGAACTCAACTACTGGGAAAGACTACGTAAACTAAATCTGTACTCACTGGAAAGAAGAAGGAGAGGTACATCATAATCTACATATGGAAAATGATCGAAAAACTGGTACCAAACCTAAAACTAAACCCAATTACCATTCAAACAACACTGGAAAATAGGAAAGGCAGAATGTGTAGTGTTCCCAAGTTAAAAGCACGACAAGGGACCTCCTCAACCCTGAAGGAAAATAGCTTGGTTGTCACGGGGCCAAGACTTTTCAACCAGCTTCCTAAGGACCTCAGAAACGTAACGGGGGTCAAAGTTGAAGTCTTCAAGAAAAGATTGGATGCCTGGCTCAGGACAGTACCAGATGAGCCGGGCGTGCCTGGCTATGTACGGTGGGGAGCGCAAGAAAGCAACTCGCTCCTCCACCAGGCCAGACCTAGAGGCGGGGCCACCAGCTTGACCTCCGTGTGAAGAGAGACCAACACATGAAACAACATAAGGTTCATAAGGTATATAAAATATAATATATATATGTGTATATATATATATATATATAAAATATAATAAATATGTATATATATATATATATATATATATATATATATATATAAAATATAATAAATATATGTATATATATATATATATATATATGTCTTCCAGAGGCATTTTTTATATATATTATTTTGTCTTTTTTAGTTGTCTAAAACTTGCAGTGAAAGCTCAGTCACCGTTCCAGTAATTTCTAAAAGAATAAAAACACATAATTAGACTTTTAACTTGCAAATTTCGTTCGTTTTGAAGACCTAATTCCATTTAGTCTAATTAGCAATCAACTTGAAGGCAAACACTGAACTTTTAATAGTTTAGCAAAGTGACAACAGTTTTAATAAATTGAATTTCAATACACCAGATTTTTTATGATGTTTAAAAAATGAGTAAGACACGTGAGTATAGATTTGGGGCGTGATATATGTTACAATACAAAAGAAATTATATAAATTATGTTAACAATGAAGCGAAATTAATGAATAAAATGCTTCTCAACATGTATGATGGAATGAGTTGAGGTTATTTTGTATTTGATTTTAGTATATTTATTTCCTTGAACAATTATCACTTCCTTATAATTTGAACATTGTTTTGTATGTTCTTAAGAAAATCCCTAAATTTACTTGTTCATGTTTATTTTTGTTATAAAAAATTGAACTGTCTCATTTTCTCTCCATTTTACTAAGGACGAGAAAATTATATTTATTCAGGTGTACTATAAATGCGCGACGAAATCTCAACCTTTTATTTGAAGTAACATACAAGAAAAAGCAAATTTGTCTGTCTTTGTGATCCATGTTTTGATAAAACGTTGCTCCTAAACCAACAAAGTGGCGATGTTTTGCGAGATTATAAATGCTGAAAGGTAATGAAATCAATAATAAAGCAAACTTTTGTTGTTGTGGACAAAGCATAAAAGATTAAGTGCAACCAAATTTCAACACGTTATTTAAGTAACATACAAGAAAAAACAATCTCTCACATATAGGCAGAGTGGAATAGTGTATATATATATATATATATATATATATATATATATATATATATATATATATATATATATATAATATATATATATATATATATATATATATATATATATATATATATATATATATATATATATATTATATTATATATATATATATATATTATTAATTGAGAGGCCAACATGAATCAGTATTCAGTACTCCAAAAAGTGACAAAGCGATAGATACATTCTTTGAAGAGAAATTGCAAGAAGATTGTATAACAGATTTTGATTTTACCCCAGAAGATATAGCGCGAGCTATAGGACAAATGAAATCACACTCAGCGGCAGGTTCGGACAAATGGAATGCATTATTAATTAAAAACTGTAAAAATTAAATAGCCACACTCATATGTTCAATACGGAGAAGATCCCTAGACACTGGAGAAATACCGAGTATCTTGAAAAGAGCGAACTTTGTACCTATATATGAAGGAGGGGACAGATCTGAAGCAAAGAACTATAGACTGGTGTCTTTGACACTCCATCTTACCAAAGTATTTGAAAGATTAGTTATTGGACGGGGAAGGTTTTGTCGAGAAAAGAGCAGTCTGCTATCAGAAGTCATTCCATCAATTGTAAGACTGACATTTCTATTGAAAATTTAAAAATTCTTATATCATTAAAATGCTCGTCCTCGCTTCGTATTTATGAATCTTTATGTATTAAGTTTTTGAACCCTAGTCTAAACACTGATTCTGGCTGTTACCCTCTTTGCATTAACTAGATTAACTACCTTCTAAATTTTCTCTGCGACCCTGTCTTCTTTTTGCTTCAGTTTCTTGTGGCTGTTTTTGAATACAGGTGTGTTGTTTATTCTTGTAGTTTTCCGTTTAACTTTTTACTTGCGAAGGTTTTTAACAGTTTTATTTTTGAGTGATTTCAGTTTTAGGTTTTACAGTTATCATTCTTATATTTTTTGTCATTTATATATTTTATATATTGATTTGATCTTGTTCTAGCCTCTTTCTAATTTGTATTTTCTATTTTGAATAATTTTAATTTTGTACATTTGTTTAGGTTTTAACTCTCGTCATTTATATCTTTTGTGTCATTATTAATTTTAGCTCTCTATTAATTAGGCCTTGAAGATGGGTAGAGTTGCCCGAAACGTCGGCTGCAGCCAAATATAATGACTTTTTTGCTCTACGTCTTCGTTTTTATCCTGAATATATATATATATATATATATATATATATATATATTATATACTGGCCGCCAAAACTTTTATTTGAAAAGTGAAAGTCTCACCCCCCTAAAATTGTTACCACCATCATAATATACTCGCACACTAAATTTCAACAATATCTGTGTACATTAGTGGTGCCGACAGCCTCTTGTATTTTTCATTTATTTATTACATTTATTCATCATATATTTATTTTGTAATTCGTATTACAAATATTGTGTGTAAACCATGCCTATTCACACTCTCGTGCATTGTGTTCCACATGTTTCACTGTGTAACTGTGTATGTTGAGTAGAAACACTTTTGACCTGACGTCATTACTGGTGACGTCATTGGTTACGGAGAAAAGTGGGAGGCTCGCTGTTCGCGTCAGTATTGTATAAGACGCAGTGAGAGATTGATGCGCATGTGTTTTCCCTTAATATTTAAGATTTTATCCTTCACCATGTCAGATTCAATTAAAACAAGAAGAAAAACTGAAATATGGCTGATTGGACAGCCAATTGACACAATTGGCAGTAAGAAGCTTCCATCTAATGGAGATGTACTACGTCGGCTTTTCTGTCTCACAAACAGTAAAAACACATTGAAAGAAGCATCCAACATAGTTTATGCTGAAATTTTTGAGATTTGAGACAAGGCGAAAATACCCACCAGAGCCAAACAGCATGTACTAACGAAAATTCAAAAAATGTATGAAAACTTCAGATCACTTCAAAAATCAAAATCAAATTAAAAAAGAAACTGAATTCCAAAGTAGTTTAGATAACCTTTTTGATATAGCTCATGCAAATGCTTTACAAATGATGTCAAATGAGGAAGATAGATCATTCCCACAAGCTCAGAGAGAAAAAGGGAGGCGAGGTTACATGACTGATATTGATAAGAAACTGGTCGTTAAGCAAATGCGGCAACGGAAAAGAGATGAAAGACAAGCTGCACTAAAAGAAGCCGAGGCATTGCGAAAGAAATTGTCATCAGCTATTGTTCAGTTCAGTGATAGCAGTTCAAGCAGTAGTATTAGTGATGAGCAACCAGAGCCAGGCACATCGTACACTCCTGAAATGACATCCAAACCTTCAAGCAGCACAATATCAAATATGCGTAAGCGCATCATAACACCTGATCTGGCAATGGCTTAGATTGAACAAAAACAAGTGATCGTAGTGTTGTTATAGTGCTTTCAGCTGCTGCAACTTCTCTTGGACATGATACAGACAATGTTGTTTTGAGCAGAAGTACTCTACAGAGGGCGAGGAGTGTTGTACGCAAAAAAATTACAGATGACATTAAGCAAATCTTTACCTCTGACATTCTGCTTACCATTCATTGGGATGGTAAAGTAATGCAAGATATAACAGGTGATGAAAATATAGATAGGCTAGCTATTCTTGTATCCGGTGGAGGAAAGTCTAAGCTTCTAGCAGTACCCAAACTTGCTTCTGGAGAAGGCGAAAGAATTGCAGAAGTAGTTCTAGAATGCTTAGACGATTGGAATTTGCGAGAATGATTCAAGCAATATGTTTTGATACTACCGCTACCAATACTGGCCAAAAATAGGGCGCTTGCATGATAATCGGAAGTAAGCTTGATAGAAACTCCTTTCTTTGGCCTGTCGGCACCATATTAATGAAATTGTGATATTAGACGTCTTCTAGAAGTGTTACGGTGGTTCAACGGGACCGGATATATTACTTTTCAAACGTTTCAAGAATTCCTGGAAACAAATGGATGCTAAAAGATTTGAAACTGCCAATACAACCATGCCGTGGAAAGCAGAAATCCTCGCACTGTGCGAAGAACAGCTTGCGAGAAGTCACCCAAGAGCGGATTATCGCGAACTTCTTGAAGTATCAATTATTTATTTAGGTGGTGTTCCCTCAGGAGGAGTACATTTTCGTCAACCTGGGGCTTTACATCGCGCTAGGTGGATGTCACGAGTGATTTATGCCATCAAAATTGTATTGTTTCGCTCAGTTCAACCTGACAAAGCAGGAACAGAGTGCAATGGAACGCTTCTCTCGCTATGCTGTTCGCTTTTATGTGCCAAAATGGTTTGTGGCTCCCATCGCATCTTCTGCACCAAGAACCGATTTGGAGTATCTACAAGAGCTTCAGCAATATGATGATAAGGAACTTTCAGCAATAGCTAGCAAAGCACAATGCCGTCACCTCTGGTATCTAAATGAAGAACTTGTGTCGCTTGCTTTTTTGATGATGGCATAACTTTGCAAGTGAAACGGCAAAATGTTCAGGCATTAGAAAAACCTGGTTCAGAAATACCAGAAAAACGAATTGCTTTTGACCACACTCATGATGACCCACTAGAGAAAAATCTGACGGACTTTGTCACAAGCTGAAGTCGCTCCTTCTTTGAGAAATTGTCCCTTCAATCGACGTTTCTCGAAGTAGATCCTACAGAATGGGATAACAGGGACGACTATAAATTAGCTAAGGAATATGTTAAAACAATGAATGTTGTAAACATAATGCAGAGAGAACGGCCTCATTAATTCAGAGTTTCAGCAGTCATCTCACAAAAAATGAAAACAACTGCAGTACCTTCTTTAAGTCGTGGAAAAACACCGGAGAGTTTCAAGAGGCAAAGAAATCGATGATAAAGACAGGAAGCACATGAACATCATGAGTTAACATTAAAAAAAGTGGATTAGGCCTTTGGTGATACCACTTAAAAAAAAAAATGCGCCTGTTGTAGTTACCTCCTGGGTGGTGTGGAAAAAACTACACATTTCAGAGTCTGTCGGCACCACGAAATACTATCGAATCGGGATGAAACTTCACTCAGAACTTTCTATCGACACGCATAGCAAATTACAGGGGTGAGACTTAAGAAAAGAAAAAAATATTTTTCACCCCTATGAGCCTGGGCCGGTCTAATATATATATATATATTATATATATATATATATATATATATATATAAATAGGAATTAGTGTTGTTTTCCAGTTATCTGAAGATTCATCGATCAAAACTGATAACGAAAGGTTTTTTACGTCAAAAGTAGCGAGTAATTTTTTGAAAAGAAAAAAGCTCTGCTGTAATTTTCCTAACTTTATTTTTGCTTTTTTCCATTTTCCTCTAACCCCCTCCACTTTTTCCTTCCTTTTCACCCATTTAGCATAAGTTAAGCGCTTATTCGTGGTTGACAGATCAAAGAAGGATGCGTGATTCCGCTAAATTTATATTAAAATTGCCTTCAAAAAGTGCTCAAAGAATCGCGCCACGATGAAAAATTAGGATTTTAATTTAATATTATTTTTAGTTCTCTCTCTCTCTCTCTCTCTCTCTCTCTCTCTCTCTCTCTTCTAGTTGTGTGTTGTGTTGTGTGTGTGTGTGTGTGTGTGTGTGTGTGTTCTTTTCAACGGGAATTGAATGGAGCTGTTTTTTGTTAAATTTTGTTTTCTGTATCTACATGTTTGACTTCGATTTTTCTCTTTGAAGAAATGTAGGTGAGGGGTGGAGTAAGTGGTATACAAGTGAGGTTTCATATACCAAAGGTATAATAACTTACAAGGTTATTATATCTGATAAATGGCGCAGTTTAAAATATTTAATTTCTCTGGTTATATTATTGATCACATCCAATGTATTATTATTATTATTATTATTATTATTATTTATCATCATTATTACTATTTAATAGTAATAGCAGTAGCAGGAATAGTAGCTGTAGTACAGATCATTGTAATTAGTAGTATATTTCCATTATAGTACTGATTTTATTATTATTATCATCAGTATCGCAAACAGGAATTTACTACAGGGGGCAAGTACCCGGAAGTGGTGCACCCAGGCGACGATTCGAAATTACCGAGTTTATTTTGTACATTCAAAGTACCTACTTAACTTTTTATAATTTATTAAGAACTAGACAGACATAAACAGGTTTATATAAGCAAAATAATGACAACAAACATTTTGTAAATGAATATATTATGCTGACAAATATTTTTTATTCTTTATCAGAAAAAGTAAAAATTGCGATACATTCCGCATAGCCACATTTTTTTTTATCAGTCAGTCACTATTAGTATGATAATTAGTGGATGGAACTATTATTAAAAGGGCTATAAGAAACAAAAAATACATAAGATAAAAAACTACGTCACGACTTACATTTGGCCATTTCCTTAAATTCCAATGTCTTAGGTTCTTATCCTTTGCAGAGTGTCTTAGGTTCTTATTCTTTGCAGAGTGGAAAACGACCTTTCCACCTGCTTGTTGTCACTGGAACAGTTGCGAATATCTTTAGGAACACAAAAATATTTGGGTAGAAATTTTGGCACATTGGGCAAGTCCATCGATGGCATATTTTGGTATTCTTGGAGAAATTTGGTTGTTGTTGTAGAGCTGGGTCCACATTCTTAGTTTACTCTCCAAAACAGTTTCGTTGAATTCTGGTAGGTCAGACTGGTAAAATTTAGCGAGTTTCAGAAAATGATCAATCTGAGACTTTGGAAATTGAAAAAGGCTTGAAAATAAACCAACGATATCCCTGTGGTTTTGATCCATCTGACAACATGTAATCATTAAAAGGTAGAATTATAGATTCAGCCACCACATTGTCAAGTAGAGTCTGTTTAGAGATAATTCTTGGTCTTGTCAAATCTTTTTCAAGTGCTTCAGCTTGTTTGGAAGGTAGTTCGTAAATTTCTTTGAAGGTTTCTTGCGACTTGTTTTGTATATCCTGTAGGTGAGTAAATGAGT
Organism: Bathynomus jamesi; assembly: GCA_023014485.1. Classification (NCBI taxonomy): domain Eukaryota; kingdom Metazoa; phylum Arthropoda; class Malacostraca; order Isopoda; family Cirolanidae; genus Bathynomus; species Bathynomus jamesi. The sequence continues at coordinate 2,243,606 of JAJOZX010000046.1, read as the reverse complement.
GCAGAAAAAAGGGCACAATCAACAGTCTACAATGTTCTACGCACAGGCAGAGTGTAAGAGAAAAACTTCTCTAGCGTATACAGAGAAATGAGAAACTAGTCTGACGAATCGAATTGTTAAGCATTATGGCAGATGAAGAAGCATCCTTGTTTTCCCCTGTACTAATTTCAGTTAGAGTAGTACACAGAATCCAATAGTTTACCATCACCATTTCAAATTTATGACGTTCTACTCATCTTGTTGGTGAAAAATGAATTAACTTCTTCTTGTTAGATTTTTCTGCAAATTTGCCAATCATTTTTTAGGAAAACTTCATTTCTTTTTGGAGTGTTGAAGAAAATGTAGACTTTTTCTTTTATTCCTATCGAGTTTCTTATGCTTTGTACAGTTGCGCTCATTATTCGTAGGACACTCTTCAGAACAGATAACAACACCTGGCATATATTGTTGTCTGTACGACAAACGGATGTAACATTTTATGAATAAATCTGGGAGTGAGTGAGCGCTGATTGGTTGGTTGACTCATTACCAAATGTCTTTAGAACATAATTATTCCCATCAATCACTTTGGTTTACATATTACTAAAGAAGCATAAATGAATAATTAAATATAAACTCAAGAAGGGGATATATATATTAACAAGGGGGATATCAATGAAGTGAATAAAAAATGGTCTTGTAAAAACTGAAAAAATCCTTCGGGCGTGATGACAGTGTCATGATATTGGCAAGCCTGTCATCCTGAACGAACTGAAGTTTCACTGTACAAAAACAGAGCAGTAGGTAGGCATTATTGCGCCTTGAGCAAATTCCAAATTGATTCATTTATTTATTTATTTATTTACATTTAATATTGAACATAGATTCAGATATTATTTTGTGTTATAACAAAGACAGAGCAAAAACATGATATATATAAATACATATATACGCGGTTTATGAATGAAAATCAATGTTTTGATGCATATTAAATTTTAATAACATTATAACATTACCAGATGATGGATATCTGTAGGTTTCATACGTCACTGCTTAGAATATCTTCCAATTGGCAAATGAACATGAACGATAGCTGAGTGGATAATACTGGTATAGCATTGTTATATCCGGAGCAAATGTATTTCTAGATCAGCAACACTGATAGAGTAATAGAGTCACTGAGAGAAATATTATTTAGAAACGAAGAATGTTTTGTATTGAGTCCGCATCATAAATGCATATTATTGTTTTGTATTAATAAGTTTCCATATTACAATTTAAGTGTTGAACCACTGCAGCTGTGACTCTTGATGGTCTCTCACATAAACGGAGAGAGTTAGAGAAAATAAAACTACTACAGTGATTCATATCAATAAACTTAGAGCCATCTAAATGATGATATTTGACAATTTTGAAAAGGCGTTACACATTCATAATTACCATTGTATTCAAGATATTTTATACATGAACACAACAAATTTAATATCTTGTCCAGCCATCGTTGTTGTTTATGACTTCCTGCAGTCGATGTGGTACAGAAGCAACATGATTTTTTCCAGCTGTTGATTCCTCCTCAGCACCTCCCACTCACTAAATGTGTGTTGTAAAAGCATGTCCGTTGTTCGGTCCTCCGCTGGTTCCCACACATTTACAATATTGGCCCATATATTCTCGATGGGATTCATATCACAACCCTAATTGCCCAATCCAGAAGGTCGATATTTCTTTGCTCAGAGAACCAGCGTGAGACGATCCGTGCTGTGTAAATTGGGACCTGTCTTACATAAAAATGATTCGCTTAGGAAATGGCAAGCATATGCACGTAAGAAGGAAGCATAACCTTTTCGAAAATTATACTGGTCTGCAGTAAACCTCTTTTCTATTTTGGTGAGCTCTCCTACACCATAGGGATGAATCCATCCCCACATGTTACAGGTAACATGACCGTTACGTGCTTCCTCATAGATGTGCTCTTGAGTATAGCAAGTATTATTCCTCCTCCAACAATGACGACGGCCATGGGATGTGGAGGAAAAGGTCTTTTCGTCGGTAAATATCACTCGCCTCCAAAAGTCAAGTCGTTTGTCAACATTTTGCTGAGCAATCGAAGTCTATTTTCTCGATGTTGCTGATTTAACTTTTCCTTGATAACCGGGGTCCGATGGTGTAACCCAGCTTCATGTAGCCGCCGTCTTACTGTCATTGCCGAAACATCGAGCTGCAACTGTTCCTTTATGGCAAGAGCATTGATAAAGGGATGGGCTTCGACAACATCGCAGATCCTCCGATCATCCGCAGCAGTTGTCAGTCGAGGTTTCCCCGTTCTGCGGTGATCTCGTAGATTCTCTTCTTCTTGCTACCTCTTCAACCATATATAAACAATCTTCCTAGAAATTCCAAGTTCTCTTGCAATTTGAGTTGGAGACAGCCCACGCGCCTTCATGCCGATGATTCTTCCCCTTTCAGCAATTTTCTGGTGATGATAATCCATTCTGCAGAGTAGTTGCTTCGATGAGATTCAGGAATAGTGTGAACTTATTCTCAGTCGCCATACCTATTAACACCTCTGTTATGACGTCATGTGGTGTCAGGTGAAATGTTAAAAGTCAGGTGGAATTGTTGGAATGCGGAAACAGTTTGGAAAATGGTCATTAAGTTGCTACACCGGCGGTTCCCAAACTTTTTTCGTGATTACCCGTTTTGGTTAATCGCCAAATGGAAATTACCCGCCTGCAAAAAGCACAGGAAACTTATTTTACTGAGCATGAGAATAATTATTCAAATTTTATAAACATAATACTCGTATATTTTTATATATACAATCCCTTATGCATAAGTTAAACACATATTGGTCAAAGAATGGCTACAACATTACAAAGGAAGCAAGCAAAACGCGTCACCACCAACTACTAGTCTATTGCGAAGGCTGCAACTGTTTCTGCTGAACTAACGCCTGAATTCTAGGTTCAGTTTCTCTGAAAGCGCAGCATAAATCGCCTTCAATGTGCAACCAATTTCGCAGTTTGTTCTTTATGAGCATTGCTGAAAAGCCTGCCTCACAACGATAACTTGTCGCAAAAGGCACCAGCACTTTCTTTGCCTCTTCGGTAAGCAAAGGATACTCCCTATCCACTTTTGCCCAAAATGTCTCGATTTTTTCTCTGCAAACTCAAACTTCAGAATACGATTTTACCCATTTTCAAGAATTCTGCTTTCAGTTCAGGTGAGTCATTGCTTTTCAGAGCTAATAAGTGAATGACCTCTTTTTTAGATAGCATGGCTGCTTATTAAATATGCACTAATTCATTTAATGTCCTTAATAAGGATGTTGATTGTGGATTTGACATACATTGCATACATAGAATCTTGATTAAACTTGGTTCTGTAAGTAGAAATAAATTTTTTAGCTTTTCTTTAGCCAACGCGCTACTATGAACACACCATACCATGTCAGTCTCGGAAAGTCTCTCCAATTCTTGTTGTGGTGTAGCCGTTCGTCTTTTGTAACACTGCGACCACGACCTAAACAGTTAAACGGTCTAACTAAAAAATTTTTTTTTCACAAAACGAACACTAAAAAATCATTTTTTCAAGAATTCCTTTTTACCTCCGGAAATGTCAAAATTACCCCCTTGGGGATAATTACCCCCACTTTGGGACCCGCTGTACCACACAGACCATCACATACAAAGTCTAGCATGTATCTGTGGCAGTGTTTTTCAACCTTTTCTACTGTAGGTTGAGGGACCCTGTAAGCAACATGTAAGATATTGTAGAACCCAGATATTCTCGATCCATTCTATCCCCCTTCGTTTTCTAAGCAAAATGATGGAAAACTATGTAATAAACCAATTATATATCGTTAGAACAAATATGATACATTATTCACTGCTTGTTACAAAATACCACTTTATTTCCATTCTAACTTAGTTTCGTCTATGTATTCTGAACTACTGGGCTTCAGTATATTATGTTAAATATTTATTACACAACATATCAGAACCCTTAATGTTTTTTCGCTGAACACCGGTAGAAAACAATGACGTATGGGCTAGTGGATATTTTCGTTCATCTATCGTTCAGTTGGTAATTCTAACGACGCTTTAGATAAAACCATAATATAGAAAACTCAGGTAGAACTCTTGCAAGTGTGTGAGACACATGACGATGCAATATATTGGCTTCCTTTCAAGCTGATAACTACCATTTACGGGTTAAGTTGCATTCAACGAATATGTCTTCTCTGTGAGATGGTAAACTGAACATGCTGATAATGTTTAACACGTGTTGTTGCATTGCATGTTGTGTTACAGTGTTTATTCATTGAAATGTCAGTTAAATAGAGGATTACAGGCTTGCCGATATCATGAACACTGTCATCACGTGTAATGGTTTTTATTTATAGAATATACAAGAACATTGTTTTAGTCACGTCATTGACATTCCCCTTGTTAATATATATCCCTTCTTGAATTTATATTTAATTATTCATTCATGTTTCCTTAGTAATATGTGTAGAGACCGACCGGAAATTCCTTTCCTCGCTGTTCTCAAACATTATGGAATCAAAACAAAGGCTATAAAACTCAAACACGTGGGCATGAAACAGGCCCACGGAGGAAACATATTTTGTGGTATTTCCAAAAATGCTCTCCAGAGGACGTCACCAAGGCCTATAAAGTGCGAGTTCTTTCTCAAATGATACTCACTTGCCATTCCCTCGTTTTTGTCGCCACATCTCGCCCTCGGGTCCTTCGTCAGTAACACCACTCGTCACCCCATCCGCTCTCAGCCTTCGCCGGAGAGCGGCCCGCCGTTCCTTCAAGGCTCCGGTCGAACATACACGAAGTCTGTCATGAAGTATGGCCCTCTACAATTTCATCCAGCAAGAAGCAACATCACTGCTGCAGGATTTCCGTTGGCCTCCTTTTCAACAAGTCTCAACCGGCCCTCAACAATCTGGTAAGGCCAGTCCGCCTTCAGATCCATCTACATCGAAGCCCAGGTCCGTAAACCTTCTCGGAGGCCACAAGTCTACATTTGTCTTCGTGTTAAGCAACTCCCGCGTAGCCTACATAGTGTAACCTCAAACTAACGAATAGGCTATCTTCAAAGTGTTCCCAAACAACCGGCTAACTAACTCTCCCATTACGACTGCGGTAGGCCTGTTCAATTATTTTAATTATCTTGCAGTATTTGTATCCGCTTGTTTGTTTGCTCATTTATGTATTTATTTTACTTGCCTTATTCGTTTACTGTACTAACACCGTACTTTCATTACCTCAGTTATTATTGGGCTTAATTACTTAAGAATCAGTCATTGTAATATAGCACAATTACTGTATACAGAATTGTTAATCACTGTGAACAAATAATTTATTTATTTTTTTAATTAAGCACAAAACAACAAAGTAATTTCTCTCTCCTTATTAAATATTGTTTGTTTGGGCTGTGCCCCGAACTGGTGACACTCATTATTTATTTCAATTTAATTCATAAATTACGAGTATAGTAAGCCTACTTTCTGGGCCACATCAAACTGATAGTGTGTAGGCCACTATATATGTAAACCAGAGTGATGAATGGGAATAATTATGTTCTAAAGACATTTGGCAATGAGTCAATCAACCAATCAGCGCTCACTCACTCCCAGATTCTTTCATAAAATGTTCGAACCGCTTGTAGTACATATAACAAATATATGCCAGGTGTCGCTATCTGTTCTCAAGAGTGTCCTACGAATAATGAGCGCAAATGTATATCTGCGGCGTTTCCAATAGCCAAGTTCAAGTTGTGAGAAGAGCAATGGACATAGAGAGCCTGCGGAAATAAATCTGTTATTATGCCTTGTACACTTTTAAATTTTCCACTCGGTGCCACTGCTCCGTTATATCCTTGGCCACGTAAGTATGTAAGTTTAATGCCATAACTTTTAAGACTTTCAACGATCTTATCAGCAAGTGCTCGCTCAGAAGTGTTAATTACTGGAACGAATTGCAGGAACTGTTCACACAATTTTTCCTCACTTTCATCAAAATGCCTCACACAAAGTGAAAATTGTTCAGCTGTTGAAATATCAGTTGTGTCGTCTGCTGGAATTGAAACACACCTTGCAGAATTAACTTTAGAAACAATTTAGTTAATATATTATTGCATGAAATAAAAATCTCCTTTTTTTTATGCTCCAACTCAGATATGTATCATTGTTTTAGCATGTTTGAAGATGCATTTTTAAATCTTCATCACCAGCATCTACGCGTGACCGAAATATTGCACGAAAGTTACCTTCATTTTCAACAGGCTCATTATCAACAGAAAATACACCATAATCTCTATACGAACGCATTGCTATTGTTTGTCTTCCGCAGAGTAATACAGTTTTTATAATAGGGGTCAACCTTTTTCTGTTCAATTTAGCCTGCGACTTTTTCCCTGCATCAAATTGTTTGTCAACAGGCATGCACTTCCCATTGCGTATCTGAAGAAGTTGTTCACGAGTCAATACAGCATTTGAATGGTAATCGGACTTTTGATGTTTAGCAAAATATTCGAATGCGTTCTTCTATTTTGAATAGCATGATATTAATTTCCCTGCCGCTTTCCCGCTTCTTCCTACTTCCGGACGTGCAAAAAATACACATTATTTACAATAAGCAGAATTCTCAGCTCTTGAATACGTAATCCATTTGCACTTCCCTAACCAAGCATGCCGAGATCGTCTTCTACTTTTATCACTAGAAGTAGAGACAGGGAAGTTATAATTTTCTTCAGGTTATCAAATAGTTTGCAACTTGTCTAACTTTTCATCATTGCAAAAATCCCTACACACATTTTTTTATAACGGCTATATCATTTTGACTTTCACAATAATTTCTTCTGATCTCGTGGTGTATCTCTACATTTACAGTTCCAGTGCCCGTACAGACTTTAGCATTATTTTTATAACTACGTTTTGCGCTATCACTTAAAACCGTCACATCACCTGAAGGCTTTCTCCTTTCTTTAAGTAAGGATGCTTACCCAGCATTGGATTTTTTTACTAAAGTAGTGAAACAAAGTTCTCAGTTTCTTCCGTTCATCGGCCAAAGGGTCTTGTTTTAATTATTTTTTAAACTAATAAAAACATAAATAACTATGACACAACGATATATTGAATTCACGATTGTTTCATACGACAAATGTGTGTAATTTCCCCACAAAAATATGACAACTAACAAGACACATGAGTGACGTGACTACTAGCAAAGCACCAGGCAATGTTTCCAGAGGATCTAAAAAAACTGTCATACATTATGAAAATAAAAACCCACTCTAATAGACAGAGTTTATTTCCACAACAGTTTCGACGCCCACTGGCATCCTCCTCGGGTGGATACAGAAACACGAATGAACCAAAACAAGAGGGAAAAACAGTCCAGGGACCGAGGAGGATACCAGTGGGCGTCGAAACTGTTGTGGAAATAAACTCTGTCTATTAGAGTGGGTTTTTATTTTCATATTTTGACCGTCATATAGAAAAAAGTGGTTTTTTGCATTTGTCATACATTAAGTAAAAATAAAATGCATTATTAAAAATTACAAAAACATAATAATGACTATAATATGCGACAAAATTTGTTTACTAATTTACTTAATGCCAAAAATATTTTAATATTATTGTGAGATAAATGCTAAATGCTAAAAGCTAATTTTGCATTTTGCAGTACGATAACTGCGGTAACTGAGAAGTAAGTCTAAGCACAATATTAATTGATTATATTATATTAACTGATTTTTCTTCCGATAAATAAGTATATAAAATAAGACCATATAACCGAACTAAGAGTTAAAATTAAGGCCATTTCTTACATAAATTTACTCCTCATTCTTGTAAAAATATTTTGTTTTACTCTATATTTTAAAATACTTGACGCTTACTCTACAAGAGGTCAAATTACTCTGCAAAAATGTATAAAATGATTTTAATGGAAAAATATCTTTATGGATTGCGAGACACGGAAACACTTTAAAAATAAAGACTCAGTCATCAGTGCCTTTAAGGGTATCCATGTACACTGTACAGTAGGGTGGAGCGAAAAATACTTTTTTTCTAGTATGAAGTTCTAATAGTGATTAAAAGTTGCATTTAGTGGACAAAATATGCCTGCCAAAATATGAGTTCATTTGTTTAAAATATTTAGCTGCCACCAGGGGGCTAAAGTTAACACAATTTTGTGTAAAAAGGGAAAAAATGCTTCTATTTTAGGTTTGTCAAACTATTATAAAATTTTATCTTAGAATTATCTAATAGTTTGATTAAGATTCTTAAATGAGAGGAATTCGTTTTGTAAAAATGCCTTTTCATATGCTTAATATCTTCAGCTGCCACAAGAGAGCTGAAGTTAACACAATTTAGAGTAACTGAGTCATGTTGAGACTACACTGAATGTTGTGGGGGAGGGTTGTGGGAGAGGGTTTTGGTGTGAAGGAATTTCTTTCTGTGAGTCATTAGAACTGTGTGTTAACACTTGTCTTCTTAGGTAGTAGGCCTAGTCGCTCAGTTGATCGGAGAGTTTTTTAATATGATCGGAATATTATAAAACTTTATTTTAAAGTGATTTATATAGAGATAATATTGATTTTATTATAAAATGCTTGTTATAATGTATTATATAATTTTAGTTTATTTATATAATATATTATATATTTATATAATATATATATATACTTATAAAATATATTATATATATTAATTATATAATGTTTTGATGTTACAGGATATTTTGTGATTGTGAATTTTTCTTAAAAATATTATGGCATCAAATACTAAATATAAACATTTCACTAGAGAACATATGAAGTGTGCCATATTTGAAGTACCTTGTGAGATGAGTGATATGCAACTACCAACTTATAACTGCATTATGAAAGATTACCTGTTCACAAAACATTTAGTGAAGGAGCAGATGAATAACAAGGAGCCTTCATTTTCTGAAATAGCAGAGGCAGTTTCCAAAAAGGTAGAAAATATTTGGAAGAAGGCCTCTTTGCCAATAGTTTCACATACACGCGTTTTACAGATGATGCGAGTGTACCATGATAAATACAGGTCCTTATTAAAGCCATACAAGTCACGCAAGGATCAGCCTAAGTACAAAAATCAGCTTGAAGAATTTGAAAACTCTTCAAAATGCACTTTGTTTGACATCTGCACCTGCAAATGTAAGGAGTTTAGGAGATGCTCATGTGAAAAGAGTAAGAAAGTCCCTCCAAAAGAGCAGGATTTTTAAATGACCAACGAACACGCAGAATAATGGTGATAGGAAGCATTGACATAGCACACACAAGACGATTACAAGCGAGAGAACATCGAAAGGAAATGGAAAAAGCACGTCTGGAATCCTCACAAACAACTAGTGCTGCTATAACCAATACGTCCAACTTACAAATCGAAACAGAGACAAGTGAACTTCAACAACTAGAAGAGATATCTGAAGATAATGAGGAAGATACAACCTCGACTCAATATGTAATATCAGAACAACAGATGCGTGAGCCACTGCCTTCATTAGCAATTACTTGTGATAGATTTAAAATGCCGGACAGAGCTGGGGCTGCTATTGCTTCTGCAGTATTGGCAGATCTTAAAATTGTTACTCCCGAAGACAAAGGGAATATTATAGACAGAAGTAAGTTAAGACGTGAAAAACAAAAACAGAGAAAGGAACTACAACAGATAGGAGAGCCAAAAACCATGCGGGGATTATACTTTGATGGCAGAAAGGATAAAACAAAAATTCAAGTCCAGGAGAGTGATGGCTCTAACCACCAAAGAAAAAACGCGAAGAGCATATCAGCATAATATCTGAACCACACTCTCTGTACTTTGCACATGTGACACCTTCCAGTGGCAAAGCTAAATACATTTGCACAGCGCTAGTGAATTGCTTGAAAGAAAGGAATGTTGATATAGGGAACATCGTTGCAGTTGGCTGTGATTCGACAGTGGTTAACACTGGTAGTATTGGAGGCACAATAAGATTACTGGAAGAAGCCTTTAATAAGCCATTGCAGTGGCTGATATACCTTTTACACCTTCATGAACTTCCATTGCGCCATCTGTTTCATCACTTGGATGGTACCACTACTGGACCAAGAGCATTTTCAGGAGAAATTGGCCGAGCACTTTCAGACTGTGAAAAGCTTCCCATAGTTAACTTCAAACCCATTGAAATTCAAGAGGACATGTGTGAAGTTGATGTAGATGACATAAGTACTGACCAGAAATACCTTCTTGAAATTCACAAGGCTATATCAAGTGGAACATTCTCAAAGAGTCCTAGTCATAAGAGTCTAGGCAATATATCACATTCAAGGTGGCTCACCACAGCAAACAGGACTCTGCGGTTATATGCAACCACAGAGAATCCTTCAGGCAATTTACAAGAATTAGCTACTTTCATTGTTAGGGTATACGCACCAATGTGGTTTCAGATAAAGCGTAAACCATTATGCCAATATGGTGCTAAACATATGTGGCATATGATTGCAAGAAGCCGGTATTTCCGTGAAGAGCTTAGGAGAGTACATGACTCAGTCATTCAGCGAAATGCATATTACGCAAATCAAGAAAACATTCTCATTGCAATGACAGCTGATGAAAGGGAGCATGTGCGTCAGTTGGGATTTAGGCGTATCATAAAAGCAAGGGCATGCATTCAAGAAACAGATGTTATCAGGTATTTTAAGGTGCCAGAAATAAATTTTTATGCCAAAGACTATACAGATCTCATTATGTGACAAGATTTTCAGATAGCAGAACCACCGATAACCAAAGGAGTTTCTCTTGATGATATTGAATCATGCATCAAACATGGTACTACTCTTCATTCAGAATTATTTCAGTTTCCATGTCATACACAAGCCGTAGAGAGATGCGTCAAGCTCGTTACAGACGCTGCTGGATCAGTCTGCGGACCTACAAACAGAGACAGTTGGATTCGTGCTACATTAGAATCAAGGAAAAAACAGTCAAAATTTGACACAAAAGCAAATTACTAAATAGTCTTCAGCAAGAACCCTTTCTAGAGGGAGGTTGGTTGGGGAAAGGGTGGTAACTCCGCTAAGGCACGAAATAACGTTTCTTAACTGTCTCAAGCCAGTATAAAGGAGAGAGACATCCTAATTTATTACTGTTCCCTTTTTCAAGTAAATACAGAATCATACTTAATTGTCATTTTTAAGTTAAATTCAGCCCTCTTGTGGCAGCTGAAGATATTAAGCATATGAAAAGGCATTTTTAGAAAACGAATTCTTATCATTTTAGAATCTTAATCAATCTATTAGATAATTCTAAGATAAAATTTTATAATAGTTTGATAAACCTAAAATAGAAGCATTTTTTTCCTTTTTACCCAAAATTGTGTTAACTTTAGCCCCCTGGTGGCAGCTGAAAATATTAAAAATATGAACTCATATTTTGGCAGGTATATATCGTCCACTAAATGCAACTTTTAATCCCTATTAGAACTTCATACTAGAAAAAAAGTATTTTTCGCTCCACCCTACTGTACAGTATGTATAGCGGGGCTACCTTTCTGAATTATGCAACGTCAAACACAGGCATATACTGTTTGACAATTGACACATATGACACTTAATATTTAATACTTATGTGTATTGTATATCTTTATCTCTCTCTTTAAACAACTCTAGCGATCCTGTTTCTGTTGTTCACATGACACTTTTGTAATGTGGGCATGAATAAGCTATATGGGGGTGCAAATGCCCCTTTTGTACCCCTTCCCTGGTTGCGCCACTGAATTATCATTGTTATTTTCAGCATTATCCCCATACGAGTTTGTCATAATTCTAAAAGGGGATTTTTATCGTTATCCTTCTACTATACCTAATTAAACATGAAGAGTATACTGTAGTTAATATTCATATACTTGTGCTTGTTTATAAACAATGTATAAAAAATGATAATCACATATAAAAAGAAAATATAGAAAAAATTCTTTAGTATATTTTATTTGAAGCAGAAAAATTATTTTATATATATATATATATATATATATATATATATATATATATATATATATATATATATATATATACGTATATATATATATATATATATATATATAATGAAGGTAACATTATCGCCATATACAATAACCACATCCATAGCGTTTATCCAACGAAATACGCACCCTTTGCACCTTAAAATACATACCAAGTGCGTAAATTAGTATGTAGGAACAGAGGTAATGCGCATGTTCTTGTAGATTTACCGAACAAAATTCTTGTAAATCCCACAAAAACCTCCAGTCCGCAATAATTACCAAACTATTCTCGTCAAAAGCAATTATCTTCTCATAAATTTAAAATCTTCCTAAAAGTATATAAGAAGATTACTATTATTTCTCATAAAGAACAAGAAATTAGTGCTCCATTTTTTATGAGGCGCACGCACGCACGCACACACACACACACACACACACACACACACACGTATGTGCGCATTACAGCACAAGCGCGGTGCTGATTTTTTTAAAATTCATATATCCGAAAAACTAATTAAACTAAACCTAATTTAACCTATAGGAAGAAATTGTAGACACTAATCGACCAGGGAAGTATTCCGGGGGGGGGGGCCGTAGGCAGAAGACAGGGAGTGCTGGAACCCGTTTCTTCTATTACAAACCTCCTTAGCTGATCTTTTTTCGTGTCTCATCTTCCTTGTGAGCAGTCCAGCATGCACATACTTCAGTAGTATGGGTTCTTCGAAGCCGAGTGCTCTGCAGTTGCAAGCAACATTGCAACATTTGGACCATTGCTGGAAAAGGTGCACCAAGCCCAGGAAAAGGGATTAGAGAAGTGCCAAACCTCAAAATTAAGCGAATAGAGCCTATTGCAACATTTTGTCATATATATATATAAATACATACACGTGTGTGTGTGTGTGTGTGTGAGGGCATATACTCGTATCTTGGTCTAATTTTCACTGCTGTTGAAAAAAGAGAAAAGAGGGGGAGACCTTCAGAGGGTACTTATTTGATCATTACTCATCATATATACTGTATATATATAGACTATATATATATATATATATATATATATATATTATAACACAGTATATATATACATATACTGTGTATATATATATATAGACTATATATATATATATATATATACATATATATATATATACATATATACACAGTATATATATACATATACTGTATATATATATAGACTATATATATATATATATATATATAATATATATATATATATATATATATAAAGAAGCAAATATAAAGAAGTAAATTTTCACTTCAAGGCTATAAACTGGGAAGATGTATCCAGCATGGAAGCAATAGATTAGAAAACCATTTTCAAGGCCAAGGCAACGGAAGAGCTGCTAATGACCAGAGAGAAGACGTTGGAAATTGTGGAAAGACAAAAATGCAACAAAGAGGAAAGAGAAGCAGGTTCGAGAGACAGAAGAGGTCTAGGTTCTGAAAGAGAAAAAGAGTGACTTCAAAATTAAGAAACTGTAAAGACAACAACATCAGAAAAATATTAAATGATAAACTGCAGAGTATAGATTGCGTCATACAGGAAATAATTAAGAAGCATACAGAAAAAGAAGACGACGACGCTATAGAAGCGATAAAAGTTAACTCAAAGTACTTCTATAATTTTGCAAGAAAGAAGTCGAAAAATCACACGACTATTGGACATTTTGAAAATGAAAATGCTTTATTGATGATCTAAATTCTAACAGAAGTATCTGAAATATTAAGAGCTCAGTACGAATCATCTTTCAGTATTCCAAAAACTGACAAACTGATATGCGATAGAAACGCTCTTTGAAGAAGAACTACAACGGAAAGTATAACGGACTTCGACTTTACAACAGATGATATTACACAAGTTACAGGGAAACTAAAAGCACACTCGGCGGCAGGACCGGACAAATGGAATGCCACGATGATTAAAAACTGCAAGAATGCAATCGCTTAGCCCCTATATTGGATATGGAGACGATCACTAGACACGGGAGAAATACCTGGCATCCTGAATAGAGCGAGCATAGTCCCAATATATAAAAGAGGAGATCTATCCGAAGCCAAAAACTATAGGCCAGTGTCGCTTACATCTCATCTCACGAAAATATTTGAAAGAACAGTTACAGGAAAAATCTATGACTTTTTGGAAACTCAGAAAAAGTACTGAACGGACGCATTTCCTGAGTGCTCTGATATTGCATCTACTTTTGCATATTGATAAGAATTTTACTTTTGGAAAGTTTTGAATTTTATATACTTGCGTTTATATTCACATTGTTACAGTTAAGTAATTGAATATTAGTGGTTTTTAGCGATTTAGAAGTTTTCATAGCGTGCCGGCTTAATTTAATTTGAACTTGTGACGGTTATAAACTAATTTTTAACTGCGTGATGCCGTCGCAGAAAGCGTCGTGCGTTAGGTGTAGGGTAAACCGGTGGTATTCGGAATTTAAAGATTATAACGGCGGTCCTATGGCGATTACCGAGAGATCAGTTTGTTTCTTTTGCGAGTTAATGGAGGAAATAGTTGACATAAAACGCGTACGTGAGGTAACGGAGAGACTTGCAACGCTTGATGAGGGCAGGGGTAGGGCTACGGTTGAAGAAAGCCGAACCAATACTAACGTTGAAGACGTTAGTAGTTTGAAGGGTGAGGTGCGTAATCTAGTTTCTAGTTTAGGTAGCTTGTCGGGAAGGTTGGATAGAGTTGAGGACGGAGTTAAGGTTGGTCCGAGAGTAGTAGATGGGGAGGGATTTAGAGAAGTTAAGGGTGGAGCTAGGCCGCGTACGTTAGGTGATAGGAATCCCCCCTATCGAAGTTTCGAACCCTTTCGCCATTTGGAAAGGGACGTGAATGAGGGGAAACTATTTTAATTGGGGACTCTTTAGTGCACCACATGGACAACGAGTTCGTTGAACGGCATCCAACCAAGAGGAGGAGGTTCTGTCTCCCAGGGGCCAGGGTTGACAGAGTTAGAGACGAAGTGGAGAGGATTGACGTTGCCTCCCGTCACTCGATGTTGGTGACGATGGTAGGAGGCAACGACTCGTATAGGCCCGATACGAGAGTGCCTGACCTTTTGGAGAGATATAGGGAGTTAATTAGGTCCCTGAAAGCGAGGTCAGATAGGTCTTTAGTTCTAGGTATTACCCCTAGGCACGGGTTGGGTCTTAGGATTACGTCAAAAACAATATTTTTGAATAATAAATTAGAAGAGATTTGTGCTGAGAAAAATGTACCCTTCGTAAAGCTGTGGTCCGAATTCAGTGATCCTAGCCTTTTTATAAAAGATGGGGTGCATTTTAATGAAATAGGTAATGCTAGGCTAGGTAGGTTAATAGACGAAAACGTGCGAAAGCTGTATAGGTCGAAGCCTTCTTTAAACTTTGTGGGTCCGGGAACGCGGGCCCGACGTGAAAAATAGTTTGAAACGCCGGCCTGTGGTAAAAAATAACTTAAACGACTTTATTGTAACGCGCGTAGTATTAGAAATAAACTAAACGAATTTAAGGCGATAATTTATTCCGGCAACTACGATATAGTTGCTATAACTGAAACGTGGTTAAATACCGTGACTCGGGACTTGTTGGGGGAACTTGATATACCGGGTTTTAAACTCTTTACTAATGATAGGTTACATAGGTTTGGTGGCGGCGTTTTGTTGGACATTCGTAATTCCCTTAGGGCTATCGAGGTTAAGATAGAATTTCCGGCAGCAATTAATGCGATATGCGTTGAAGTTAGGGCGCGTAGTATTAGTTTTAATTTTGTTGTTGTTTATAGACCTCCCGTTCAACCCTTCGATACCGATACTAGAT
This sequence comes from Bathynomus jamesi, assembly GCA_023014485.1. Classification (NCBI taxonomy): domain Eukaryota; kingdom Metazoa; phylum Arthropoda; class Malacostraca; order Isopoda; family Cirolanidae; genus Bathynomus; species Bathynomus jamesi. Next base: position 2,227,749 of record JAJOZX010000046.1, on the reverse strand, counting down.
TTTACTCACTTCTTGGTAACTTTATTGACAATCGGAATAGTATAATTGTCGGTGACTTTAACTGCCCTAATGTTAATTACGAGACTTTTACTGGTAATGAGGAGGGTTTGAGATTGATTGAGTTCATGGAGGATAATTTTTTATGACAGATAGTTACCGAACCAACGCGCGGTAACAATATTTTAGATTTGGTGATGACGAACGGCGAAAATATAGTCGATAGTTTAGAAGTAGGCGAGAGTTTAGGATGTAGTGATCATCAAATCCTTAGGTCTAAGTTATCGATAGAAAACACTAAGGATAGTAACGTAATAGAAGTCCCTGATTTTCGTAGGGCTAATTTTGATAGTTTTGCGGATAGGATGAGAGTATTGGACTGGGATAACTTATTTATGGGTAATGACACAAATTTGCATTGGGAGGCGTTTAAAGAAAGTTTTGTGAATATTGAAAGGGAGTTTATTCCTCGTAGGCCCAAGCGCGCTAGAAATCATGGTAGGTCCAAGTGGTGGACTAGGGAAATAGGCGAGTTCATAAACGAGCGTAACAGAGCGTATAGACTTAATAAGCGCAATGGCACGGCAGCTAACTTTAATAGATATATCGAGCTTAGACGTCAGGTTAAAAGATCAGTTAGGAATGCTAAGCGTAATTTAGAGATACTTATAGCTGCGGATAGTAAACATAATCCAAAAAAGTTTTTTGAATACGTCAATAATCGTAAGCCGATAAAAGATAACATAGGTCCTCTAGTGGATGTTAATGGCGCTTTGGCTTCTGACGCTCAGGCGATGGTCGGGTATTTTCAATAACTTTTTTGCGACAGTTTTTACCGTAGAAGACGTAAATAATGTCCCCGACGTAGACGATATCGTTCCATTTAGTAGCGAGACTATTTTGGATGAAATAACTGTTTACGAGGGTGAGATTGCGCATTATATCGATAGGCTAAAAGTTAGCAAGGCTCCAGGCCCTGACGCTTTTTATCCCAGACATTTGAAAGATTTGAAAGACGTTATCGTAGGCCCTTAACGAAGATTTTTAATCAGTCACTCGAAACGGGGATTATTCCTGAAGACTTCAAATTAGCTAACGTCACGCCCATTTTTAAAAAAGGCGACCGCACGGTACCTAGTAATTATAGACCCATTAGCTTAACGTCAATTGTAGGTAAACTTTTGGAATCCATAGTTAGGGATCGTATCATCAATCACTTAGAAAGTAGAGATTTGATTAATAGTAGTCATCATGGGTTTCGACGCCATAAATCTTGTTTAACTAATTTGTTAGAATTTTATAACGAAATAGTGCGCGAATACGAAAGGCATAGAGTGGCTGACGTTATTTATTTAGATTTTAAAAAGGCGTTCGATACAGTTCCGCATAGAAGATTAATTGCGAAGGTTAAAGCGCACGGTATACGCGGTCAGGTAGCTAACTGGTTAGAGCATGGGTCGGGGAACTTTTTGGGTATTACCCAAAAATCTATTTGAGTAAAATGAAATTACCCCCAGACTTCAAAGTAAAAAAAACAAGCCAATTGCTCTTAAAATTGTTGCATATGGTGTCTCTCATACCGCACGCATTACCCCAAAATTTTTAAATTTACCCCATTTGGGGTAATTTACCCCTGTTCGCCGACCACTGGGTAGAGGAATGGCTTCATGCTAGGAGACAGAGGGTCGTTGTTAATGGTAGTGAATCGGGGTGGTTGGATGTAGGTAGCGGTGTCCCTCAGGGTTCAGTGTTAGGCCCATTGCTATTTGCAATTTACATTAACGACATAGATGTAGGATTGACTAGTAACGTGTCAAAATTCGCGGACGATACTAAAATAGGCGGGAAGGTTGTTAACGAGGACGATAGAAATAGGCTCCAAGACGATGTAAATAGGATTATGGAGTGGACGGATAAGTGGCAGATGCAATTTAACCTAGACAAATGTAAAGTTTTGCATGTAGGTTCTCGTAACAATAATTACACGTACACGATGGATGATAGAGAGTTAGCGAGCGTTGACGAGGAAGTAGATTTAGGCGTACGCGTATCTAAGTATTTAAAGGTTAGGAACCAGTGCCTGGAGTCTTGCGCAAAAGCTAATAGGATGTTAGGCTTCATAGCGCGTAATTTCGAATTTAAATTGAAGGATATTATATTGCCCCTTTACAAGTCCCTAGTCAGGCCTAACTTAGAATATGCCGTTCAGTTTTGGTGCCCGTATTTGCGTGAGGATATTGATAGGTTAGAAAGGGTTCAGCGTCGTGCCACGAAACTAATTCCGTCATTGCGCAACAAGCCTTATGAAAATAGGATTAAAGAGTTAGACTTGCATTCACTCGAAACTAGGAGATTGAGGGGGAAGCTTATTGAAGTTTTCAAAATCGTTAATAACATCGATAACGTAAATTTTGACAAACTGTTCACTTTCGATAATAGCAATATTCGTAATGACGGATTTAAGTTGCGTGGCAGACGTTTTATTACTAATATCGCTAAAAACTTCTTTACGTTTAAAGTAATTGATAAATGGAATAATCTTCCCGCGCCCGTCGTGAACTCTACCAGCGTTAATGTGTTTAAGAACCGTCTAGATAGGCATTTTAAAAATATTAACGTGGTTTAAAATAAAAAAACAATTAACAACAGGAGCTCTGGTGGTGGTGTTCAAGGATGAGACGGTTGACGATGATGCCAGCTTGTGACATGCCAGCATGTGATATGCCAGCAAAAAAAATTAATAAAAAAAAAAAAAAATTAGACTAACACGAACGTAGATGTAGCTCGTAGCGTAAACTAACTCACTTTTTGTTTAACTTTACCTACTTTTTTTTCTTTTTCTTATCCTCTCCTTACTTGCATGTCTGTAACTCTTTTTACTTGCATGTCTGTAGTTTGCATGGTATGACAGTGAGTTAAGACTGTGTTTGCATGGTTTGTAAGCGTTCTTATTTTACTTCTTTTCATCTTTCACCCCTTTCCTATTCTCTTCGACTATTTTTCCGACTTGTCGGCAGTGGCCGGCGGATGATGATGGTGTCTTTTTTCTCTTTTTCTGAATGAATGTTAACCCACGAGTGATAGGTGTTGCTACTTACTTAACCCCATATTCTCTTCTCTTAACCCCCTACTCTTTCCTTTCTCTCGAGCTAACCTTAGAGTGGATCTTAGGGTCTTTGTTAGCCTTAGTTTCTGTAGATTTGTAGATCTGTAGATAACCAACATGGATTCCGGTCAGGAAGATCATGCCTATCACAACTAATGGAACACTACAACAACATTATTGATGGAAATGAAAGTAATAAAAACTATGATGTAATATACACAGACTTTGGAAAGACGTTCGACAAGTGTGACCATGGAATCACAATATATAAACTGAAATATATAGGAATAACAGGAAAAGTAGGGAAATGGATATGGTATAATATATGGTCTGGAAATGGTATACATTCCTTAGTGAGTGGCGGCAAGTCATTACAGTTCAAGGAATATCTTCATCAGAATCAGAGGTCCTAAGCTCAGTACCACAACAGGGGCGGATCCAGGAATTTAAGCAGAGGGGGGTCCAGTCTTGGTGGGGCTCGTTACTGATATGTCCTCGGCTGAAGGCCGAGGACGCGCGAGCGAAGCGAGCGCCAGGGGGGTGCCCGAGGGGGGTGTCCCTCCCCTCGGTAGGAAATTTTCATATTTGAAGATAGCTTTAGATGGATTTGAAGTATATTCCAGTTATCAAAATCCTGCTTGTTCACACCCAGGCCAGGTCTGAAATGTCTCAGGATCGGACATAAACTTTTTTTTCTTTATTCTTTTTAAGGAAATTAATTTTGTGGCAACCGGGATACATGTACCTTAAGCCATTTTAAGTCTTCAGGTCTTATTTTTCATATATAGGAGCAAACAAACGCAATCGAAAAATCGTTGGTCACCGTGAGCAGGGGGGGGTCCGGACCCTCTCGACCCCCCATGGATCCGCGCCTGCACAAGGAACAGTATTACCTCCATTACTCTTCATAATCATGCAATTGGTATAGATGAAGTTACCAGTGACAGCACAAAAACATCCTTTGCCGATGACACAAAGATTAGTAGAAAAATAAGAAACCAAGAGGATATAGAATTTCACAGACAGACATAAACAGAATCTACAATTGGTCGGAAGATAACAATATGAAATATAACAATGAGAAATTTCAACTGTTAATGTTAAGATGATAGAACCCAAGCAATAATGCTACGAAATATGATGGAACATGACGCCCTTACCCAGGAAATCTGTGAAACTACCAGAAAAGAAAAAGTTTTGGATTTAATTTTGAAATAAGAATGAGATAATAATAAATAAAAAGTAACGCACACAAATTTCTCCGACCATAACCTAATCGATATACCGGGTGTCCGAGAATTATCTGTACAATTTTTGGCTGTTATTAAAAGTCAACCATGAAGTGTAGAAATTCCAGTTTTGTCCCATTTTACAGAGAAACTCATTACGTTTTTTCTGATAACAAGTTTTGACAAGTTTTTTCTTTTTTGTACGCGGGTGACAGACATTGATGATTTAAAAGCAAGAATCACAGCTGCTATTGAGCGAATTGATGTGGATATGCTGCAGCGTACATGGCAACATTTGGATTATCGATTGGATGTTTTGCGAATCACTGATGGTGCACATATCGAATGTTTGTAACAACGTTACTTTAATAAAAGAAACGTTTGAAAATACAGATTCTAAATAATCTTGTTTAAGAATTTTACGTGTGTTATCAAGAATTTTATTAAAAGATGAAATTGTACAGATAATTTTCGGACACACTGGAATTTCTAAAAAACTTGTCAAAACTTGGTATCAGAAAAAACTTAATGAGATTCTCTGTAAAATGGGACAACACTGGAATTTCTACACTTCATGGTTGACTTTTAGTAACAGCCAAAACTTGTACAGATAATTCTCGGACACCCTGTACAATTGAAGTTAGCACCCAGAGGTCCGAAAACCCATCCCAGAGAGGCAGAAGGAATATTTGAAGGCTTAAACATAAATTCAAAGAGAGTAGATTGGAAAAATGTAAGTAAAGAGTTAAAGGAAGTAAATTGGGAATTGCTACTTCATGAGAAGACTCCAGAACAAATTTTGAAATAAGAATGAGATAATAATAAATAAAAAGTAACGCACACAAATTTCTCCGACCATAACCTAATCGATATACAATTGAAGTTAGCACCCAGAGGTCCGAAAACCCATCCCAGAGAGGCAGAAGGAATATTTGAAGGCTTAAACATAAATTCAAAGAGAGTAGATTGGAAAAATGTAAGTAAAGAGTTAAAGGAAGTAAATTGGGAATTGCTACTTCATGAGAAGACTCCAGAACAAATACTAGGTATTATGGAGACTGAAGCCAAACCTATATTACTGAAGTATGTTCCAGAGACAAAAAAGAAAAACGTAGCAAGCTCGAGAAAAAAATCGGGACACTATTTAGACAACGGAAGCAAACCGTAAAACATCTCCACAGATGCAGAACTGATGCAAAGAGACTAAAACTAGAGAGAAAACCTTGCAAAATAGAAATGGACCTAAAGCAAACATTCATACATAAAACAAACGAGGAGGAAAACAAGGTAACAGAAAACAAAAAATAACCCAAAATACTTCTGCATTGCAAAGGAAATGTAATGTAAAGAGAGTATTGATCTGTTGATAGACGGAGAGGACAAACACACAAATGACCCCAAAAAATAAACGAACTGCTTAAGGAACAATTTAATTCTGTGTTTAGCACCCCTAAGTCCGAGATGAAAGTAGAAAACCCAGACGCATTTTTCGACATTGATACAAATCAGCGAAAAACAAATTCTGGCACAAACCTATTAATGGACTTAGAGTTCTCTGAAGGAGATGTAATTGGGACTGTATCACAGATGCGAGACAATTCGGCACCAGGGCAAGACACATGGAATGCCACGTTTCTGAAGAAATGTAAAGAGAGTATTGCCAAACCGCTATACTTACTATGGAGGAAATCACTCGACACAGGACAAATTCTACTCCCATTAAAGAACACGAACACTGCCCCCTTTAAAGGTGGGAACAAAGCAATACCCAAGAATTATCGGTCAGTAGCTCTCACCTCACACCTTATAAAGTGCTTTGAACGTATAATTAGAGGCAAAACTACCTACTACCTTCAAGAAAAGAACTTATACAACCCAAATCAACATGGCTTCAGGGCTGGAAGATCATGCCTCTCAAAGCTGTTAGACCACCAAGAGAAAATATTGGAAACACTGTGTCGAGGACAAAACATAGATGTAATATATACTGCTAAAGCCTTCGATAAATGTGACCAGAGAATTATAACACAAACTTAAGGATAGAGGAATTACTGGAAAGCTAGGAATACAGATATTTAATTTCTTGACACAAAGATCACAAAAAGTGCTGGTAAATGGAGTCAAATCGGAAGTCTCGGAAGTGGTGAGCTCTGTCCCACAAGGGACAGTATTAGCTCCCTTGCTGTTCATAATAATGAACAGATAATAGATAACACCAAATCCCCATGTCAGGAATCTTGGAGTAATAATGTCGTCAGATGCAGAATTCAGAGAGCTCTACATCAAAATTACAACGGCTAGGAAAATAATCGGAATCATCTGGAGGAGCTTCCGCAGCAGAAAAGCAAACATCATGCTGAAATTATGGAAGAGTCTCGTCCTACCAATAAGTGAGTATTGCTCAGTACTCACAAGTCCATACAGAAAACGAGACACTGCCAACGTTGAAGCTATACAAAGGACTTTTACGTCTAAGATAGAAGAAACGGAAGGTGAAGACTACTGGTCTCGACTACAATCCCTGAAACTGTACCCTCTCGAAAGAAGGCGAGAGCGGTACACATTAATATACAGTATACATATGGAAAATACTTGAGGGCTTTGTCCCTAACCTTAGAAATGAAATAGAAACAAACTGGAATGAGAGAAGAGGCAGATTTTGTACTGTCCCAGCTGCGGTGGGACAAGGGGGCCATGAAAACGAGGATGGAAAATACCCTCAGAATACGAGGCCCAAAGCTTTTCAATGCCCCACCGAGAGAAGTAAGGAATCTCCAACACACCGACCTGAATAACTTCAAGAACCAGCTGGACAGATTCCTGTGAAAAGTCCCTGACCAGCCATGCGTGGCTGGCCGCGAGGGCAGTGTAAGAGTGTGACTGGTATGGTAGGGTCATTGTGAAAGTTGAATGTGAGCGATAAGTGGAGTGTGAGACTAGAGCTTGGTGTGAATGATTTGAAAGTGAGCAAGGTGAAAGAGAGTAATGGAAGTTTGGGGATGATTCGTGCGTGTGATCTGAACAATAAAGATTGGAAGCGGGAAATTCAAGTTATAGAAATTTCAAGAAAGGTGGATATTTAAGTTTGAGTTGTCGGCATTAAATCTGTGGTCACTTCAGGCTTCAAATCTGGATTGTGGAACTGCGCTTGGGTTCGGTTGGGAACCTCAATTCCTGGTAATTGGAACGGCCGTCTAGAGGAGTTGAACGTGACAGTCAGAACGTTTGTGGCCACAGTTCAGAGGGCAAGCATCATCAATTGGGAAGTCAAGGCAGGGTTGGAAACAAAACCTATCCTTGCCTGTCCATCTAAAGCACTTGCAATAGCGGAAGTCAAGATTAATAGTTTGGGACACCACTGCGACTGAGACAAGTGAAACGATAGATTACTTTAAGTAGGAACAGGACCTACTGTTTGTACATATTTAAGTGCATGGTTTCGGTGTTAATTTAAGTTTAGGTTGTAGGTCTTTATAAATATATTTAACTTATTTAAATGTTTCTTTTACTGGACCTTTAATGGGCCGATTAGATAAATTGTTCGGTGAACACCACATTGCTTTTTGAACTCATAAACAGTTAAGAAAGGAGTTCCGGTAACCGGTGCCTCACCCGGAACATCAAAGGAAGGAGGTCCGGTAACAAGTGCTTATAGTGGTGAGAGTTCCGGTAACAAGTGGCGCCCAACTACATTCTGCAATTGTGGTGGTTTAATGTTAAGATTATAGTAATTGTTTTGTTAATTCAATATTTTGATCCTTATTGAATAAGTTTAAGTGTAAATTAGTAATTTTAGGGAATCTAATTATATTTGTTTAAAGTATTTAAATTGCTATAGGTTACCGTAAGTTTGGATTGGGGAAATTTTTCTTGTATTCATGGTTTTTTGCTGAGTGCTAAAATAAGACTTATTTAGGTTGTGTAAATAATTTGTAGTTAGAAGTTTAAGGTGTTTGGATACTTTGTATACATTTGTTTTTTTTTGTTTCTCTGGTTTTTAACTGGATCGCGTGTCATGGGAGAGGAAGAAGGTAATTCGGAGGAGAGAGAGAGGATGACCGTGCGTCCGAAAGAAAAGGAGGAAGGTACAAGAACGATAGGTGGAGCAAATGACCCAAGCAAAGCAATCGATGCTGTTATGACTATCAGTGCTATGATGATGTTGATGATGATGAGAATTTGATGAACTTGAAGAGGACTATGGAGTCGATGCTTGGAGAAATGAATGAGAAGTTGAGTAAACTAGGGAAGAGTGAGAAAGTTCCTGTTAAGGAGAAAAGAGTTCAGTTTGAGTATTCTGATGAGACGGATGTTGACGAAAATGAAGTGTGGCAGGAGGTGATGAGTAAGAGTAAAAGGAAAAGGTTACGTAGGAATATTAAGCGGGAAGGGCATACAAAAAAGAGAATGTATAAGACGGATGGTAGTTCTGGTGCCGAGTTAGACGGTGAACGCGGGTGTAGAAATGCTTCGTTAGACAAATTTTTCGATTTGCTTGATAGTGGTATGGATAATGATAGTGCTTTTAAGAGGGTAATGATTACTTTAATGGGTGAAGTGTGGGAGTGTCGAAGATTGTTTATGGATAAAAGTGATGTTAGAGCAGCGAAACCATGGAAGTATGGCAAAGACAGAGTGCAGAAATTTGATGACTTCATTGCTGATTTTGAGAGGTATGCTAAAGAACAAATGGGATTGGATAAAAATCGATAGGTGGTTGAGCTTCGTAACTTTTTGGAAGGTCAGGCCCTGCGGGTCTATATTAGTTGTTATAAGACGGGTGTCCGTTATAATACAATCGTTAATCGAATTAGAAATTGGTGTAAAGAGGATAGAGAGGAAGAACCTGTTGTTAGTTAGAGAGAGTTTTGGAGAGCAGAGAAAAAGAGCAATGAGAAACTGAGCGAGTTTGCACTGCGTTTGCAAACATTGTACGAAGCGGCTGTGACAGTGGGTGAAAGAAATAAAGAAACTTTAAAACAACAGTTTTTGGTTCCGGTTCCAAATGCTGTTGCCAAAAGGTTAAGAGCAAGAATGGGTAAAGATACAGATGGAAAGTTTGTGAAGTGGAGAGACTTGGTGGAATGGGCCATGGAAGAGGATGAAGACGAAAATGAACGTGTTAATGTGGCTTATGATCGAGAGTTCCCTGTGTGGGCAGTATTGCCAAAGGATGAGTGGAAGAGGCAGGCTACGTCCGTAAATGAGAAATCGTATACTGGGTCTGCGAGGAATGAGGGTGGAAATCGTGCGAGTGGTCAAGAAAGTGTAAGTGACAGGAAGTTGCTAACGTGTTATCATTGTAAAAAGAAAGGGCATGTTAGGGATGACTGCTGGCGTTGGAAAGGAGCATGTTTGATATATGGAAGTGTAGAACACAGGATAAAAGATTGTCCAAGGAAATTCCGCGACGCGGGTCCGGTTAATAAGGAGGGGACTGCAAGGTTAAGATGTTATTTTTGAGAATGCTAATCAGGGAGGTACTGCGCGTGTGAACAAATGTGGAAATGGAGAAACTAGTAAGAGTGCTGAACGTACTAATTTAAACGTGTGAGCTCCGGTCTGAATAGGGACCGACCGGAGCAAGATAAGAGTGAAGAATACATGGCGTGTGGTGTCCCTCCAGCGGAAGTTAAGATAAAAAATGTTAGTAAAAACGTAATTTTGAATCTTGAAGTGAACGAATGGATACCGGATTATAGTGGTGTATGGAAAGAACGGGAGGCTTTACCTCAGAGAATTCATAAAGTGTATGAGAATGAAAATAGGTATAGAAGCACAGTGGTTTTTACTGCTTGGCAACGTGATCATGAAATGAATATATTAGCAGCAACTAAACTAATGGCAGTAAAAGTAGAAATGAATGGAAGCTTGTTAAATTCTATTATTGACTCTGGGGCTCAAATGAGTTTAATAAGTGCAGAAGTCGTGTCGTCTTGGCAGGATGTGGAAATTAGAGATGTTAGAGTGCGATTGAAAGGATTTGGAATTAACGAAAATGAGTTTGAATGTAATGGAGAAGTAAACTTAAGAATGCGGATACACGGTGTTGACTTTGGAGTTCATAGTTTTATAGTGGTGAGAGGACTGCTTACTAATGTAATCTTTGGTATAAATTTTTTGGTTGGAGCACAAATAACAGCTAATGCTGGGAAGAAGTGTTTGAAGAAAACTGGTATAAATGGAGAAAATAATGACTTATATGTGAATGAGGAAAGAAGCAAATGCATGAGAATAGTATCAAATATTCCTATATATGTGACAGAGGGAATAACTTTGAAAGACAATAAATGGACAAAAGTGGTTGTGAAAAAACTGAGGACAGTGTGCAGATGTCGGAATTGTCGTAGAAGTGACGAAACTGTTCTTGTTATGAATGGCGAGGATTTAGAACCTAAGCTTCGTTCTCGCATTCAGGTATGGTCAGGTTTGCTTGACTGGGAAGCTTTGGAGACAGAAGTGTTGGTGAAAAGACTTGCTGACAACAATGTAAAGCTGGAAAGGGGTACGAGAGGATGAACTGATTAGGGAGGATGAACTGAAAGACTTTGAGAGTGATGAAGTTATTCAAGTAAACACGTTGGTGCATGATGTAGGAAGTGATGCAAATGTAGGTGAATGGACAATGGACGAAATCAAGGATGAAGTTCTTTGAAGTGATGAGTTGAACTTAATAGATAAAGAAAGAGTGTGGCAGGTATTGTGGGATAATAGGAAGGTGCTGAGCAAAGGAGACATGGATGTTGGTAGATCAGCTATGGCATCCCACAAAATAGATTTGTGTGATTATACTCCTATTAGTCAAAATCCTAGAAGGTTTGATAGGGAAATGAATGAGTCAGTTGTTGTTGTTGTTGTTCTTTAGCCGATCAGCCCACCCTGATCGAGCAAGCCGGCGGCACGCAGGTAACCGATTGCCCTCTCCGGAGTGGACCAGAGGTTCAGCGCACTAGTGATGTTGTGTTGTGTTCGTTGTTGTGCTAGAGCGGTACAGTCTGTCATAATGTGTTCAATTGTTTGTGGTGTCTCCTGGCACAGGTGGCAGGTGTCGTCTGTGGAGTTGTCTAGTCTGTGTTTATATGTCCGTAAGTTGGGGTGATGTCCACATCGGAATCGTGATAAGTTAACCCGATCCGATCTGCTCAGGCTGATCTCTGACCTATTAATGGGTGGCGGCTTCGCACCTAGGACCGCATTCGGACCGAGTCGTGTCAGTCCTTTGTGGGTTAGGTGTGTGTATGTGTTTTCTCTACTGTGTGATATCTGTGGGGCGTGGTATGGAATGGAGTATTTGGTTATAATGTCTCTCTGGTGTTACCGTAATGGTGCGAGGTGTTGGTGCATGATTGTACATGTAGTGGCAAGGGTGTTGTGGGTTAGTTGTCGCTGCTGCCATGAATTGTGTTCCCCTCATGTCTAAATGTTCCCTAACTTTCAGTATTTTTGTTTCTGTGTGCAGGTGTTCTATTGGTGTTGTTTGAGTGCATCCTGTAATGATACGAAGTGCGTTGTTTTGTATTGTTTGTAAGGTGTTTATGTGTGTGTTTGAGATAATGGGTGCCCAGCATTGGCTAGCATAGTCCATAACTGAGCGAATATATTGTTTGTATATGAGTGATGTTGTTTCCTGCTGGTGTCCAAAGTTTGTGCCTGTTAGTACCCTAAGCGTGTTAAGTTTTGACGTACATTTGTTTTTAATGTCCTGAATGTGGTTTGCAAAAGATAATGATGTGTTGTATGTGATCCCAAGTATTTTGGTCCTGTGAGTGTGTGGAATGCTGATGTTGTTTAGTGTAAGCTGTGGAATTACCTGGTGTTCTTTTGTGTTGCTTGTAAGCAAGGTGATGGTTGATTTTGTGGGCGCTACTTTGAGTCTATTGTGTGTGAGCCAGTCTTGTATACTGTTTATGTATGTTTGTAGGTTATTTGTAGCGGTGTCGATGTTGTTGTGGGTGGATGTTAGAGTGATGTCATCTGCATAGGATAAGGTAAGCGTCATGCATGTATAAGTTGAAGAGTATTGGTGAGAGAACAGAGCCTTGAGGGACCCCGTTCGGAAAAAGCTTGTTTTTGGATGACTTGCCATTAAATGTGACATGTGAGTACCTTCCTGAAAGATAGTTGCTCAGCCACCTTTTGCTGTTATTGTGCATGTTTGTGTTGAGTATTTTGTTTATGAGAGTTGAAGGAAGTATAGTGAGTGAATTAGTGAATAATGGGGAAAAGATATGGAGTAAGCAAGGCTGGCAAAAGTGTGAAATTTTGAAAAGTATGAGGTGGAGTGGAGTGATACCCGCTCTAGAAGTGTTGTTGGTAGCAAGTGAGCGATTTAATGTTAAAGTTTGGGTATATGGGAAAGAATGGTCGTTCACGTATGTTGGCCCAAATGTCAAGGATAATAATAATTTAAGTAATGTGCATTTACAGTGTTTGAGTGGGGTACATTTTAATCCAGTGATTGATAATGGTGAATTTAAGATGGGGAAACAGTGTGATTGTGAATGAAAATAATAGTGGTGGACAACACAACTCAGTGAATTTTGAAGCAATGCGTGGAAAAGATGATATGGTGGAAGAGGAACTTGCCATAAATTTGTTTATGAGTGAGGAAGGGGAATGTAGTGAAGACGTAACGTGATGTGGTAGCTTGGACATGGATCAGAGTAGGAGGAGAAAAGTTCTGCGCTCTCTTGGATACCGGAGCAGTGATAAGCCTGGTTACGGAAAAAGTGATTGTTCGGCTTCAGGAGTGTGGGTATGCTCCGAGAGAGTTGGAAACTAATATATGGTTAAAGGGAGTGGGTACTAATACAGTTAATGTAAGGAGAGCGGTTGAATTGAAAATTAAAATACAGTATGGGGAATACGACTTTCCATTTGCAACTGTGCAGGAGACCAGTTTACCCGTTTGCTGTATATTAGGGTTAAACTTTTTGGAAAAGGCAGATGTAGAGCTGGATTTCAAATGGGCTAGTGTGTGTTATGGAAATGTAAACAGATTTTCAGTTTTTTTTATACAAGAAGAAATGGTCAAAGAACAGAAGTTGTGCTGGTTGCGTGACTCGTTTCTTCCGTTGAATGTATGATAATACTGGGTTTGCAGGAAAGATCTGATACGTTTAAACTTTTGAAGGAAAAGGTAGAGAAACAAGAATGTATAAGTGATAAAAAACCTTTTTAAAAGATTTTAAGAAAGCATGGAAAGAATTGAGGGTTATTAAAGATTACTGTTGAGGAGGGGTTTGACGAATGGGTTATGTACAGCTGTGGTGGAATTTGATCAGATGGTGCATATTGTGCTGTAATACATAGAGAGCTGGCTCATGTAGGAAGGGACAAATTGAGTGAATTGGTATCTAGATATGTATGACATCCTAAATTGTACATGGTGGTAGGCGATGTATGTAGATCATAAGAACGATGTTAGAAATTCAAGTTGGGGCCTCAGGTTACCTTTCCGCCAACTCTGAAAGTGATTACAAGAGCGCCATTTGAATTGGTTGCAGTGAACTTGGTAGTACTGCCTAGGACGGTGAATGGAAATATCGGATGTTTGGTGTGTGTGGATCATTATAGTAAGTGGGTATGTGCTAGAGCAATTAAGAATAAAAGTGCGAAAGTGGTTATAAATGTGTTGGAGAAGCAATTACTGCCCAGTATGTTAAGAGTACCTGTGAATATGTTGACAGACAATGGTCCCGAGTTTAGAGCAGTAGCTTTTGAGGAAATGCTTGAGAAGTATGGTATCAGTCATGTGTATGCTAGTCCTTATAAACCAGCTTGTAACGGCGCGGTAGAAAGAGTGAATAGAACACTAACTGGGTTATTGAGTAGTTTGAGTGAGAGAATGAATGATTGGGATGAATATCTGACAAAAGCTTTAATGGTGTATAACAACGCAGTGCATGCACGAACTGGAGTCTCTCCTGCAAGTAAACTGTAGAAGAAGCGCATGTAAGTGGAGGTATGTTGCCCTTGTCGCGGGAGGAGAAAGCGAAATGGTCGGAAGGACATCCTGCATTTTTACCTTTTGCAGTAGGTGTGAAGGTGCTACGCAAGATAATTACGACCGATCGAAGTGTGGGTAGGAAAATGTCAGAAAGATATGATGGCCCGTATGTTGTGCAGAAGCTGTTGAATGGTGGTGTCTCTTATGTGATTGGAAAGGAAGGCAGAGTTTTGCAAGCTCACCATAGTCACTTGAAGTTGTGACCAGACCCTCCACAGTATTTAGAAGAGTATTTTAACAGACAGGAGCAGAGTAGTAGGGTAAATGTAATGGGTGACATTTGTAGAGAAAGTAGGGTGCTGGTTAAGTATGCGGTCTACCTACGATTCGGCGGTCTACCTTTTAATTATAGCTTCTTATCTTGTTTACTAATTGTTTGTTTACATCCCATTGTCAATCGCCCTTGACGATTGGTTAGGTTTAATCATGATATTTTCGTTAGTTTTAACGAAAATATCATGATTAAACCTAACCAATCGTAGGTAGACCGCATACTTAACCAGCACCGAAAGTAGTGATCCAGGGAATGGAGAGGTCGTGAAAAGTAGAACGTTTAATGTAGTGAGACGAAGAGAAGTGCCTTTGTCATCTAAGAATGATTCTTCGAGTGAAGATGATAGTGTTTTTGGAAGTGAAAGTGAACGTAAGAAGGAAGGGATTCACAATTTTTGGTATATAGCGAAGAAGGTAAATGATTTGTAAAGGTCAAATAAGAAGTTGAAAGAAGAATAAAAGCTTATGAAAGATAGTGTGAGGTTCAGCGATGTAACGTCATGACTCAAACTGAAATGACAGGAGTGGCTGGTGAACAATGTAGTCGTTTGGGTGTAGATGTTTCTGTACAAACTGAAACAAAAGTGTATGGTTTGGGGGAGCCGTATGTGCTTAATGTTCAAAGGGAGTGGGTGGACCAAGAATGCAGTTGGTCTGACAAGCTGGAGAGTTTGTCAGGTGAAGCGGATTCTTTTGATAGAATTGACGATTCTGAGTCAAATGAGCGGAACAATGTGTGTGAAGATGACTTGGTTCAGAATGAAAATGATGAAATGAGTGATGCAAGTGGGACTCTGATGAGAATAAGAGAAAAGGTGAAGAACAGGAAATGTATGTATTTGGTACCTTTAACGCATGTTCAAAGTGATGGAAGTATAGAATGGTCTGATGTGGAACTTAGAGAAACTGGTGTGAATTCTGGCGATAAGAGAGCAAGAATTTGGTGTGAAGGTGGATGCCGGTGAATCAGAAGTGGAGCCAAGAATGGTTGAGTGCATACGTACAAGAAGAGAATCAGAGGATTTATGTGGCAGTGTGAAGACTAAAAGAAACTTGTCAAAGATATTTTCAGTATCATCAGGTTATCGTACAAGATCAAAGGGAACAGTGAAAGATATTCCCAATGTTCAGCAAAGAGCACTTGAATACAAGTGGCCACGGGGTTTAAGAAAATAAGGAAACAGTAGGTGAAGCGTGAAGAGTAAATTGTTTAGGATCTTTAGTAAAATTGTTAATTTTTTGTTGAACCTTTATTTACAGTTAATGTAATTTAAAATTGTTATATTTATAATGACACTTTGCAAGAAATGTTATACTTATACTATTATTTGTTTTTGTAAGTGCTTATTTGGTTTTAAATATATTTGTTTGTGATGCGTAAAGAAATGGTCAGGTTCTTATTTAATGAAACCATCATGGTAAATAGGTAATTGAAGGGTTGTTAGCTTTATCCCTTTCCCCTCAGTATCTGACTTTCAACTGGATAATGGTGTGGTGTAGAAGAATGACTTTTGTCATTCTTGGAAGGGAGTAATGTAAGAGTGTGATTGGTATGGTAGGGTCATTGTGAAAGTTGAATGTGAGCGATAAGTGGAGTGTGAGACTAGAGCTTGGTGTGAATGATTTGAAAGTGAGCAAGGTGAAAGATAGTAATGGAAGTTTGGGGATGATTCGTGCTTGTGATCTGAAAAATAAAGGTTGGAAGCAGGAAATTCAAGTTATAGAAATTTCAAGAAAGGTGGATATTTAAGTTTGGGTTGTCGGCATTAAATCTGTGGTCACTTCAGGCTTCAAATCTGGAATGTGGAACTGCGCTTGGGTTCGGTTTGGAACTTGAATTCCTAGTAATTGGAACGGCCGTCTAGAGGAGTTGAAGGTGACAGTCAGAACATTTGTGGCCCCAGTTCAGAGGGTAAGCATCATCAACTGGGAAGTCAAGGCAGGGTTGGAAACAAAACCTATCCTTGCCTGCCCATCTAAAGCACTTGCAATAGCGGAAGTCAAGATTAATAATTTGGGACACCACTGCGACTGAAACAAGTGAAGTGATAGTTTACTTTAAGTAGGAACAGGACCTACTGTTTGTACATATTTAAGTGCATGGTTTCGGTGTTAATTTAAGTTTAGGTTGTAGGTTTTTGTAAATATATTTAACTTGTTTGGATGTTTTCTTTTAATGGATCTAAGTGTAGCTTAGTCAAATAGTTTATAGATACCACATTGCTTTTGAACCCATAAGTGAGAAAGAAAGGAGTTCCGGTAACCGGTGCCTCACCGGAAGGAAGGAGGTCCGGTAACATCACAAGGAGATCGGACAGCAATTCCTTCCTTCACCAAATCCCGCAAATGAGGGGGATGCTGCAGAGGGGTTGATGACAAGTCGATTCTGAACCGTCGTTCGAACTCACATACAGTAAATAAGTTTGTACAGAAATTTGTTCTTGACTGATTTGTATCTATGTCGAAAAATTTGTCTGGGTTTTCCACTTCCATCTCGGACTTAGGGGTGCTAAACACAAGTAAATTGTTCCTTAAGCAGTTCACTTAATTTTTCGGGTCATTCGTGTATTTGACCTCCTCGTCTCTCAACAGACCAATACTTTCCTAATACTGCAGTTTTCTTTTCGCAAACGTGTAGAAGTATTTTGGGTTATTTTTTATGTTTTCTGCTACCTTGTTTTCCTCCTCGTTTGTCTTATGTATGAATGTTTGCTTTAGGTCCATTTCTGTTTCGCCAAGTTTCGTCTCTAGTTTTAGTCTCTTTGCATCAGTTCTGCATCTGTGGAGATGTTTTACGGTTTGTCTCCGTTGTCTGAATAGTTTCCTAATTTTCCTCTCGAGCTTGCTACGTTTTCTTTTCTCTCTCTCTGGACTATGTTTCAGTATTATAGGTTTAGTTTCAGTTTCTATTGTACATACAGTACTATTTCTTGTGAAGTCTTCTCGTGAAGTAGCAATTCCCAATTTACTTCCTTTAAATCTTTATTTATGTTTTCGCAATTTACTTTCTTTGAATTTATGTTTTAGCTTTCAAATATTTCTTCTGACTCTCTGGGATGCGGTTTTGGACCTCTGGGTACTAACTTGAATTGTATATCGATTTTCCTCAACTTTGTGTGCATTACCTTTTTGTTTATTATTTTTTCTTTGTTATTTGTGAAGATTAAATACCAAACGTTCTCTTTTCTCGTGGCTTCACAAATTTCATGGGTAAGGGCGTAATGTTCCACAATATCTAATAGCATTGTTGCTTGGGTTCTATCATCTTTAGTAATGTTGCCATGAAACTTCTCGACATATATAACTTCGTCATTTTTCTTCCATGTTATGAATGGGAAATTAAAATCTCCGAAAATTAGAATATTTTTTGCTGGAGTTTCAAGTAATTTTAATGTTTTCTATTTCATTTGTAGCAAATTGGAATTCACTTTTTGTGGTGTTTGGTGGTCTTTAGATGTTCATAATGGTTAGGTTCAGTTCTTTTACTTCTACCATAATAATTTCGACTATGCTGTTTGATTTGTTTACTTTCACCTCACGTGTGTGTGTGTTTTTCAGTAGATGCAGCACCCTCCCTCTCGTCTAGCCACTCTATCTGCTCTGTGTATGTTGTAGTCCAGCATTGCTATTTCAGTATCCTCGATGCAGTTTTCACAGCCTTTTTCGCATTTATGTAAGTGTGTTTCCGTTATGCATATGATATCTATGCTGGCTTCGTTAGCTAAATTCTGTAAGTATTGTAATTTGTAGCCTGCACGATCCGTATAGAGGCGTTGTATATTTGTGCATAAAACACTTATCGGGTTTCTAATTTTAGTGTTCGGTTTTCCATATGCTGGTCGTTTCCAGGTCGATGTCGGTTGGGCCGCTGCATTTGTGAGAATTGGGGTTGCGGCCCTAAAGTATTTAAAATAACGAATGATACAAGGAAGTATACACGACATTTTTATCTTCCTTTTATCTTTGCTTTTCCTTCTCTTTACACTCGCTCCGCCGTACTTTATAAACGCGGGTAGACCGCTTCAGCCGGTGGACGCCATAAAAATTTCGAACAATGAAGGAACCGGGGTAATTACACACTATTATTTTCTATTTACCTACTTTTTATTTATGCCGAAACAATTGAACAAACGGGGAATACGAGTGCGGACTATCATTGACATTTTATCAGGGAGAGAGAGACAATTAAATATTTTAAATCCACAATAACATACTAATGCGAAAAACCACCTAATCGGGCAAATCCCGTTCGAGGACTGTATTGCCAAAATTGGGGATTTCACTTTCTATCGGCCCATTGCAAGTGTTGCCAATTAGTATTTTATATTTTTAGTTTCAAACAAACAATTATTAATTTCTTATTTACCTACAAACTATAATTGAATTTCTTATTAAACAATTTTATCTTTATTAAAAAAAAAACACGACACAGAGCGGAAACAAACACGTCCGTACACCACGAGGTAGAAAAAAATGTCCAAGCGTGAGTTGAAATCTCCATAGCTCGTGACGGCAAAGAAAACCCCCAAGCGATTCTTTCAATACGTCAATAATAGGAATCCTGTAAAGAGTGTCTTGGGGGCGTTGAAAAATCCTGACGGAGAACTAGTTTCTGAAAAACAAGCAAATGGCTACCCTGCTAAACGAAATTTTTACTTCAGTTTTTACAATAGAAGATGTAACGAATATCCCTACTGTCATAGACATATTACCTTTTGACAATGGTAATACTTTAGATAATATTGTGGTTAGTGAAAGGAAGGTAATGCGCTATATTGATAAAATGAAAATGCGTATATCACCGGGGCCGGATTCCATATATCTCATACAACAAAAAGAATTAAAAGAAAACATTGTTGTGCCGCTAACAAAGGTTTTTAATGCGTCTATTTCTGAGGGGTGCGTATCAGATAATTTCAAGTTAGCAAATGTAACACCTACTTTTAAAAGCGATAAAGGTGCGGCGGGAAATTATAGGCCAATCAGTTTAACGTCTGTTGTAGGTAAGCTACCGGAATCAATAATTAGGGGTCGTACAGTCGAACACTTGGAATTGCATAACTTGTTTAAAAATACGCAGCATGATTTTAGGCGAAACAAATCTTGCTTAACTAATCTTTTAGAATTTTTTTCAAGGCGTGGTTGAATTTTACGAGAGTCATCGGGCGGTAGATGTTGTGTACTTAGATTTTTAAAAAGCGTTTGACACCGTTCCGCACAAAAGACTCATTGAAAAAACTAAGGCTCATGGAATCAGGGGTGTAGTAATAAATTGAGTAGAAGAATACAGTTTCAAAGTTTGCGAATGACCCGAAGTTGGGTGTTAGGGCAATTAATGATGAAGATAGAGGTAAAATCCAGGAAGATAAGAACAAAATCGTAGATTGGTCGGTCACATGGCAAATGAGATTTAACATCGATAACTGCAAAATTTTACATATAGGTTCGCGTAACGGTAATTTTGCGTATAGTATATCAGGGAAGGAGTTGGCAAGTGTAGAACAGAAAAATGATTTAGGAGTTATCGTAACTGGTGATTTAAAAGTAGCCAAACAAAGTACAGCAGCGGTCAATAAGGTGAACAAGGTGCTAGGTTTAATAGCTAGAAATTTTGAGTACAAATAAATCACTAGTTCGACCCCATTTGGAGTACGCGATCCAATTTTGGAATCCGCATATGCGCAAAGATATAGATAAAATCGAAAGAGTTCAAAGACGAGCAAGTAAGATGATTCCGTCGCTTAGGTCGAAGTCGTACGAGGATAGGCTTAAGAAGTTAAAATTTACTACACTCGAGACTAGGAGGCTAATGGGTGATCTAATCCATATTTTAAAATTATGAATGGGTTCGACAACGTAAATAGAGATAGCTTTTTCGAAATATTACATTATAATAGGACTAGAAATAACGGGTGTAAGTTAACAAGTAGAGGGTTCGAGACAGCAGTTGCCAAAAAAAATTTATGCATAGAACAGTAAATAGCTGGAATAGTTTGCCGGTAGAAGTAATTAGTTTGCTGGTAGAAGTAATTAGTAGCACGTCTATAAACATGTTTAAAAATCGATTAGACGCATATGTTGATAGATTGGGTATAGTTTAAGGTAGTAAAATTAAGGTTTTGTGGTTCGGAACCCACTTAAAATTGTAGGTCCCCTCCGCCACCACAGAGGACATGCGCAATACACAACTCTTATATATATTAACGATTTAGATGTCGGCCGAGTCAGTACAGTTTCAAAGTTTGCGAATGACACGAAGTTGGGTGTTAGGGCAATTAATGATGAAGATAGAGGTAAAATCCAGGAAGATAAGAACAAAATCGTAGATTGGTCGGTCACATGGCAAATGAGATTTAACATCGATAACTGCAAAATTTTACATATAGGTTCGCGTAACGGTAATTTTGCGTATAGTATATCAGGGAAGGAGTTGGCAAGTGTAGAACAGGAAAATGATTTAGGAGTTATCGTAACTGGTGATTTAAAAGTAGCCAAACAAAGTACAGCAGCGGTCAATAAGGTGAACAAGGTGCTAGGATTTATAGCTAGAAATTTTGAGTACAAATAAATCATTAGTTCGACCCCATTTGGAGTACGCGATCCAATTATGGAATCCGCATATGCGCAAAGATATAGATAAAATCGAAAGAGTTCAAAGACGAGCAAGTAAGATGATTCCGTCGCTTAGGTCGAAGTTGTACGAGGATAGGCTTAAGAAGTTAAAATTTACTACACTCGAGACTAGGAGGCTAATGGGTGATCTAATCCATGTTTTAAAATTATGAATGGGTTCGACAACGTAAATAGAGATAGCTTTTTCGAAATATTACATTATAATAGGACTAGAAATAACGGGTGTAAGTTAACAAGTAGAAGGTTCGAGACAGCAGCAGTTGCCAAAAAAAATTTTATGCATAGAACAGTAAATAGCTGGAATAGTTTGCCGGTAGAAGTAATTAGTTTGCTGGTAGAAGTAATTAGTAGCACGTCTATAAACATGTTTAAAAATCGATTAGACGAATATGTTGATAGATTGGGTATAGTTTAAGGTAGTAAAATTAAGGTTTTTGTGGTTCGGAACCCACGTAAAATTGTAGGTCCCCTCCGCCACCACGGAGGACATGCGCAATACACAACTACAACCACAGTTAGGTAGACTAGCCATGAGTGGATCCTAGGGTCTTTGTTGGTCTGAAACATTATAACATAACATATATATATATATATATATATATATATATATATATATATATACACGCGGATTAGGTTAGTTTACTCTTGAATAGCGTGATTTAGGCTCCGCCCACAATTATGTCAGCTGATTGGAGAGGCTAGCTTCTAACTCTTCTCCAAACACACCTGTTGCGGACGCACCCCGCCACCGTCCCGCGCCCCATCTAAGCGCTCCTGCGTGCGTTTGTATGTATGTATGTATGTTTGTTTGTTAATACTAAATTTCCTAGTATGATTTCACATACATATTTACTTTATTTATTATTTAATTTTTCCTTATCATCATCATCTTTATCACCCTTTCCCCTTACTATCTCCCATCCCCTATGAGCGATTAACTTTTTCCCTTTTCCCTCCTTTTACCCTCACTCCCCTCATTGGCACTTCTCTCCCCCCCTCCCACATTAGGTTAGGTTAAGTTACAAGGAGTTACAAGGAGTTACAAGGAAAAGAAGTACCTCAAAAGGCCTTGCGGCCCATACCGAGGAGGTACCAATGGCAACGGGTGCCAGGGAAAATTTTGTACACACTCAAATAGTGTGCAAGATTTGGTCTAACCTTTTCTTGAACTGATCCACAGAGGAACTGTTCACAACTTCCGAAGGTAACCTGTTCCATGTGTCACAGATCTTATACGTAAAGTAATTCCCACACACACTAGTCCTAAACCGTTTCAAATCCAACTTCCAACCATTGTTGCGAGTTGGGTTATCATTTAAACTAAACATACTTCTAAAATCGACAACGTTCAACCCGCGTAAGAGCTTGAAAACCTCGATCAGTTGACCGCGCAGCCTCCGAGTTTCAAGCGAAAACAAGTTCAGGGCGCGTAACCGTCGATTGTAGCCCATATGCCTAACGGAAGGGATTAACTTTGTGGCCCTCGCCTGCACTCGCTCCAGCCTCTCAATATCTTTCCTGAGGGCGGGCGACCAGAACTGCACAGCATACTCCAGGTGCGGCCGAACAAGGGAATTGTACAGTGAGAGCACAATCTCCTTGTTCCGAAACTGAAATTGCCTCCTGATAAACCCAATAGTTTCTGGCTTTCTTTTCCACCTCTACACACTGTTTCGTAAAGTTAAGGTCGCTGCTAATTAGCACACCCAAGTCCTTTTCTAAATCAGTCACCTCGATATTACTACCCAACATCGAGTAGTCCGACTTGGGATTGGCGTAGCCAATGTGCATCACTTTGCATTTACCCAAGTTAAACGGCATTTGCCATTTTTCGGACCACTCTCCTATCCTACCTAGGTCCGCACGCAGTTCCTCGATCGCTTCGGGCGTCCCAACATTGGCCCCAAGCTTCGTGTCATCAGCGAATTTGGCGATCCGACTGACGATGCCACCGTCGATATCATTTATGTAAATGATAAACAACAGTGGCCCCAAAACGGAACCCTGAGGAACCCCACTAGTGACCGAGGCCCAACCCGAACTAGCACCTTTAATTACCACCCTCTGCCGCCTATTCCTCAGCCAGTTTTCAATCCACCTACCTATTTCCCCACCGATACCCAGCGCGCGCACTTTCGCCATTAGCCGGCAGTGAGGTACCTTATCAAAGGCTTTCTGAAAGTCGAGATAAAGTATATCAATCGCCCTACTCTTATCGTACTCACTCAACATGACGTGAAAAAACTCGAGCAAGTTGGTGAGACACGACCTATGCCGTCTAAACCCATGTTGGGAGTCCCCAAGCAGCTTGTACGAATCCAAATGGTCAACGATCCTATCAGCTATTATCCCTTCTAATAATTTACCTACAACTGAAGTGAGACTAATGGGACGATAGTTCCCTGGACTTTCGTGATCCCCTTTCTTAAAGATAGGGGTCACGTTGGCTTCCCTCCAGTCACCAGGCACCTGGCCCATCTCCAACGATTTGTTGAAGACTGTAGCCAGGTGGGGAGCCACCTGGTCGCGCACTTCTCGCAACACTCTGGGGAGAAACTGGTCTGGCCCAGGAGCCTTAAACGCGCTCAGTTTGTCTATTCTATCGGCAACGACTGTCGCGGTACATCTAACACTATCCAGGCCAGCACCTTCGTGCCTCACGCCTGGCTCGGGGATGACGCGGGTATCCTCCCTGGTGAACACTCTCGCAAAGTACTCATTAAGCACATTAGCGATGTCCGCGTCGGAGGTCCGCAGAACGCCGCTTCCGTCCTTTAACGGACCTATCATGCTTCTAATGGGCTTTCTACTATTAACATAACTGAAGAACTCCTTAGGGTTCCCCTTGCAGAGGCTTGCCACCCGTAGTTCTTCGTTGTTTCGCTAGCCTAATCTTCGCCTTCACTTCCCTACACAGGCGGACATACGCTTCAGTGTTCTCGTGGGAACGATTGGCCTTCGCCCTCCTATACACGGCTTTCCTATTTCGGATAGCCGAAGCGATGTCACGATTGAACCACCTAGGTTGCGTTGAAGCAGGGGTGACCGGTTTTGAGGGTATGGCAGCAGACTGCAGCACCATAAACTCGTCCCGGAATGCACTCCACACTCCCTCAACATCGCCGCCAACCTCTAACCCCATCTCTCCTACGCTATCCCTGAGGCTAACAAAGTTCGCCCGCCGGAGATCGAGCTTACTGCCTCTCGAGTTACTACGCTTCACCCGAGGGACGCACACACGGAACCTAATAAGACCGTGATCACTCCCGCCCAATGATTCGTCAACGGTGAGGCCAGTGATGAGGTTGTCTTCGGTCGTGAATACTAAGTCTAGAACGCTTTCGCCTCGTGTAGGCTCGTTGACCCACTAAGTGAGGAAGTTCTCATCAGCAAAGTCAACTAGCCTCCTCTCTTCAGCATCGGCAGTCCTGTTTTCCCACTTTATGCTGCGTCAGTTGAAGTCTCCTAAAACTACACACACCCTATCCCCTAGCAGGCTACTGAGTTCGGTGTACAGGGCTGTATCCTCCTCGAGGAGGAGATGCGGAGGTCTGTACACCAAGATTAACCTATAGTTCGTCCCTCCCACGTTCAGATCGACGCCAAGCAGCTCCCGTTCCGACCGGAACTGGCAGTCAACCGGACTCAACGTGTCTCTGACGTATATTAGTACCCCTCCCCCCTCCCCACGGGTGCGGTCTTTGCGAAACATTCTATACCCGGGAATTTCGAACTCCCCAACGTAGTCCCTACGATCAGTATGAATCCAGGACTCGGTGATAGCAACGATATCCTGGTATTCTGATGCTAAGAGCGCCCGTAGCTCGCCAAACTTGTTCCTGATCGACCTAGTTAGGTCACTATCGCTTATCTTATCACCCCCACACCCCGACCCTCCTTTTGAGTGATTAAAAGTTTTGCTTTTTCCTCTTTTCCCCCTTTTTCTCTCCCCTTTTCTCTTCACCAGTCTCACCTCCCTCGTTTCCATGGCAACATCTCACTCGATGACCCCATACTACTTATCTTTGCTTCCTTCCTTTTCTATCCCTTTGTAACTGAATTTTTTTTAGTTCCTTTGTTCCTTCGTTCCCTTTATGGGAATCTTCATTCCCTATTTTTATTTTATTTTAGTCTTCTTTGTCATCATCATTCGTCATCCATTTATTGTTTCATTCGTCCTTCTTTTTATTCTTTATTCTTTTACTTTTTATTCTTCATTCCACGCCTAATTTTTGGTTTCACAATCAAACATTTATTCACTTATTTTTTTCATTATTTTATTCCCCCACTCCCCATTTCGTTCATTCTTTTATTTTGTTTAATCTTTTAACTCTTCATTATTCCTTACTCCCCAATTCTTTAATTTATTCCTTTATTCACTCATTCCTTTGCACTTTATTTTTTATTTTTTCCCTTCCTTATTCCTTTGTTTCCCTCCCTTTATTCTCTTATTCTTTCATTCATTCCTTTCTATCTTTATCCAACTCTCCTGTGAAGTAGTCCTTATCGGTACAGGTTCCCATTAGAAACTCTCTCCTCGTAAGTTTAAAAACTTTTAATGGATTCTTCTCGCTACAGTGATAATATTTAACCTTTTCTCTTCATTTGTATATACATAATTTTTCTCTTCACTTCTTCAGGCGGGAAAAAATGGAGTATATAATAATCTTCTTGAATAGTGAAATATATATATTCGAGAAATGGCCAATGATTCCCTTGCGACACTTTCGGGCTGTGTGAAATAGCGGATGATTTTAGCTATAGCTCTCATTTCGTCAGTAATGTTGAAGGTTTATCGCTCTTCGTAATTAATTTATTTTTGAATTTGTTTTTGCGCTGGAATGAAATAAAAAAAGGAATATTTTATTTTTGGGGTTCTTAGATTGCGTGGATATGACCAGCCATTTATTTCCTTATTTAGAAACGCATCGTAGGTTTAAATTTGTTTATAAAAAGGTGATTAAGAATATCTGAACGAAATGACAGTAATTTCTGGGTAGTTTTCAAAACATGTCTAAACCAATTACGGAATACTGACGTTTATATACTTTCTCTAAGAAGCAGTTCAGTACGAGACACACTAACAAACCTGTGTATATATGCCACTGATACACTTATCCTGTATAGGGTGTTCGATAAGTCTGTAATAATAGGTAAAAAGTCATTCTTGCATTTACTGTTACACAATATACTCATTGTGTTCGCCAGTTTCAATGATAGCTAATGTTGAAGTCGACGTCCCCAATCCTCAACTTTCACCTTCAGAACAGAATCTTTAGGGAAAAGTAAATTGGTTGTTTCCTTATGATTCGAGACTCATGAGACACCCTGTAGTTTTATTAACACGAAATTCTTGTTTCATATGCTCGAATATGTAAATGGTCTTGTATTAGAGGATTAAGTTATTTTAACTTTTCCACCATTGTAAATTATTATTCTAATTAATTATTATTAATTATACTAGGGGCACTCAATATATTTTGCCCCACCCTTTTTTCTTAGCTAAATAATATGCCATGCGGCTGAAATGTCTTTTGGGCCGTAAGTTTGAACTTTCTGCGCTTCACATAACCAGATTTTTCCAGTTTGAACCTCCCCTCCTTGTATAAAACCGCTTTTAAACGCCCTTTTATGAAAAACCGATGGTTAACGCAGTTTCGAAAATGGTGTCTGACAGTGATGTGCGTCGTAAACAGAGAGCTGTTATCGAGTTCTTAACCGTAGAGAAGGAAACAGTTGGAAATATTCACAAACGTCTACAAAACGTTTACGGAGATGCTGTTGTTGATCGAAGCACAGTTGGACGCTGGTCTAAATGTGTGAGATCATCGGAGAGAGGAAGAGCCAGCCTCGGTGATGAACCACGCAGCGGTCGCCTGGCATCGGCTGTGACATCTCACACTGTGCAACGTGCTAACAGCATCATTCGATCAAATCGGCGCGTCATATACAAGAAGCTATGACTGGAGCTAGGAATTAGTGAAGGAAGTGTGAATACGATAATTTAGCAACTGAGATACTCAAAAGTGTGTTCACGGTTTGTTCCTCGCTAACTGATTGAAGATCACAAAGCCCAAAGAAAAGAAATTGCTTCTGAGTCGTTGGTTCGATACGAGACAGAAGGGGATGACTTCCTTTCACGAATTATGACTGAGGATGAGACTTGGGTACACCACTTTGAACCTGAAACAAAACGCCAATCCATGGAGTGGCATCACGCAGACTCCCCACGCAAGAAAAAGTTCAAAATGGCTCCCTCTGCACGAAAGGTTATGGCCCCCATCTTCTGGGACACGAAAGGGGTGATTCTGGTGGACATTATGAGGAAAGGGCAAACGATCAACTCAGAGGCATATATTACTACCCTACAGAAACTCCAGAGACGTATAAAGCGAGTTCGACCTTAGAGAAAACTGGAAGACGTCCTTCTTTTACACGATAACACAACACCACACAACAGTTTGCAAACAAGAGAGGCCATCACAAAAATGTGCTTCACTGTGTTACCCCACCCTCCATACAGCCTGGATCTGACACCTTCAGACTTCCATTTGTTTGGGGCAATGACGGATGCTATTCGTGGAAGAAAGTTTCAGAGTGACGATAAGATTGTTGAGGAGGTTAAGAGGTGGCTCCAGCGGAACCCATCGGACTTTTACCAGCAAGGAATAAAGGCCCTTGTTTCGAGGTGGAGAAAAGCCGTAGAAGAGGATGGAGACTATGTGGAAAAATAAAAACTTGGAAAGAAAAAAAAAGGTGGGGAAAAATATATTGAGTGGCCTTCGTAAATACAAGTTGTGTATAAAGTAACGCAAGTGAAGAGGCAAATCCGAGTTGAACTTGTTTAAACTAGTTTCAAATTGTTTTTTAACGAGAAAAAACATTTTCACACCTCTTATAAACCTTACTAACCTTACCTTTCGAATATACAGTTGTTATAAAAAGTACCTGTAATAAATATTACTCGTCCATGTTCACGCGCCTTAATATAATTCAAATCGGATTTGTCTCTTCACTCGCGTTACTTTATACACACCCGCTATCATTATGCTTTTGGGCGACCGAAAGCTCGGTGTTTGCGGTGGCAGACTTCGAGCGGTGTGGCGCTGTTTCGCTCCTGGCGGCCGGCATCGGGTGGAGTTGTGTTGGCCCACTTGCTCTGTTTCTGCTCTGGCTCAGGCGACCCTTGGGGCGCACACAACCCTACGTCGTGGGGAAATGAGTTTCTTGGATGTTACCTTACGTTGTCATATACTTTCTAAAGAGTCCATATAACATTTACTTATGTAGAGAACAGACAAAGAAACAGACAACGAAACAAACAAAGAACAGGCAAAGAAATTCTTTCCTCTTCGACGTTGGCAGACATCTTAAACACACGTGGTGTTCAAGGACAAAGGAACAACAGGACGCTTGTGTAGGCGTCTCAAAAGCCCGCGAATGTTAGCATCATAAGAGGTTATATAAGGCGTAGTTACTGGCATTCATCCTCACTCCGCTCGTGCTTCCCCCTCGAACGTCTACAACAGCGCTGTCCAACTTGCGGCCCGCTGAATGAAACTTTGCCAAATTTAATTTCTGAATTTTCTTCCCTATTTTGTCATTTCTAGTAGGGAGAACAACATTCAGCGGGTTCCTAAATCGTATTAACCAACAGTGTATGATTATAGGCAACATCTTGGCCGCACTTTATAGAAGTTGGACAGCACTGGTCTACATGCTCTACGCAGTGCCATCATCGCCTTTAGCCGGTATCAGACCAAGTCACACTTCAACCGTATACTGTGCAAGAACGAAGCAATACTTGAAGGTATTACGTAAGCCATTTACAGTACCTACCGTACACGCGACTTACCTCACTTATTCTGTGTTCACTTTTGCATATCGTGTAAGCCTATCTAATCAGTGTATTACGTAAGCCATTTACAGTACCTACCGTACACGCGACTTACATCACTTATTCTGTGTTCACTTTTGCATATCGTATTAGCCTATCTAATCAGTGTATTACGCAAGTCATTTACAGTACCTATCGTACGTGCATTATTTCAGCTATCAATAGGCTTACACCATATATTCTGTGTTCCATTTGGGCCTAACTCATTAGCCTACCTAAATTAGTGTTATCGTCATTATAATTACTTAACAATTAGTCTGCATAACCATTTTTCTTCTTGCTAATATTCACTCATCCACTCATATTTAGCATAGTGAAAATGCGGTTATATCACTCTTAATTACTATAAACACCGTTATTGCATTGTTAGTTACTGTGAACAAATAACCGATTTATTTTCTTAATTAAACACAAAACAATAAGGTGATTTTTCTAACCTTATTAATATTGTTTGCTTCGGTGTAATCCAAGCTGG
This sequence comes from Bathynomus jamesi, assembly GCA_023014485.1. NCBI lineage: Eukaryota > Metazoa > Arthropoda > Malacostraca > Isopoda > Cirolanidae > Bathynomus > Bathynomus jamesi. The sequence goes on along the minus strand of JAJOZX010000046.1, from coordinate 2,198,130 downwards.
TGACCTCGAATTATTCATATAATTTCATTCAGTAATTATAGTAAGCCTATTTTTTAGCCACATCAAACCGGTTAACCGTAGACCACTGTAAACTGGTAACTCCAGCCTAGTCATTTAACATTCACTCATTCTCAAGCAATTAATCATTATCATTATTATAGTGCTAACTTAACGTTAATAACAGGTACCATCAAAATGGTTAAGATTATCAACCCAACCCGGTGAGAACGAAGCAGAGCCTCACTGATGAGAGTCTGCCACCGTAACCACTGAGTTACTGGGCGCCACAACACTCTTTAACCTTTAGAAATTAGAAAAAATACTTTATTTGATGAATAAAAAATTTAGTGAAAAATTATTAATGTGGATTCTGAATATTAATGTGAATGGTGGAGTAAATTTCAAGTAAAATTACTAAAACTTTTAAATAAATATGAACTTAATCACTACGCTCTAAATGATACTAGACGTTCGGTTATATATATGAGAAGTCCACTCGACATTTCATAATATACATAGCTTTCTGAAATGAATAATAGCTATTTTGAAATGTTTAATAGATACTTCAAATATCTGCAAACGGTGCTTAAATGTTTCAAAGTAAATATTTCATATGTATAATAAGTTAGTTTCCTATTCTTTGCGCCAAGAAAAGAGAAAACAGTTATTATATTTGTCACTTTGTGCATTTATTCATTTATTCCATGGAGGCTTAGGCCTTCCAAGTGCCTTTCATACGTTTATTAATTTAATTTATCTGGCTAGCTTTGGTTAGTGAAATCCTTCAATCTTGAGCACCAGCCTGTGACTCTGAGCCTAGCCTTATACCTCTCTTGATATACAGTAGGTGTACCCTAGGTTCAATCTCTAATTAGACAGCCTATATTTGAGAAAAGACATTGATAAATTAGAGAGGGTTTTGGCTAGAGCAACCAAAATGAATCCAGAGCTGAGAAGAAAAATATTTGAGGAAATATTAGATGAACTATATAATATATATTCACATGAAAAGTGTCGATTTAGAGGCGAATTCTTCGAATATTTAAAACTGCTAAATGGCTTTGATAAAGTAAATTACACTAAATTCTCACTAATTCAATATCGTCGGGGCTCTGGGTCGATCGAATTAGCGAGAAATATGGAATTACGCAAAATTAATATTATATATGTAAACTAATGTAAATATAGTATGTATAGTATACATGATGTGTATATATATACACTAAAGTATATATCACGTATGTATATGCATAGTATATGTATTTTATATGTAATTTTATATGTAAATATAAGCATTTATAATAAATTTTGTTTGAACAAACAGCCACCGTGGCGCTGCCATAGCTCAGGGCAGAGGACGCAGAATGGACATAATCGTACAGGAATGGTCAACATGTGGCACCACATGGGTAATTTCATGATTTTTCGACCAATTCAATATTTTTCCCAAAAATCACGAAATTTTCTCACTATTTTTATTTGTCGGAAAAAGTATAGATTTATCGCGAAATATCGAATTGTGAATATCGAATTAGTGAGGGTTCAATGTACAAGAAGTTATTTCATAGGGATATATAGTCAATTACAAGAAGAAATGGATATAAATTAAAATTAAAAAGATTTTAAAATTAATGCTCTAGTAGTGTGTATGCACATATTTACAGTACAGTATAAGGGTGGTGGGTGCCAGTCCCAAGTGAGAGGGAAAGGGGGGAAAGGGGAGGAAAAGAGAAGGGAAAAAAGGAACAAAAAAATTTTAATCTCATTGTTAAGATAAGAGTGATAAATAGGGTGGGGCAGGCTGATCAGAAAAATATTTGTGTATATATATATATATATATATATATATATATATATATACATATATATATATACTGTATATATATAAAAAATGTCATATGTTTCAGACCAACAAAGACCCTAGGATCCACTCATGGCTGGCCTACCTAACCGTGTTTATAATTGTATATTGCTCATGTCCTCCGTGGTGGCGGAGGGGACCTAAAATTTTACGTGGGTTCCGAACCACAAAAACCTTAGCTTTACTACCTTAAGCTATGCCCACTCTATCAACATATGCATCTAATCGATTTTTAAACATGTTTATAGACGTGCTACTAATTACTTCTACCAGTAAACTATTCCAGCTATTTACTATTCTATGCGTAAAAAAGTTTTTGGCAACTGCTGTCTCGAACCTTCTACTTGTTAATTCACACCCGTTATTTCTAGTCCTATTATATTGAGATATTTCAAAAAAGCTCTCTCTATCTACGTTATTGAACCCATTCATAATTTTAAAAACCTGGATTAGATCACTCCTTAGCTTCCTAGTCTCAGGTGTAGTCAATTTTAACTTCTTGAGCCTATCCTCGTACGGCTTCGACCAAAGCGACGGAATCATCTTACTTGCTCGTCTTTGAACTCTTTCGATTTTGTCTATATCCTTGCGTATATGCGGATTCCAAAATTGGATCGCGCACTCCAAAGGGTCTAACTAATAATTTATAAAGAGGAACAATAGTATCGCGCGATTTGTACTCAAAATTACTAGCTATAAAACCTAGCACTTTGTTCACCTTATTGACCCCTACTTTTAAATCACCAGTGACTATAACTCCTAAATCTTTTTCCTGATCTACGTTTACCAACTCCTTCCCTGACATACTATACGCAAAATTACCGTTACGCGAACCTATATGTAAAATTTTGCACTTATGGACGTTAAATCTCATTTGCCATGTGACCGACCAATCTACGATTTTGTTCCTATCTTCCTGGATTTTACCTCTATCTTCGTCATTTATCGCCCTACTACCCAACTTCGTGTCATCCGCAAACTTCGAAACTGTACTGACTCGGCCGACATCTAAATCGTTAATATATTTATAAGAAAAAGCAAGCGGCCCAATACAGAACCCTGAGGAACGCCGCTCGCTACATTAGCCCAATAAGACTCCGCTCCATGAATGACCTCTCTCTCTCTCTCTCTCTCTCTCTCTCTCTCTCTCTTCTCTCTCTCTCAAATCTCTGTCAAGAGGAATCTTTGCAGCGTGCTCAGTGAATGATGCTGGTGTCAAGATTCTAAAGAGCCAGCTGGGCGAGTCTCTCGAACAGAGATTTCTAGAGCATAATTCAAATGAGAAACTGCTGCTAACCACAGCAGTTGATCCCCGATTCAAAGGAGCTGGGCTGATAGACGACGACATACGAGAAAAGGCCAAGGAATTGTTGAGACAAGAGATACGCAGTCACATGGAGGGGGCCCAACGAAAACGTATTGGAGGTGCAATTGCCGTGAAACGCCGCCGAAGTGGTCCGGTTTCTCCGTTCAAGAAAATCGCTCTTTGGGAAAACCTTTCCGATTCAGAAGGTAGCGATCTCGATGATCACGTTCGTCCTATTCTAGTTGAAGAACCGCAAACGAGGAGGGATACGGACACGAAGTTCACTGCCCCAGACGCACGAGTGAAAGCAGCCCTGGACGCCTATTGGTCACAATCTCGAATCGCTGGGGATAGGGATCCATTCATTTTCTGGCGACAACATTCTGCTGATTTCCCGGAGATTGCCAAAGTTGCTGAAAAGTGCATGAGCTGCCCCTCTGGGTCAGTTGACTCTGAACAGTTTTTCTCAACAGCTGGAGATGTTATCAATGCGAAACGAGCCAACATTACCCCAATCAACGCTGAGGAACAAATCATCCTCTCCAAAAATCTGAAGTTCCTCAGTTTTGATTATTGAGTGAACTGTTACATTGAGTTACACTTTTTTAATTACAATTTTTGAACATATTGTTTCCATTACATGACTTATTTTGAGAATTCCATTTCTTCAAATATATGTTTTGAATTACAGTACATGTGTAGAATTACATTCTTTGAATCCTATTTTGATATTTTGGACAGATATCGGTATCGGCCGATACTTTTCTCTAACTATCGGTATCGGTACCGATACTTTGGGAATACTATCGGTCGGCCCTTAGACTAAATAGTTTGAATTTTAAATATAATGACGGGATGAATATGCTCTCGCCTTCGATTCAGTAGTTATAAGATACTACTTCTATTCATTTAGTTGATGCATCGACTGAAGGATATTAATTATTATTTACTAATAATAATTATAATAACAATAATTTTTATTTTTTAACCATTTATCATACAAGCAGAGCCTTCGGCTCCCTGCCCTACGGGCGGGGCTTGTGCTTCGCAAACTCGGCGAGGGCACGTTAGGGTTACCCCTTTGGGGGAAGGTCATTCTCCCTCTCCCCCCAAAACCCCTCACCCCCTTTATGCAACTTTGGGGGCTAACTCGCACCCCATTGTTGCATAACCTCCTCCCCATTACCCCCACCCTCTCCCACATTACCCCCACCCCTCCCCCATTGCCCCACCCCTCTCCCCCATAACCCCACCCCATTACTCCCCACCCCTCTCCCCCATAACCCCACCCCATTACTCCCTACCCACCACTCGAATATTTTGCGGTTATACTACTAACTTGATTGAAACAGTACAGTACTTTAGCCAAATCATAAAGGGTATTTTCTTTAAAAAACGTATACATTTTTACTTAATACATAGTCACTAGTCAGTGTATATTAGGGTGGGTTGAAAAAATTGAATTTAATGAAACATGCTGAAAAAGATGTCCGAGTAGTCACTGATTAAGGAATAAGTCATATTTTAGAAATATTAATTTCGGTGCTGGCAACTATGAAAAAATAAATTGCGAACAAAAGCCACAAAAGATCCTTTTCAGCATGTTTTCTTAAATTAATTTTTCGCCTCACAGGTATGAAGATCTCAACAATAAACTCAATTAATGCCAATGTCTATCAAAAAACCATTACTAAACATTGTTTTTGCTTATTTTAAAATGTAGGACCCATATATGTTTGACCTATCATGTGTATTTGACTTATCATTTGTTTGACCTATCGTGTGTTTCCTGATTCAGCATTTTATTTCTTTTGTTTCAGATTAATAGTATAGCTTGCAATGGCCTCTTCTGGTATAACAAGAGAAAAAGTGAAGCATTCTGTTTTCGGAACGCCAGCAGAGCTTCCTGGCAACCAACTACCAACTTGTGGGGATGTATTCAAAGCTTATCTTAAACATAAGCTCATTACTGCAACATTTAGCACTCAGAAATACGCTGAAATTATCGAGGAAGAAGTGAATGATATATATATATATATATATGATAAACACAGACCGTGCATGGAACAAGGAACTCTTCTGGGAAAATTAAATCCACTATAGTCCGAATAAGTAATGGTAAATGACAAATACCATAGTTTTTCTTTTTCATGATGCTAGCCCGACGTGGGCAACGGGTCTCTCGCAAAGAGATCCCATAAATATAGCTTCCCTCACCAGCTATCTGCAAAGCAGACAGGATCCAGCTTTGGGACATGGATCTAGAGTTTAAAGCAAGCCTAGTCCGACTACATTCAGAACCTCTATATAAGTAAAAGACTCGTTGCATTCACGTCGGATTGAATAAATCAAAGAAAAAGGGGGTAACTATTGTATTTTTAGCCAAAAAAACCAAAACTTAAACCTCAACCGGGACATTGAGCGTCCACCTTTCAAGGCACGTAACACGTCCGTTTAATATACATAAACTCAGAATGGTCCCCTGAGAAACTTATATGTTAAACACAGACCGTGCATGGAACAAGGAACTCTTCTGGGAAAATTAAATCCACTATAGTCCGAATAAGTAATGGTAAATGACAAATACCATAGTTTTTCTTTTTCATGATGCTAGCCCGACGTGGGCAACGGGTCTCTCGCAAAGAGATCCCATAAATATAGCTTCCCACACCAGCTATCTGCAAAGCAGACAGGATCCAGCTTCGGGACATGGATCTAGGGTTTAAAGCAAGCCTAGTCCGACTACATTCAGAACCTCTATATAAGTAAAAGACTCGTTGCATTCACGTCGGATTGAATAAATCAAAGAAAAAGGGGTAACTATTGTATTTTTAGCCAAAAAAAACAAAACTTAAACCTCAACCGGGACATTGAGCGTCCACCTTTCAAGGGACGTAACACGTCCGTTTAATATACACAAACTCAGAATGGGCCCCTGAGAAACTTATATGTTAAACACAGACCGTGCATTAGGGCGGATCGAAAATGAGGTTTTTAAACGTTTTTTCGAAATTCAAATATGGCTAGTGCGGAAAATATGTGGGTGCTATAGATAATGACTGTGCATAAATATTAGTCCTGTGAAATTATATCTTCAGGTGCCACAAAGCCGTCGAAAAAAGTGAAATATAATGATTTTCTTATATTCTACATTAGTACAATAACTGAAACTTACTTGTTATTATTATATATTAAGTGTTCCAATTACCAAAATAGTTACTGAATTACGCAGCTCTTAGTTTATTTAGATCAATGTTTTTGATTAATGATCTAAATAATCCAGAACTCACCACGAGGAGGTGGCTGCGTGTCGAGCTCCACCCATGCCCTCCCAACCACCCATCCTTGCGCATGTTTTTTTCTATTAACGTTTTATTTAAACTTTATATTCAGCTTTACTTTCGAATGATGGCATTTTTTTACGTGACTGAAGTGTTGATCTTATGAAGCCATCTCGCGCGTTCAATCCAAATACTTTTGATGATGCTTCAGTCACTAATTTTACCATTCTTTCTACTACTTGTGTATGACAAGGGAATTTCTCGAATGGAGGGGTACTCTTGTTTTCTATGAATTCTTCAATCTCATTTTCTGTCAGGTGTCTTGTCACAGGTGGTTCAGTGACAATGCATTTTTGCCAATTAATTAAATCAGTATAATCAGTAGCTTCAAATTGAATAACAGGTACTGTGAAACGCCTCACAACTTTTTCCTTGTTTGTTTGCCTTGCTTTCTTTATTCGCCTCCACGCTAATTCTCTTATGGCGCTGCGGTCATCATGAATCATTGATGCTAGAATATTTCTGGATTTGCAAAAAATGCATTTCTTTGTATGACAGGGTTTACAATATCCTTTACTTCGTCATTCAGTGTTCTTGTTAGTTCAATAGTTTTGAAAACATGTTTTGAGCCATTGACAAAAGACGTACTTTGCTTAATAGAAAACCACATTGGGATGTAGACCTTCATTATAAAAGAAGCAATGTTCATGAGGTTCTCAGATGGACTTACAGTTGAAACGTATAGACGAAGCAAACGATTTGCTGTAGTCAGCCATCGTGATTGTGCCATTTTGCCTGGACTACGATGAGCAAGATCTGGAGAGCAATATCCCTTTGTTATGGCCTGATGAATATCAATTAGATATTTTTGGTCGGTGCTAAGATCTTCACAGTCTACAGTTGGTTCCTCAGCATCAGTCCTTTCAAACTCGACAATAGGAAGACTCTCACAGTTCTCTAATTCCCTGCCAATAGGACCGGTGAATCCGCGGGAGCCAGATGTTTTTCCATCCAGCTTTGCAACTAAATGGCGTAATGGCAATTCATTGGCATGGAGCTGGCACACTAAATGTTGAACTGGCTTCTTCAGCTTCAATTCTATAAGCCTTATAACGCCTCCCTTTTCTCCAGTGTTGACTGCTGCGCCATCGCATCCAATGGCAACAAGGTTTTCCAGGTTCATGTCATTATTTCCAATATACTCAAACATTCCTTTACATATTTCTTCAGCTGATCCAGAATTCACAGAATAATGGCCCAAATAATCTGAACCAGGTTCTCTCACTAAAGTGATATGTTCTTCTGTTACCTTCTTCTGATATACTTTGGACTCTTTTTTTTCTTGGAAGAGTGTAGAATCTTTTCGACCATCAAAATAGATTCCTCTGATTGGGACCTGATTTTGATCTTTCATAATTTCTGATCTCTTCTTTTGTCTTTCTCTTCTGATTTTACTCCTATCCACTACTTCAGATGTATTGTCAATGGAAACTTCTCCAATATCTTGCAATACTGCACTAACAATGAATGCTGCAGCTCGATCTGAAACTGCAGTCCTGTCACAAGTAGTAGCCACTGAAGGTAGATTTGTAGTTTTCCTTTTCTTGAATAATTGTTCTTCAGGTTGTTCGAGCTTTCTCTTCGAGCTAACTGGCTCTGGAAATGTATCGTCTGATATTTCGCCAGATTCACTTTCACTATTTGATGTCGATGATGATAATTCAACATTTGTATCCTGCAATTTCTCCTGTGAAGATTCTTTGGTGAGTCTCACAGCTTCTTTTTGCTTTCTTAGCAACGTAGATGCTTTTTTCTTTGAGAGTGTAATATCTACTCTATCAATAAACAGTTTTCTTTCACTCCTTTGATCTAAGAGGAACGTCACTTCTTCCTTTGGAACCGTTTTTTCTTTGGGACAAGAACATTGTGTTAGTACTTTGCACTTGCACGCTGCAATGTCAAAAAGTTTCGTGTGTGCTTCTTTTTTGAACATATCAATCTTTGCTTTGTAAGCTTCAGAATTTTTTCTGCTTTGGTATGGCTTCATAATGACACGATACTTTTCGTGGTAGCTTCTGAACATTGTTTCAATTCGCCTGTCTGACAGAATTGGGACGGAAGCACTTTCCCAAATTGTTTTCAATTTATCAACAACTTGTTCTAATATTTGAGATATTGAAGGATCTTTATTAGTATTCTGTTTCAAATCGTTTCTTACAAACAAGTAATATTTAAAAACTCCTTCGTATGTAGGAAGATTCCTGTGCCACAAATCTTCCCCCATACCAAACATGGGACACTCAGTTGAGGCCCTGGTTGATTTTGCACAAACTCGAGACATTTTGAAAGTATACAAATCTGAAAAAGAAAGAGCTAATATCAATTATACGTTAATTTCAGTTAATAGTACATGGCAAACTTAGGGCAACACAATACAGAAATGCAAAATATATAAGAAATATAGTTTAGACTATCTGAGTAACGCCAACAACAGAACACCCACCTGCTACGAGAGCGACAGCTACACTGAACCGAGGTACTCACGTGACAGCTGAGTGAGCTGACTGTAGAAAACTGTTTTTAGAGAATATAAACTTTTTTAAAGGTTGACTGAGCTATTTTTATACAAGTGTGAATAAATTCTTGTCTATTGTGCATCGTGGACTCTTCTGTAATTATTGGTTAAAATCTGCTTTTTTCAATTTTTTTCAATATTGAAGGTCATTGTGGCACCTGAAGATATTAATGTTATGATTTTAAATTTATACCAGCTTATTTCCTCACTACTCCACACATTTTCCACACTAGCCAATTTGAAAATTCGAAAAATGAGGTTTTCACTCCGCCCTACCGTGCATGGAACAAGGAACTCTTCTGGGAAAATTAAATCCACTATAGTCCGAATAAGTAATGGTAAATGACAAATACCATAGTTTTTCTTTTTCATGATGCTAGCCCGACGTGGGCAACGGGTCTCTCGCAAAGAGATCCCATAAATATAGCTTCCCTCACCAGCTATCTGCAAAGCAGATAGGATCCAGCTTTGGGACATGGATTTAGGGTTTAAAGCAAGCCTAGTCCGACTACATTCAGAACCTCTATATAAGTAAAAGACTCGTTGCATTCACGTCGGATTGAATAAATCAAAGAAAAAGGGGGTAACTATTGTATTTTTAGCCAAAAAAATCAAAACTTAAACCTCAACCGGGACATTGAGCGTCCACCTTTCAAGGCACGTAAGACGTCCGTTTAATATACACAAACTCAGAATGGTCGCCTGAGAAACTTATATGTTAAACACAGACCGTGCATGGAACAAGGAACTCTTCTGGGAAAATTAAATCCACTATTGTCCGAATAAGTAATGGTAAATGACAAATACCATAGTTTTTCTTTTTCATGATGCTAGCCCGACGTGGGCAACGGGTCTCTCGCAAAGAGATCCCATAAATATAGCTTCCCTCACCAGCTATCTGCAAAGCAGACAGGATCCAGCTTTGGGACATGGATCTAGGGTTTAAAGCAAGCCTAGTCCGACTACATTCAGAACCTCTATATAAGTAAAAGACTCGTTATTCAATCCGACGCTCAATGTCCCGGTTGAGGTTTAAGTTTTGTTTTTTTTGGCTAAAAATACAATAGTTACCCCCTTTTTCTTTGATTTATTCAATCCGACGTGAATGCAACGAGTCTTTTACTTATATAGAGGTTCTGAATGTAGTCGGACTAGGCTTGCTTTAAACCCTAGATCCATGTCCCGAAGCTGGATACTGTCTGCTTTGCAGATAGCTGGTGAGGGAAGCTATATTTATGGGATCTCTTTGCGAGAGACCGTTGCCCACGTCGGGCTAGCATCATGAAAAAGAAAAACTATGGTATTTGTCATTTACCATTACTTATTCGGACTATAGTGGATTTAATTTTCCCAGAAGAGTTCCTTGTTCCATGCACGGTCTGTGTTTAACATATAAGTTTCTCAGGGGACCATTCTGAGTTTGTGTATATATATATGTATATATATATATATATATATATATATATATATATATATATATATATATATATATATATCTGTGCTTCCATTCCAACAATCGACTTCAAAAGCGTAGTAATTAAGGTAAAGAGATTAATTGAGAAGCGACAAGAACTTAGAAAATATCCCATGAGTAAAAGGTCTTTCAGCACTTATCAAAGTAAATATGATTCCTTCAGAAATTTATTTGACATATGTTGCTGCAAGTACTATGCCTCCGGTTTTCGTAAAAGAAGCGAGTGTAAATGCGCTAAGGCGGAGAAAATCCCGAATGATGAATGGGAGTTCTGGATTGATCAACATACTGAACGCAAAATGATTATAGGTAAGTTGAACAAAGTGAAAACTTCAAAATTACAACAAAAGGAAAACAGAAAGCATAAAAGAGAATTCTATAAAGATAAACAAAAGAGTTTTGTCCAGGAAATGCAATTGAATCCTTGTGATATTGGTGAGATCAGCTCTGAAAGTGAAAAAGGTCATCAAAATGAAGATTTCGAATTGAGCGAGCACGAGTGAGATACAGAAGCTAGCACTTTTCAAAATCGACACCAATATCCAGAATTATGCAAGGCAGTTGATCTCTGCAAAATAAGCAACCATGATCCTTGTTTAACTGCTAATGCTGTCTTAAAAGATCTTAATCTATTATCTAAAAATACTACGATTGATCCCAGTAAACTACGTCGTCAAAGAACCTTGTGGAGAAGCATAGAAAGAAAGAAGCATGAAAAACAGAATACAGGAATAGTTTGCCTTGGATTTGATGGAAAAATTGATAAAACTCTTTCAAAAGTGGGAGAATGCCAGCGGACTTTGTATAAAGACCACTATGTGTTAGTCTCATTTTCAGGCAATGAATATATTGACCATGTTGCTCCTGAAAGTGGAAGGGCAAGTGATATTGCTAAAGAAATTCAATCGGTAATTACTGACACCAACTCTGCACCGACTTTAAAAGCAGTAGTTTGTGATGCAACTAATGTAAATATAGGTAAATCAAATGGAGTAATTAGAAAACTAGAGCTGACATTGGGAAGACCATTACAATGGTTTATTTGCTTACTTCACACTAATGACCTTCCCTTGAGAAAATACCTGGAAGTTCTTGATGGGAAAACGACAGGACCTAGAAGTTCACAGGGCAAAATAGGCAAGGCTCTGAACTTTGATCCAAAGAACAGACCATTTGCAAAATTTCCACCTCTGGAAAAGTGATGGACTTACCAGAAGTGCTAACAGATCTCAGCAGTGTCCAGCAATACCACCGTAAGGCGTGTTTGTCAATTCAAACCGGTCATGATAGAGGTCCAGCTATCAAATTGTTAGAAATGCTGACAAAAGCAAATCGTCTCTTACGTTATTATATGTCGCACGAAAAACCATCAGAGACACTTCAAAGGATTGCTCATTTTATACTGAACTTCTATGTTCCTGCATGGTCCTATATCAAAGCAAACTGGTCTTGCCAGGATGGGGCCAAAAACTTTTTCTTTATGATTGAGCTCTATCAAAATCTACATACAATCGACCAAAACATCATTCGTCCTGTGTTACAAAACAACTGTTACTTTTGTCATCCTAAAAATATCCTTTTATCTGCTATCGCTGACAAGAATAAGAATATTCGGAAGCTAGCAGTCGAAAAAGTGCTACAAGCGAAAAGGAGTGTTATACCGGGTGAAATTCGAATGTTTGACAAGAAATCCATCAGGCTCAACTTCTCAGCTTCGACCTACAGTACATGGATATGATTGATTGGAACGAAATGGATATTACTGTTCCTTCCTTACTCTCTAATGTTATAAGTAGCACTGATGACTGCCAAAAACCCATAATTCTTGACACATACCCGTGTCATTCCCAGGCAGTTGAAAGAAATGTGAAGGAAATCATCTCTGCAAGTGAAAAAGTCTACGGAATGGAATGGTTATTCTTAGCAAGAAATCTCGGCGAGAGAATCCAAAAAGGGAAACAAAGTCAGATTTTAAGTGAATCAACAAGAGGATAGCAGTTACACGTCACATAATTTAGTGATGAACACATGTTTTGGTTTATAAAACGAAATATTGTTATAATTTTTAACCAAGCTAAATTTGCTTCAAAATTTTGGCTTTTCTTCAAAATTGAGGTCAAAGTTGCGAGAATGCACATATTCATAGGCTATAAAAGTTGATGTTTTTATGATAAGTGGGTACAAGAGCACCTTTTCAGTCATGTTTCATACTGACAACTTGAGTTCGATATATTTTTGCCCCGCCTTAGTGTATATTCATTTTGCGTTTGGTATATAATTTTTTTTTTAAGGATAATATTAAAAACACTGGTTAACAAAACAAAACTTTTTTTCTGCTTCAAGTACTTCAACACCTTTTTTGATAAATTTTTGGGTGCTGATTACGAATATTGCAATGACAATTTTTGGAATTCTGAACCCCCCCCAACAGAGGAAATTTTGCACATATAATCGAAAATTTGGCTCATTAAGTAAAAGATTCTTATGAATTTTCAAAGCCCTTCAGTTACAATTTACTTTAAATTGGAACAAATTACAATGTGTAAATTTCATTACATGTATATTTCACAATGATTACACAGCTCAACAAAAAAAAATTTTTGTTTCGTTGCCAAGGAAATTCGTACGAATTTAGGGTATTTTGGGGTTGCTGAATTCCAAAATGAAAGTAGTTTTTCCGATTTGGCTCTAGTTCTTGAGATAATGAATACCCTCAATTAATAGGAAACGTAACCATAACGCGTGCGTCTGTCAAAGCAAGCATCTGAACTTTTAGCATCCAGACTAAAAGAAAAGAACTGTCTACAGCCAGAATCTAAAATAACAGGTTATCGGACAAGAGAGGCGGGACTTCTTCCTTACTTCAGCCAAGATGAAGAACTTGTATACTGCAATAACATCCCTGGACTTGTTCTTCAAATAGGACTGGAATATCGATCTGGAGATTGGCGGCTTTTTATAGACAGCTCCAGTAGAAGCTTGAAATGTGTTTTATTGCACAATGGTAACCGATATGCATCTCTTCCAATTGCTCACTCAACAAAACTTAAAGAAGAATATGAAAATATCAAAATGGTCCTGCAGAAACTCTGCTATCATGAGCACCAGATGCCTATTTGTGTTGATCTAAAGATGGTAAACTTCTTGCTTTTGGCAGCAAAGTGGATATACGAAGTACCCTTGTTTCATCTGTTTATGGGATAGTAGGGCAAGGCAAGATCATTGGAAAAAAGTGACATGGCCTTCAAGAGAAAACATGACTGTAGCTGCAGCGAACATCATTAACGAGCCTTTTGGTTGACAGGGAAAAAAATCAGCCTCCCACCACTTCATATCAAGCTGGGACTAATGAAACAATTTGTTAAGGCCTTGGACAAAGATGGCGATTGCTTCAAATACATTTGTAGATCGTTCCCTGGACTAAGTATGGAAAAACTAAAAGCTGGAATCTTTGATGGCCCTCAAATCCGTACACTTATCAAGGATTCTAATTTCACAAAATTTATGAATGGTGTTGAAGCTTCTGCCTGGTGCAGTTATGTCTCAGTTGTCAAGAACTTCTTGGGTAACCACAAAGCAGACAATTATGAAGAACTGGTGCAAAACATGCTCACAAACTTTGAAAAGTTGGGTACTAATATGAGCATAAAGGTACACTTTCTCCATAGCCAGCACTTACACAGATTTCCGGATAATCTTGGTGATTTTAGCGAGGAAACAAGGGGAGAGGTTTCATCAAGATATCAAGGTGATGGAGGAAAGGTATCAAGGCAGATGGGACAGACACATGATGGCAGACTATTGCTGGAACCTCCAACGTGATTGTCCTGATAACCCACATAAAAGAGAATCGTACAAACAGAGATTTACTATACATTAATTGTAATTATGCGAATCAGCTTACTGTGTTTATCTGTTATTATACCGAATAAAATGCCATTATGTATTTCATGTGTTTACTTTTGTATGATTTGAGACAATTTCAATGCGATTTGTAAGTAGGCTCCGCCTGAACATTAATTTTTTTGCATTTTTACGTGTTTCAATGGGGTACCAATTATCTCATAAATTAGAGCCAATCTAGTAAAACCGATGTCATATTCGGAATCAGCACCACAAAGTTACCCCAAAATCACTCTAATATGATTGGCAATAAAATGAGTGTTGACCAGTGTTATACACTGGATGTTCAGAAATGAGTTTTTTTGGGATTTTCGTTTGAATTCAGCACCTGTTTATCTCTTCTCAGCATCCAACAAAAGTCAGCCATCATGTGAGGATCCCATCATCCCCTAAAGTTTTCTTCCATCTTTGATGTATCCTGGTGGAATCTTTCTCCGTGCTCATCAGACACATCACCAAGATTTTCAGGGAAAAAATCAAGATGACTGCAAAAAAGTGAATCTTTAGAGACATACGAGCTCTAGGTCTTTATAAGAATCTAGAAGTTCTTGGGTGAGTATTTTATAGATACCAGCCTTATGACTGTCAAGAAAATTCTGGCACACACTCTTGAAGGAATTCAAAACACATAATTCATTTTGTTCAAGGTGTTTCAGAAATTCATCATCATTTAGAAGAGTTCTTATCTGAGGCCCAATGAAAATTCCTTCTTTCAATTTAGCATCAGTAATACTTGGGAATTTGTCATATTTTAGTATCGTCCGCGAATTTTGACACGTTACTGGTCAAGCCTACATCTATGTCGTTAATGTAGATTACAAATAGCAATGGGCCTAACACTGAACCCTGAGGGACATCGCTACCTACATCCAACCAACCCGACTCCCTACCATCAACAACGACCCTCTGTTTCCTGGCACGAAGCCATTCCTCTAACCAGTTAGCTACCCGACCGCGTATAAAGTGTGCTTTAACCTTCGCAATTAATGCTCTATGCGGAACTGTATCGAGCGCTTTTTAAAAGTCTAAATAACGTCAGCCGCTGTAACAAATTAATTAAACAAGATCTATGGCGTTGAAACCCATGTTGACTACTATTAATCAAATCGCGACTTCCTAAGTGATCGACGATACGATCCCTAACTACGGATTCCAAAAGTTTACCGACAATTAACGTTGAAGCTAATAGGCTTATAATTGCTCGCCATTGTGCGGTCGCCTTTTTCAAAAATGGGGGTAACGTTAGTTAATTTGAAGTCTTCATGAATAATCCCCGTTTCCACTGACTTATTAAAAATTTTGGATCACCTGAAGATCAGGGCCCCCAGCCTTCTTTAGTTAGCCTTATAAGGCTAACTAACGAAAATATCACGACCAAACGAATCGTTAGGTCAACTGTACGCCCTTGAGGATTGGTTAGGTTAGGTTGTGATAGTTTCGTTAGTTAGCCTTATAAAGCTAACCAAAAGGGGCTGGTGGCCCTGATCTTCAGGTGATCCAAAACTTTTGTTAAGGGGCCTACGATAACGTCTTTCAAATGTCTACAATAAAGCGCGTCAGGGCCTGGAGTCTTGCTAACTTTTAGCTTATCGATATAACGCACAATCTCACCCTCGTAAACAGTTATTTCATTCAAAATAGTCTCGCTACTAAATGGAACGATATCGTCTACGTCGGGGACATTATTTACGTCTTCTACGGTAAAAACTGTCGCAAAAAAGTTGTTAAAAATACCCGCCATCGCTTGAGCGTCGGAAGCCAAAGCACCGTTAGCGTCCACTAGAGGGCCTATGTTATCTTTTATTGGCATACGATTATTGACAAACTTTTTCGGATTATGTTTACTATCCGCAGCTACAAGTATCTTAAAATTACGCTTAGCATTCCTAACAGATCTTTTAACCTGACGTCTAAGCTCGATATATCTATTAAAGTTAGCTGCCGTCTCCATTGCGCTTATTAAATCTATACGCTCTGTTACACTCGTTTATGAACTCACCTATTTCCCTAGTCCACCAATTGGGCCTACCATGATTACTAGCGCGGTTGGGCCAACGCGGAATAAACTCCCTTTCGATATTCAAAAAACTTTCTTTAAACGTCTCCCAATGAAAATTTGCGTCATTACCCATAAATAAATTATCCCAGTCCACTACTCTCATCCTATCCGCAAAACTATCAAAATTAGCCCTACGAAAATAAGGGACTTCTATTACGTTACTATCCTTACTGTTTTCGGGCCTTTTCTGAAATTTGGACTGTTTCCGATTTTTTTAAATAATATATTTAATGTAGATTTTTACGCTGATTTAAAAAATGTAAGTCTTTTTTTTGGAGAAATGAGCGGTTCAAAAGTTATGTTTGTTATTGTAACAACTGAAAACTAATACAAAAGTTATTGTATTATTTAGTAATATTGGCTTATGTTACTAAGTATTTGTGTGAAAAGATTTCGACCGTTATTTTTCTGTCCGGTTAAGTTAATTGAATGCCAGGTTAGGTAAACTAAATGACCGGTTAGGTCAACTGAATGCCCGGTTAGGTCAACTGTACGCCGTTGATGATTGGTTAGGTTAAGTTGTGATATTTTCGTTACTTTTAACGAAAATATCACAACTTAACCAATCGTCAAGGGCATACATGACCTAACCGGGCATTCAATTAGCCGGTAATTATTCGGCAAAGGACCCGGCGCAGTTCGAACACCACAATACATTTTTCTGGTAGTATTTGATGTGCTTTGCTCAGATCTGACCTTCATTTTTTGTGCAAAGGAAACAACGAAGTTATGAAACAATCAAATTTTTATATGTTCTGTTCATTTGCTCAAGAAATGAAGGTCAGATTTCAATGAAGCACATCAAATACTACCAGGAAAATGTATTGTGGTGTTTATTATTATAAAACCTAACCTAACCTAACCTGACCTTACCTTACCTAATCTAACCTAACCTTACCTAACCTATTACTCGTCGTTTACATACCTTATTTTGGAGGGTACAAATCGAAAGATTCAAAGAAACAGTAGCCAGAAACCAAATGAAGAACTGCAAAAGTAGCCAAAATAAACTTAAACAAGACTTACCCAAATAAAAACGCCAGCTTTATTATGAAATTAATATTAAATCAAACTGCGCAACATGAGATGATAGTTTTCCCGGGTAATTTTTAATGAGGATTCAGGATATGTAGTTGTTGTAACCGGATGTGACTGGGTTCTTTCCCGAATATTATCCAATTAACCTAACCGGGCATTATATCCTATACAAAATTACAATACCAAACATAACTTTTGAACTGCTCATTTCTCCAAAAACAAGACCTACGTTTTTTAAATCAGCATAAAAATCTACACTAAATATCTTATTTTCAAAAAAATCGGAAACAGTCCAAATTTCGGAAAAGGCCCCTATTTTCTATCGATAGCTTAAACCTAATAATTTGGTGAGCACTACATCCCAAACTTTCACGTACTTCTAAACCTTCGACTATATTTTCGTCGTTCATTACCACGCCTAAAATATTTTCACCGCGGGTTGGTTCGGTAACCATCTGTCGTAAAAAGTTATCTTCCATGAACTCCGTTTCAAACCCTCATCACTACCAGTAAAAGTCTCGTAATTAACGTTAGGGCAGTTAAAGTCTCCGACAGCTATACTATCCCGATTATTAATAAAATTACTAAGAAGTGTGTATCGATAGTATAGCTGTCGGAGACTTTAACTGCCCTAACGTTAATTACGAGACTTTTACTGGTAGTGATGAGGGTTTGAAACGGAGTTCATGGAAGATAACTTTTTACGACAGATGGTTACCGAACCAACCCGCGGTGAAAATATTTTAGGCGTGGTAATGAACGACGAAAATATAGTCGAAGGTTTAGAAGTACGTGAAAGTTTGGGATGTAGTGCTCACCAAATTATTAGGTTTTAAGCTATTGATAGAAAATAGAGGCCTTTTCCGAAATTTGGACTGTTTCCGATTTTTTTAAAATAAGATATTTATTGTAGATTTTTACGCTGATTTAAAAAGTGTAGGTCTTGTTTTTGGAGAAATAAGCAGTTCGAAAGTTATGTTTGGTATTGTAATTTTGTATAGGATATAATGCCCGGTTAGGTTAATTGGGTAATATTCGGGAAAGAACCAGTCACATCCGGTTACAACAATAACATATCCTGAATCCTCATTAAAAATTACCCAGGAAAACTATCATATCATGTTGCGCAGATTGATTTAATATTAATTTCATAATAAAGCTGGAGTTTTTATTTGGGTAAGTCTTGTTTAAGTTTATTTTAGCTACTTTTGTAGTTCTTCATTTGGTTTCTGGCTACTGTTTCTTTGAATCTTTCGATTTGTACCCTCCAAAATAAGGTATGTAAACGACGAGTAATAGGTTAGGTAAGGTTAGGTTAGATTAGGTTTTATAATAATAAACACCACAATACATTTTTCTGGTAGTATTTGATGTGCTTCATTGAAATCTGACCTTCATTTCTTTAGCAAATGAACAGAACATATAAAAATTTGATTGTTTCATAACTTCGTTTTGTTTCCTTTGCACAAAAAATGAAGGTCAGATCTGAGCAAAGCACATCAAATACTACCAGAAAAATGTATTGTGGTATTCGAACTGCGCCGGGTCCTTTGCCGAATAATTACCTGCTAATTGAGTGCCCGGTTAGGTCATGTATGCCCTTGACGATTGGTTAAGTTGTGATATTTTCGTTAAAAGTAACGAAAATATCACGACTTAACCTAACCAATCATCAACGGCGTACAGTTGACCTAACCGGGCATTCAGTTGACCTAACCGGTCATTTAGTCTACCTAACCTGGCATTCAATTAACTTAACCGGACAGAAAAATAACGGTCGAAATCTTTTCACACAAATACTTAGTAACATAAGCCAATATTACTAAATAATACAATAACTCTTGTATTAGTTTTCAGTTGTTACAATAACAAACATAACTTTTGAACCGCTCATTTCTCCAAAAAAAGACTTACATTTTTTAAATCAGCGTAAAAATCTACATTAAATATATTATTTAAAAAAATCGGAAACAGTCCAAATTTCAGAAAAGGCCCGAAAACAGTAAGGATAGTAACGTAATAGAAGTCCCTTATTTTCGTAGGGCTAATTTTGATAGTTTTGCGGATAGGATGAGAGTAGTGGACTGTGATAATTTATTTATGGGTAATGACACAAATTTTCATTGGGAGGCGTTTAAAGAAAGTTTTTTGAATATCGAAAGGGAGTTTATTCCGCGTTGGCCCAACCGTGCTAGTAATCATGGTAGGCCCAATTGGTGGACTAGGGAAATAGGTGAGTTCATAAACGAGTGTAACAGAGCGTATAGATTTAATAAGCGCAATGGAGACGGCAGCTAACTTTAATAGATATATCGAGCTTAGACGTCAGGTTAAAAGATCTGTTAGGAATGCTAAGCGTAATTTTAAGATACTGGTAGCTGCGGATAGTAAACATAATCCGAAAAAGTTTTTTGACTACGTCAATAATCGTATGCCAATAAAAGATAACATAGGCCCTCTAGTGGACGCTAATGGCGCTTTGGCTTCCGACGCTCAGGCGATGGCGGGTATTTTTAACAACTTTTTTGCGACAGTTTTTACCGTAGAAGACGTAAATAATATCCCCGACGTGGACGATATCGTTCCATTTAGTAGAGAGACTATTTTGAATGAAATAACTATTTACGAGGGTGAGATTGTGCATTATATCGATAAGCTAAAAGTTAGCAAGGCTCCAGGCCCTGACGCGCTTTATCCTAGACATTTGAAAGACGTTATCGTAGGCCCCTTAACAAAAATTTTGGATCACCTGAAGATCAGGGCCACCAGCCCCTTTTGGTTAGCTTTATAAGGCTAGCTAACGAAACTATCACGACCTCACCTAACCAATCGTCAAGGGCGTACAGTTGACCTAACGATTCGTTAGGTCGTGATAGTTTCGTTAGTTAGCCTTATAAGGCTAACTACAGAAGGCTGGGGGCCCTGATCTTCAGGTGATCCAAAATTTTTAATAAGTCAGTGGAAACGGGGATTATTCCTGAAGACTTCAAATTAACTAACGTTACGCCCATTTTTGAAAAAGGCGACCGCACAGTGGCGAGCAATTATAAGCGTATTAGCTTCAACGTTAATTGTCGGTAAACTTTTGGAATCTGTAGTTAGGGATCGTATCGTCGATCACTTAGGAAGTCGCGATTTGATTAATAGTAGTCAACATGGGTTTCAACAGTGTTGGGCACTAAAGCGTTAATCCGATAACAGTTAATTAACGAAGTTAACTTTTTTTAACGGACTATTAATGGAAGTTAATTTCCATTTATCGTTATCGGACCAGTTAACTTCCGATAACTCGATATTTAGTCTGTTAAAGTCCGTTAACACGTTAACTGCGATGAGTCATTCACGGAAGATCACCGCTCCGCGAATGAATTCAAACCACCATAACTTCAGTCTGCTTCCAGATCTCGCAAGGGGAGGTTGTGCGCTTTTTATTGAAGGTAAGAAGGTTCTTTTAACGTTAGTAAAAGTCCTATAATATTATATATATATTAATACGTATGGAGGTACGTATGGTAAAATGTACGGTTGAGAAAAATTACTTTATAGTAATGACTAATGAATAAGTATTTTTACACTGCGTTAGTAAATCTCTAAAAAAGTATATATAGTATGTAAAATTTGAATAATAGTTTTTATTCACTGATTGTAATATTGTCGTCGAATTAAATAACACAGCACCACCAGCTCTAGCGACAGCAGCATGCCTGACGACCTCTTCGCTGGGTGTACGGCCGGTGGCTCAAGTACCAGTGTCAAGCAGAAGGCCAAGAGACTTGTCGACACTTGGCTGGACACTGATGGGAAGGTAGACATGGCCGACTCTGACTTCATGGGGGAGCAGATCTTCATCAACCTCTTCCTGAAGTACAATACGCCAATTCCGTCCTCTGCCGCAGTGGAACGGCTCTTCTCTCTCGGCAAGGACATCCTGAGGCCCAAGAGGTCAAGACTGGCAGTTGGGCCTAACTTTGAGAAGTTGGTCTTTCTGAACGGCAACCAGCACATTGTGTCATAGTCTTTAATAAATGTGCCTAAAATATAATTTTACCTTTCAGTTCCCGCCATAATAATTCTCTGGTAAATTAAAATTTAGTTAATGGTTAGCGGTTACAAGGGTTTCAAAACATGTAATCAGTACATTTTTTATTAAAAATAAAAAAAAAGTTATTAAGCAAAAAAGTTGCAAAACTTGATAAAAATACAGTTAAATACCTATTTATTGTTGGATTTTACATAAATAAACATTTTCTATGGGTTTTAAAGTTCTTTTCCTTGATTTTTTTAAATGTTAGTAAAGAAATAGTTATCTTTAACGGATTATCGTTAACTTCCGTTAACTTTGTAGTAAAATTATCGGATTATCGTTATCGGAGTTAAAAATTGGGGTTAACGGATTATCGTTATCGAAGTTAACTTTTTGGTTAACGGTGCCCACCACTGGGTTTCAACGCCATAGATCTTGTTTAACTAATTTGTTACAGCGGCTGACGTTATTTAGACTTTAAAAAAGAGTTCGATACAGTTCCGCATAGAGCATTAATTACGAAGGTTAAAGCACACTTTATACGCGGTCAGGTAGCTAACTTGTTAGAGGAATGGCTTCGTGCCAGGAAACAGAGTGTCGTTGTTGATGGTAGGGAATCGGGGTGGTTGGATGTAGGTAGCGATGTCCCTCAGGGTTCAGTGTTAGGCCCATTGCTATTCGTAATCTACATTAACGACAAAGATGTAGGCTTGACCAGTAACGTGTCAAAATTCGCGGGCGATACTAAAATACGCGGTAAAGTTCTTAATGTGGAAGGTAGAAATAGGCTCCAAGACGATGTAAATAGGACTATGGAGTGGACGGATAAATGGCAGATGCAATTTAACGTAGACAAATGTAAAGACAAAGTTTTGCATGTAGGTTCTCGTAACAACAATTACCCGTACACGATGGATGACAGACATTTAGCGAGCGTTGACAAGGAAATAGATTTAGGCGTACGCGTATCTAAGGATTTAAAAGTTAGGAAGCAGTGCCTGTAGTCTTGCGCAAAAGCTAATAGGATGTTAGGTTTCATAGCGCGTAATTTCGAATTTAAATCGAACATTATTATATTGCCCCTTTACAAGTCCCTAGTCAGGCCTCACTTAGACTATGCCGCAGGCACGTGCACAGGGGGGGGGGGGCTTGGGGTGCTTGAGCCCCTGCCCTTTTTCTTCTTCATATCAAAAGTGCCCTTTTAGTCAAAATTCATAAATATATTGATTCGACATAAATTTGAATTAATTAGTTATATTTTTATTTACTTACTGCTACTTCAACAGATTTTCAAAACTGGAATTACTTTGATCTATGATTTTTTTGTTAGAATAATAAACTTAACATACCGTTACTATTATTTTGTCAATCAGGGAGGGCGTCCTTAGTGGTAACACTGACTGCAGCTGTTCACTGTTGATTGCGTCTCTCGGGTATGTGGGTGTATTGTTTACTGTTTGTTTATTTTACGTTAACCTAAGCTAACTAGTGATTTCTCACTGATAATTATGGTAAGTTGGAATCCAAAGCAGTGTGACATTACTCCAAAAAATATGTATGACATTACTCGTAAAGTTGGTAAAAACGTCCACGTCCCCTACTTAGTCTTAGGCCTACTAGGCTAGGCCCATCAGTACATCAGTGTGTCAAACGATGGATTTTGGGTTTTAGTACTGGCATGAATTTCATTAAATTAATAAATGATTTATTAAACAACATATCATAACCTTTTCATTTTTAATATGAAATTGATTTTTAAAAACAATACAATTTTCATTAAAAGTGAATAAAAATACCTAGATTATTTATTATAAACGAGACAGGAGACAACAGGAGACTGCTATTATGATTTATTAAACATATTGACTTCTTTATTCTTCAGTATGCATTTCATTGTAGATGATTAAGAATATAAGTTTTGCTTTTGTATTTTCCTGATAAGAATCAATATTTTTCTATTGCTACTTAAGAGCTGTGGCCATCATATTAAATAGCCCACAGTATATTTCTATAAATCTTTAATTTATAGTTTCATATTATTCCATATTTAAATGTATATACAGCAGAATACTGTAATTTATATGATGAGCAAGCTAAAAGTCAATATAAGTAAAATTGAATAATAATTGTAAATACACTCCAATATTTCAATATCTTCATATCTTTTGAAAATCTTGCAATAAAAACATGCCTTTTTACAACAAATTTTCATTTATTTTCTTTAATCAGCTTTATATACAAAAATAATGCATTGAATTTAATGGAATTTAAGAATATTTACCACATACAATTTTAAAATTTTTCTTTGTGTGTGTATACATATATATAGCCTATATGGCATTGCGGATTTCAATTTTAAAAATGTTAGGGGAGTGCCCTTTTTTCAACTGAGTCCCTGCCCTTCTGAAAGTCTGTGCACGTCACTGCTATGCCGTTTAGTTTTTGTGCCCTTATTTGCATGAGGATATTGATTGGTTAGAAAGCGTTCAGCGACGCGACTCGAAACTAATTCCGTCACTACCCAACAAGTCTTACGAAGATAAGATTAAAGAATTAGAGCTTATTGAAGTTTTCAAAATCGTTAATAAAATCGATAACGTAAATTTTAACAAATTGTTCATTTTCGATAACAGAAATAATATTTTACTCGTACCTTAAATTAACCCACTTATTATTATACTCTTCATACTTTTTTTTCTCTTTTCTTATCCTCTCTTTACTTGCATGTCTGTAGTTTGCATGGTATGACAGTGTTTGAGTTAAGACTGTGTTTGCATGGTTTGTAAGCGTTTTTATTTTACTTCTTTTCATCTTTCACCCCTTTGCTATTCTCTTCGACTATTTTTCCGACTTGTCGGCAGTGACCGGCGGATGATAATGTTGAATCTTTCACTTTTTCTGAATGAATGTTAACCCAAGAATGATAGGTTTTGCTACTTACTTAACCCCTTATTCTCTTCTTTTAACCCCCTACTCTCTTCTTTCTCTCGGGCTGACCTTAGAGTCTATCTTAGGATCTTTGTTAGCCTTAGCTTTTGTAGATCCTCCTTTCAGGATTTCGGTAAAACCTTTGTTATTGCGCGAGACATACCCAAATCTTTTGATAGATTGTGGCACAAATCTTTAATTTCCAAACTGCTATCATTCGGTTTCTATCCTTCTATTTGTGCCTTCATCTCTGATTTCCTTTCCGGCCGATGTATAGCTGCGGTTGTAGATGGCCACTGTTCTTCTCCTGAAGCTATTAATAGTGGTGCTTCCTTGGGTTTTGTCCTGTCACCCACTCTTTTCCTTTTATTTATCAATGATCTATTAAGTCGTACTTCCTGTCCTATCCATTCCCATGCCGATAATTCCACTCTTCACTTTTCTATCCGCTTCACAAAGAGTCGCTTTCAACAGACACTCGGTGCTTCGCCTGGGACGGCTATGGTACACCTGACCTCTATTCTGTCTGCTATCTCTGATTGGGGCAGAGAAAATCTTGTGGCTTTCAATGCCTCAAAAACTCAGTTCCTCCATCTGTCTACTCGTCACAATCTTCCACACGACTATCCCTTTACCTTCAATAATACACAACTCAATCATTCCTCTTCTCTTAACATTTTTGGCGTTTCCTTTTCTCGTAATCTTTCCTGGAAAGATCACATATACTCTCCTTCTAAAACAGCTTCCATGAGGTTAATTATGTTGTACCGGTTCCGCAGTTTCTTCACCCCCACTCAGTTGCTCTCTCTGTACAGAGGTCTTGTCCGCCTCTGTATGGATTATGCTTTTTATGTATAGGGTGGTTCAACCCACACAGCCATATTTGACCGGGTGGAATCAAAGGCTTTTCGTCTCATCAATTCCCCGCCTCTTACTAACTGTCTTCAATCTCTCTCTCTCTTTCTTCGTCGCAATGTTGCCTCACTCCCTCTTTACTATCTCTATTATAACAGACACGATTCTTCTGAACTCTCTAACTGCGTGCCTTCTCCTTTAAGGAGAGCACGCAGCACCCAACTTTCGGCACATTATCATTTCCTTTTTGTCGAACTCTCTAACGCAAGGGTTAATCGTAATTTTCAATTTTTCATCTACTTAATTAACTGGTGAACTCTAGAACAATCTTCCTTAATCCATCTTTCCCCTTGTCTATGACCTCCAATCTTTCAAACACAGTGTCCATGCATCTCCAAAATACTGGACCTTTATTTTGGCTCACTTCTTCTGTTTAGGGGTGGGGGCGTTTTTGCGGACATTCGCTCTTGGCCCATCCTTCTTGCATAAAATAAATAAATAAATATATATATATATATATATATATATATATATAGAGAGAGAGAGAGAGAGAGAGAGAGAGAAATACTAAGGGAGGTTCGGATAGGTCTTCCTATATAAATATGTCTTGATACCTGATGCAAACCTCTTCAGCAACGCATTTCCCGAACATCGTCTGTGATCTCTAAAAGCCATGTCCTTGAAGATGGCTGAAGGGCTCCTAAGTAGAGACTGAAAAGTAGAACTGAAAAGAAGGCTACAGAAAGTATGAAAGAGAAAGTACAGGGCATGGGAAGCAGAAGAGAGCGCTTTACAATGGGAAGAAGGAAAGTTCATTTGCACTTGAAGATTCTTCAGTGATGTAAGATAGGTGACTGCTGGTTTAACACGGGTGTTTAAAGTGTGTATCGATAGGTATTATATCTTCTAAAGCTTTTCAAATATAAATTATACATTCCTCTATATCTATTAATGTTTGTTTGTTCATCAACAAATATTGGTTCAAATTGGATATAAGATATATCGTAAGATATTTATAGTAGCCTATATTACTATAAGACTATTTATTATATTGATGAATATGTTTGAGTCTTTTATACCCAATGAATTATTCTTTTAAAGTTATGGCTGACCCTTATTTGTAAGTTATTGCAGAAAGTTGAAAAGATAGATTAACTTCCGCAGCCGAATAAAAGTTTCATCAGTAATGCATTCAACTTAATTTTATTGCAATACAAACGACTAAAAGTAAGTGAGCTATTTGTTTTCTCGGAATTTATTATGCCAAGATATATTAATGCTTCCAGGGAGCCATAAAATAAAGAAACAAATACTTTCTTATATAAAAAATTAACCTATAGATTATAGCTGCAATTCTGTCAACCATCATCGCATTTTGAATACTTAACAGCGAGCGATATGGTGAAGATTGTTGGTTGGTTGGTTAGTCCGTTTTACAGAATGTCGAACTGAGGCACTGATACGGATGGTAGTGTTTTACTTGTGCTTTCCACCCTTTCCTCTGTAGACTCCTTTGTTTACATCTGACATTACGAGCAGACAGTTTTCCGACTGGCAAGAAACAAATTTACACGTTGAAAATATTAAAAATTACATATATTTTTTGCCAAATCAATATGAGTATTTTTGTTTATTTTTATTTTTTATTTTTTTTTTAATATTTTCAGGGATAATCAACTCAGAATTAAGCTTTCAACTATAATAATAGATTGTTTATTCATATGCATTTCCATCTGTGTTTTCTCAGCCTTTAGCTCCACCTACTACATAAAAGTGTAAACAATGACGTCATGCATGGACAGTTAATAGGATAAAACGGAGATCATTTATGTTGAAAAATGATTTGATAATTAATTAAATGGAAAAACACTGCACATTCAAAGGTTAATTTAAGGAAGTTAGTATGTTATCTCTATCTTGCAACATAGTCGACACCCTGTCATCATCATCATCATCATCATTCTTGTTACCTTTTACTACATAATTTTAATATAAAATAAAGCCGTTACTATCCTACATCCTTTTTTCTTTCTACTTTCTACTTATGGATACACTTTCAAATTTCATTTATGGTGAGACTTTTCCCATTTTTATAACTAGTCTACTAAGTCTATTTAATTTACGACCGAAACTTAAACATTATTATTAAATAGAGAAAAGAATAAAGAATAACTTGCAAAGCTCCATACTTTATATCAAATTTCATACTTGTATATACAATAGGGTATATATCGCTTTTCTTCTGTTCAGGAGATTTTTAGTAAAGAGCGGCATATTCCCTCGAATATACTTCTCCCTTTTATTTTTTTAGGCATTTACTGATATTTACTGATTATAGTGCTAATACAAGGGACAATATATATATATATATATACACACAGTATACATTGTTATGTATGGGAATAATGTAATAAGGTTAATTAATTACTGGTTATAAGTTAACCGACAAACAAAATTGATCACGCAAAAACGATACGAATTTGTATGAGTAAAAACTAAAAATGAAATAATTTTAAGATCGATTTCATGTTATGCGAACATTAAATTACTTTTGCTCTTAGGACTAAAGTGGACCAGAGGTTAACGTAGAAAGGGTGTGAATCAAGCTCGCGTTATCAAAAAACGAACGGTTGTTTATACCTCAAGAGCGAATGATTGCTCAAAGGTGTTTTTGTTGATTTACGGACATTTCTTCGAAAACATTTCTTCGAAAACAAAACTTCGAAATCAAAAACTTCGACATCCAATAACTTCGACAAAAAATTACTTCGAAAATAAAACTTCGAATCAATAACTGCGGACATTTCTTCGCTCCTAACTTAAACATTGATTCAATTTTAACTGATTTTGAAACAGGAATGATTAATGCATTACCTTCAAAATTTCAATCCGTTGCAAACTATGGTTGCTTTTTCCATTTTGGCCAATGCTTATATAGGAAAGTCTGTGAATATGGACTCAAAGCACGATACGACACTGATGCCCAATTCGCTCTAAATATTCGAATGCTTACAGCTCTTGCCTTCGTGCCACCTAACAAAGTTGTCGAGGGATTTAATATGCTAATTGAACAAAACATTCTTCCACATGAAGCAGAACCTGTTGTTGATTACTTCGAAGATACGTGGATCGGCCGTCCTGACAGACGGGGAAGACGTCGTGCTGCCAAATTTAAAATTGACATGTGGTCATGCTATGAAAGAGTTGAAAACGATTTACCGAAAACCAACAATGCGATTGAGGGATGGCATAGAGGTTTTTATAATAAAAGAGGTTTTTAATAATAAAAGATTTGTGTAATATTTTATAATTATCCTTTTATGTTTTCGAAGAAATGTCCGCAGTTTTTGATTCGAAGTTTTATTTTCGAAGTAATTTTTTGTCGAAGTTATTGTTATTATTCTAACCTAACGTAACGTAACGTAACCTAACCTAACCTAATTCGAAGTTTTATTTTCGAAGTAATTTTTTGTCGAAGTTATTTGATGTCGAAGTTTTTGATTTCGAAGTTTTGTTTTCGAAGAAATGTTTTCGAAGAAATGTCCGCATACAGTTTTTGTTTACCCTTTAGTTTCGCCTGAGGAATATCCTCGAAAGGAGATTTTAAATTTTAATTGATCTTAACTTGTTTTTGTCATTGGTTTTGTTGTGAGTGGGAGAGTTCACACATTCAACTGTATCAACCTTTTCCCTTGTGGGTGTTTGGTTTTCGAACCGTGACTTGCCTTCGTCATAGCCTTCGGTGTGGGTAATAACCAGAGCTGGGCATTTGCGGCATATTTTGCGGTACTGCGGTACTTGCGGTACCACCGCACTACCACCCCGGGCTCCCATAACGCAGTACCGCAAAGGATCGCTGAAAGTACCGCAGTACCGCTACCGCATTCAAATTTCCGCGTACCGGTTTGGTACCGGTTTGGTAGTGCAGCAGTACCGCAGTACCGCAATATGCCGCAAGTGCCCAGCTCTGGACTAATAACCTTCACACTTTCAAACGTGTCAGACTTTTCCCGTGTGGGTGTGTAGTTTTTTATGTTCCCCCTGTTGTTTTTCTGCTTCCCTTAACATTATTTTTTTTCGGGTCAGTTGTACCTCTTATTCTAACATTCTAATTTTTTCTGCAAGCAGTGGAATTGTTTGTAACAGTGGTCCTGTCCATTAATTCTAAAGCTGTGTCTTCTAAAATGTCTTCCTCAACTAAGTGTTCTATGACGAAATTTTTTAATACTCTTTAATGCATTCTGAGGTATTTTTATTTTAAAAATCTCAGCTAAGTTTCCCAATCTGTCCTTTTAAGATTCCTTTTAAGTCACTCGGTTTCTGGGTTCTGCACGAAAGAGTCAATGTCGAAGGACATTTTTAGTTTGAATAAAGTTTGTGTTTACCTTTTAAACAACAAAACCTTACAACGTTTTAAAACCCCTTTCGGTCTTTAAAACGTTTAAAAACTTTTAAACCCCTAACAGAATTAACAGAGATTGACTTTTTATTTTTTAAAGTTAAAGGACTTTTATTTTTATTTCATTTACTACGAGCTCTCTTTTAGGAGATTTAAGTTTCTTCAATTTCTCATGGGATCCCCATGGGATATGACGTGGTTTTATATTTTATTTTTAAGGTGTGATTTATACCTTTGTTTTAGCCTGTTTTCCTTTAAACCACATTATATAAATTTAACCGAAGGTTATATACAGGGTGTTTCATAATATGTAGGACGCACTTTCAGGATGGATTCAGGACCTGAAAACAATGTAAAAGTTCATATAAACATATGCCCAAAATCGCTTTGTTTCCGAGTTACAGACCGTTATGTGTTTCAGCAAGTATCTGCCTTACCTTTAAAGGAAGTGCTCAAAATGACCGCCTTGCGCTTGAATACACGCCTGAACATGCCTTGTCATAGACTGCCTGACGCGTTCAAACATTCCAGGTATTGCTCGGATTTTCTGGCATCCTTGTTCTACACGTTGGCGAAGCATTTCAACGTTGTCAATGGGTGTCATGTAAACGATGGATTTCAGATGACCCCACAGGTAAAAATCGAGTGGATTCAGGTTCGGGGAGTGAGCAGGCCACGCAATGGATCCTCCACGGCTTATCCATTTATCAGGGAAATGGTCATCCAAATAGTCTCTAGCTACTCGACTAAAATGAGGCGGAGCGCCGTCATGTATAAACCACATACGACGTCGGAAACTAAGAGGAACTTCATCTAGTAAATCGCTTAAATCATTCCTTAAAAAATTGGAGTAGGATTCTTCTGTTAATCTTCCAGGCAAAACAAAAGGACCGATTAAGTTGTCGACAATAATTCCTGCCCATACATTGATACTAAGTTGTTGTTGGTGCCCCCGGACGTAATTTCCTTAAATTATAGGCCCAAAAATATGAATTTACCTTGCGCGCGTGAAGGTAACGCGGTTTTAACAAACAATTTGAAGGTTCTATCTTTAAATGCTCGTAGTCTACGAAATAAAATAAATGAATTTTTTTCTTTAATTGCTTGCAAAGACTATGATTTAATTGCAATAAATGAATCATGGCTTACCACTGAAACACGTGACTTTGTAGGGGAGTATCTAATTAGAAGTTTAGACTTTTTGTTAAAAACAGAAACAGGTAGGCGAGGAGGTGTTATGTTGTATATCAAAGATAATATTGCGAACGCTATAGAATTAAAGCACAGAATTCCAGAGCCGATAGATTCGACTACAGCAGAACTTAAATTGAACGATTTCAAACTTCTTGTTGACGTGATATACAGGCCCCCTAATCAAACAGCTGATACAAACGAAGCGTTATATCGGGAACTAACGAGAATAATAGGTAGTGAACAGTAGGGTGTATCATGCTCATTGAAGCGCGAATTTCAAGATTAGCAGTAGGTATTCCTATGTAAAATTAAATTTTAGTAGGGGTTTGTTTTCTTAAACGTTTGCTAAAAATCACGTTTAAGTGTTTAAATGTCCACTTTTTCGTTTTCTGGTTATGTACAGAATAGCTGTGCAGGACATACACTGTAGTACAAATGTAACAGACCGGTTTCTTACAAAACAAAACCATTGTAACAGCAGTTATAGGCTACTAGAGTTTCACTGTGATAATTTTCTATGTTTCAGATACAAAGCTTGGTGAAGACCAGAAAAAGTTCTGGTTCAAAGCTGAGTGATCTGGTGGGTCCAGGCAAGCAGTTATTTCCCACAGAAGTTCCAACCTGGAGAGCTGTGTTTCAGTGAGGAATCCTCCTCCAGGAAGAGAAGCTGCTTCTGGATGATATGAAGAGAGCTCAGTACCCTCTGCAAGATTTGGCTAAGGACTTGGCATCACTGGTACTGGCACAGTGGCGCAAAAGCAATGCCAAGTTCACTCCTCCTGTGATCATTCAAGAGAGATCCATTGCCAGGAAGATTCTTGTCAGGTGGAATGAAATGATTGACCTAGTGAATGGCAGAGTGAAGGCTGCAAAGAGAGAGAAGAGAATACCTGAACTTGATACAGTGTTTGACATAACAACCTGCAGACATGATATCACTCTCTGTGGAACTGAAGCATTTGGCTGTTCTGGCTATGCTGCTAGAGTTCATATCAACTGTGACTGTCCTCTGCTCAGAAGATTCCAAAGCTAGAGCTAGAGTGGCTCCATTACCAGAGGGTCAAAACCTCAGAAGTTTCTGGCTTCCGGATGGCATCTGTTGATGTGAAGGAAACAGTGAAGCAGGTGAAGGCTGCTAAGAGGAAGAACAGAAGGCAGCTGAGAAGAGAAACAGAAAAGAGGAAGAAGAAGAGGAGCTACTGCTTAGAGCTGGTGATGGTGATGATGATGATGATGAGGTGACTTCCTTGCAAGAGTCTCCAGGTAGAGCAGCTCCTACTGCTGACACAGATTTTTCCAGCACTGCACCAGGCACAAGCTCCAGTGTCAACACTAGCAAAGTCTCCACCTCTGCCAGGAGGAACTACATGGATATCTCAAGCACTGCTGCGGTTGTAGTCAGGTTCAAGGTGGCAAACACTCCTGCAGCAGCCATTGCAACTGGTTTCTTGCAAGATCTCATCAAAGCTGGCCATCTATCTGCTGATAAGGCATATCTAGCTGTTGACAGGATGAAGATGTGGAGGGTAAGGAGTCTGTAATAGGTGCCTCGGTGGAGGCCCTGGAGAAAAGGACAGAGGGAGAGGAGATCAAGGGAATTTTCTTTGATGGAAAACAAGATAAGAAGACAAAGATCATTGAAGAAACTGGCCGCTTCCATCCTGATATTACAACTGAAGAGCACTATAGTGTTACCTGGGAACCTGAGGGGAAGTATCTCTTCCATTGTACACCAGAAGAACCTGAAGGAAATGAAAACCTGCACTGAAGATAGCTCAGGCTCTGTTTGAGTGGATTAGTGCTCATGGTGCTAAAGATACTATTGTGGTCCTTGGTGGTGACTCCACGAACACAAACACAGGACCTGATGGAGGAGCCATCACTCACTTGGAGAGACTGCTAGGTCACAAGTGTCACTGGCTGATATGCCAGTTGCATATTAATGAACTCAGCCTCAGGCACATGATCATCAAGCTTGATGGTCCCCACACGCACAAGACTGGGTTCAGTGGCCCAATAGTAAAACTTTTGGAGAAGATCAATGACATACCTGTCAACTTTAACTTCAAGGCTCTGCCAGGAGAATAAGATATAATTGAACTGCCAGAAGACATTGTACAGAACCTTAGCACTGACCAGAAGAACTGTTACCTACTGATCATAGCTCTCAAGACAGGAGATTTGAGCAAGCAAGTTGCTGGTCTGAAGTGTGGCCCACTGAATCAGTCACGCTGGCTGACTACAAGTGAGGCTCTGTTGATGCTGTAGATGAGGCAGCATGGTCTGAAGGGGGAGGTGTTGAAGAAGCTGGAGGTGCTGCTGAAGTTCTGCCTGGACTTCTACTTCAAGATGTATTTTGAGATCAAGGTGAAGCACTACATGAGGTATGGACCTCACCATATTGTGACCGCTCTGGGACTGCTGAGAAGCCAGACCTCTGAAGTCAGGAACATAATCACTCATGTGATAGTTCGTGGAGCATATCATGCTCACAGTGAGAACTTCATTGCCTCTCTCCTGTGCAGTGAGGATAAGGAGGAGAGGGCATGGGAGGTTGAGATGATGAAGAAGATCAGAGGTAAGTCTGAGTATGGAGACATGAGTCTGAGAACTCATAGAAACCCTAAACTGAATTTTGATGCCACTTCTCCAATTACTCTGATTAATCGGGCTAAGGAGAAACTGTATGAGCCACTCTTCACTTGTAAGCTGTCAAAGAAGAAGTTGAGAACTTCTCAGTTCACACTCAAAGCTGTGAAAGAGCAGTCCAGGAAGTTTCAGCTGCAGCTCATGCAGTGTATGGGCAAGAGAGAAGAGATGGTTTTGTTCGTGCTAGGATCGATCACAAAGAATTGTTGCCAGTTTTCAAGTCAAAGCAAGACATTATGAACATGTTTTAGATCTCTACAAGACCTGCTAGACAAATCAAGATGCTTTCAGAAGAAAAAATCTCAAAACATTCAGTTGACCAGCATATTATTACAAGCTGGGGGTGGAGGAGGGGTTAATATTCGTTTTTTGACCCAGTCACACCCAGCTATAACAGCAATATATATTGAATAACCAATCAAAACTGAATAAGAAAATATATATATTATCTTGTGCAAATTTGAATAAAATGTACTTTTAAAAAAAAAAAAATTTCTACTTTCTAATATGTACCGTATGTATATAAATTTCGGTGGGTTTGTTTATTTTGGCTACCTTTTCTGGACTTTTTTGGAGATTTTTCTTGTTTTTTTTTGGCTACTTGGCTTTTTTTGGCTACTTTTTCTTGCTTTTGCCTACTTCTGTTTCTTGGTAGTGTGGTGATTTCGTTCTACTGTTATGACGTGTCAATCTTGTGAACTTGATTTTGAAGACCTAATCCGCCTTGTTGGCCTCGATGAAGATAAAAGTTTAGATGTTTTTTCCAATCACGGCATAATTCCGACATCCGTGATTTGCCCTAAATGTAATACTGCCTGTATTTTAAGACAAGACTCGAAGGTGTTTAGGTGCCGTAAAAAAAATCCCAAAAAATAAGCGTGAGTGTGGATTTACTGTTTCTATCTTAAGGGCACATGGCTGGAACATTGCCAACTTCTCGGTGAATAAAAACCTCCGGTTCATAAATATTTATTTGCGAAAATATTTTTCACAACGTTATGCCGAGAAAGTTATAAAACTATATCCTCCAAAATAAGGTGACTGGTTAGGTTAGGTTGTGTTTAGCACGAATGCAAACTTTTCTGTCGATTTGAGGTGTTTTGCACGAATCTGCCATCCGTTTCCTGTGCAAATGCGTAGTTTTCGAGATGACGATATCTCGAAAACTACGCATTTGCACAGGAAACGGATGGCAGATTCGTGCAGAGCACCTCCAAATTGACCAGAAACGTTTGCTCTCATTATAAAAAGAGACTGGGTCAAAAAAATCAAAAAACGAATAATTACCGGAGGAGGGACTTATACAAATATTAAAGAAGAATTGCAATTACAAAAAAAAGGTTGAACGTCACAGCAGCTTGCGGAAAGGTGGGGGCAGCTGCCATCACACTCAGTGATGCCGAAAAGAAAATAAATAAAAATTGGTGGAGGCGTTTCTAAAAAAAAGAAAATGCAAGATCAAGAAAGAAGAACAAAAAGATTCTGCCTGATCAAGAAAGAAGAACAAAAAGATTCTGCCTGATCAAGAGAACAGTAGCGAAATGTGGTGTATAGGAGACTACTAAAAATCATACAATTCCTTAGTTTTGGGCCATTTTGGGTGATTTTGGTTATTTTAGGGGTTATGAACCACTTTGGCTGATCTTAAATGGGTCCAATCCTGCCCCTAGAAATGCTTAAGGGTGTATGTGAAAAATATGGAACATATGGAGGTCATTTGAGGCTACCAAGTCTTTGAAATTGGCCAAAAATCCCATTTTTCGACAAAAAAGTGCGATTTTGAACACTTAAATGCGATTTTTCGCAAAGGTTGCAGAAGACGAACCCCTCTTAAAATTCAATTTTACATAGGAATACATACTGCCAATCTTGAAATTCCAAGTTTTTCAGTATTGAGCATGATACACCCTGAACAGCCCTTAATTATGGATGACTTTAACTACGCTAACGTGAACTACGATACAATGCAAGGAGACGCGGAAGGTAGCCGTTTAGTTAATTTTCTCGAAAATAGCTTTCTTATTCAAAAGGTTGGGAAACCTACGAGGTTGGACAGTATTTTATATTTAGTAATCACTACGGATGATAGGCTTATCACTGATCTTAAAATAATAGAGCCACTAAGCAATAGCGATCACAATATGGTAGAGTTTGTCCTCTTAGTAAGTCACTCAAAACCAGCTAACTCGATTAAAATCCCTGCTTGCAGCGCGCAAACTTTTGTAAATTTAGAAAAGAATTGTCACACGTCGAATGGGAAAACGTAATGGGGACTTCCAACGCAAAAATAATGTGGGAATCGTTTGAAACAGTGTTTAGAACCATAAATGAGGAATGTGTACCGTACAAGATTAAGCGTGCGGAAGTAAATAACAAGCCTTTGTGGTTTACTTCTAGAGTAGGGGATATTGTAAAGAGTAGAGATAGGGCTTATAGGCTACATAAGTGCGATAAAGACAATTTGTGGTTACGAAACAACTATACGAGTATATCTTTAAGGCGTAAAGCGAAAAGCGTAATTACAAAGTCGAAGCGCGATTTTGAAATTTCCATAGCTCGTGACGGCAAAGAAAACCCCCAAGCGATTTTTCCAATACGTTAACAACAGGAACCCGGTTGGGACCGTTGAGGAATTCTGACAGTGAGCTAGTTTCCGAGAACAAACAAATGGCTTCTCTGCTAAACGAATTTTTTACGTCAGTTTTTACAATAGAAGATGTAACGAATATCCTTACGGTCACAGACATAATACCTTTCAATTATGGTAATAATTTAGATAATATTGTGGTGAGTGAAAGGGAGGCACTGCACGACAGTGGCTGCTGAAATTACTTGTACCACCCCCAGATTCTACTATTTTTTTTATAAATCCCAGAGAAGGTAGCAATTTTTTATAACAATCATTCCTCTGAGACTACCTGTGTTAGACATATCGCAAAAAGGCAAAACCCATAAATGGCTTATCTTAATACTTTGAAAACCTTTTCTAAATCTCATTCCATGTCAAATATGAGGTAGGAAAAGTAATTTTAGCAGCCACTGTATATTTGTAAAATGAAAATGCTTAAATCATCGGGGCCGGATTCCATATATCCCATACAACTAAAAGAATTAAAATAAAGCATTTTGTGCCGTTAGTAGTATGGCCTAAAAATGGTAGAGTGCATATGCAACTGCAATGTTGATCAAATGAGTCCCAGTGCCAACCACCCCTCTTATTTCAAGGACCCCTCCACCAGTGCCAACCCCCAGAGTGACAAAAAAAGGAGGTAACTCCCCCAGCAAGCTGGGGAGTCCACCTAACCTCTTTGGGGGAGAAGGTGGGACAGCCTCACCAACCAAAGGGGTATACCTAACCTAAGAGAGAGAGCTTCTGCGAGATGCAGAAGCTTAATGAGAGCTCAGGTAGCTTCACTTGGCTTAGAACTCGAAATCCGCCAGTTGGCTTAGAAGCCAGTGCCTCCAGGCATTATCAGCCAGTTGGCACAGTGTATATATCGCTTGAACAGCCAAAAAGCACACACAAACGCACATATATCCCCTATTTTACAAACACAACTATAAATACGTTCATAGGTCTCCAATTCCCTCCGTCATCACCCGTTTACAACATCTACACATCATACACCTTCTACAAAACACACACACACACACACACACACACACACACACACACATTCTCCCTCCCGTTTCTCCTAATTATCGTTTTAGATTTTTGAAATTTATTTTCGATGGTAAATAATATTCAAATCTCTCTCTCTCTCTCTCTCTTTCCCCACCCCTGGGCCAGAACAGTTCCTCCCCAGAGTGTTGCGGGAGGTGCGCGACCAGGTGGCTCCCCACCTGGCTACAGTCTTCAACAAATCGTTGGAAACGCGCCAGGTGCCTGGTGACTAGAGGGAAGCCAACGTGACCCCTATCTTTAAGAAAGGGGATCACGAAAGTCCAGGGAACTATCGTCCCATTAGTCTCACTTCGGTTGTAAGTAAATTATTAGAGGGGGTAACAGTGGATAGGATCGTTGACCATTTGGATTCCTATAAGCTGCTTGGGGACTCCCAACATGGGTTTAGACGGCATAGGTCGTGTCTCACCAAACCAACTTGCTCGAGTTTTTCCACGTCATGTTGAGTGAGTATGATAAGAGTAGGGCGATTGATATACTTTATCTTCACTTTCGGAAAGCCTTTGATAAGGTACCTCACCCCCTGCTAATGGCCAAAGTGCGCGCGTTGGGATTGGTGGGGAAGTAGGTAAGTGGATTGAAAACTGGCTGAAGAATAGGCGGCAGAGGGTTGTAATTAAAGGGGCTAGTTCGGGTTGGGCCTCGGTCACTAGCGGGGTTCCTCAGGGTTCCGTTTTGGGGGCCACTGTTGTTTATCATTTACATAAATGATATCGACGGTGGCATCGTCAGTAGGATTGCCAAATTCACTGATGAATGTTGGGAAGCCCGAGGCGATCGAGCAACTGCGTGCGGACCTACGTAGGATAGGAGAGTGGTCCGAAAAATGGCAAATGTCGTTTAACTTGGGTAAATGCAAGGTGATGCACATTGGCTACGCCAATCCCAAGTCGGACTACTCCATGTTGGGGAGTAATATCGAGGCCACTGATTTGGAAAAGGACTTGGGTGTGCTAATTAGCAGCGACCTTAAGTTTACCAAACAGTGCGTAGAGGTGGAAAAGAAAGCCCAGAAGTTGTTGGGTTATATCAGGAAGCAATTTCGATTTCGGAACAAGGAGATTGTGCTCTCTCTGTACAATTCCCTCGTTCGGCCGCACCTGGAGTATGCTGTGCAGTTCTGGTCGCCCACCCTCAGGACAGATTTGAGGCTGGAGCGAGTGCAGGCGAGGACCACAAATTTAATCCCTTCCGTTAGTCATATGGGCTACAATCGACGGTTACGCGCCCTGAATTTGTTTTCGCTGGAAACTCGGAGGCTGCGCGGTCAACTCATCGAGGTTTTCAAGTTCTTACGCGGGTTCAACAATGTCGATTTTA
Source organism: Bathynomus jamesi (assembly GCA_023014485.1). Taxonomy (NCBI): domain Eukaryota; kingdom Metazoa; phylum Arthropoda; class Malacostraca; order Isopoda; family Cirolanidae; genus Bathynomus; species Bathynomus jamesi. The sequence continues at coordinate 2,159,579 of JAJOZX010000046.1, read as the reverse complement.
GAAGCATGTTTAGTTTAAATGATAACCCAACTCGCAACAATGGTTGGAAGTTGGATTTGAAACGGTTTAGGACTAGTGTGTGTGGGAATTACTTTACGTATAAGATCTGTGACACGTGTAACAGGCTACCTTCAGAAGTTGTGAACAGTTCTTCTGTGGATCTGTTCAAGAAAAGGTTAGACCGAATCTTACACACTATTTGAGGGTGTATTAATTTTTCCCTAGCACCCGTTGCCATTGATACTTCCTCGGTATGGGCTGCAAGGCCTTTTGAGGTACTACTTTTCCTTGTAACCCCTTGTAACTCTCGCTCTCTCTCTCTCTCTCTCGCTCTGGGACACAAAAATTTCCTTCACAATCTGAAACAATGAATTGAATAACCTTTATCAGCCTCTGTATATACTGAAAATTGGATCCAAGCCCACTCCCACGCTATCTCACCCCTCGATAGACTGTGAAAGGCCTTCGGGTCATTATAACTGAATGCAACGAAAGTGTAGCTTCACTGTTAAGCTCCCATCACCGAATGGGAAATTTTTCTCCTCAATCGTCCTTATATATATTGAGATATTTCTTAGTAGATTAGTCGCAACATTCACATAATGGGGCTTGTCATATGTAATGCTCAAGCTCTTCCCTCTATGGTTGGGAATGTGTACGATGCGGAGCAGACGCGCGTGGGTATCCCCAACAAATTGATGCCCCACGATATTGCTGTAAATATAGCACATGTCTGTGGATGGATAGCCATCACCCAATTTCTCCAATTTCAACTGATACATTAAGCTGGACAAGTCATGTTGTCCCTCGTGAAAGGTATCTCTTTGGAACGCTGTTCCACATCGGCCCTCGGTTATAATTTTGAATAATCCTTTGTCTTTAATACTTCTATTATCCTGTAATTTTAGGGTCAGAGCATGTGCAGCGGTTTCTTTGTTTACGATTTCATATACTAAGTCAGCCGTAAGATTTGAGCTTTAAACTTCCGTTTAAGTCTCTCACAACATCCCCGGCCGCACCATAACGACCTGGGCCTAGTGTTACTAATGTAGTGTAATACAGGGCCTCCCCACTCCGAGCGGCACGCATGGTTTCATCCCTAATTACCCCTGTCTTTTCACACTCATCACGATCTCTAAGAACCGTAAAAACGGGTTCTTTATAATCAATACTTAAGAAGCTGGTGGATAGCTGAATTTCGCATAACCTCACCTCATACGAATCACGTTCCAATTCAATGGGCCCATGGAGTTCTGTTACAAAGTTGGCTAGTGTGTTGTTAGGATGTACAGACAGAGAAGAGGAGGACGGAGTGTGACATAGAAGTGGTTAGGAGCCATGTTGTATACGATTTAAGCTTCATTATTGCATCAGCTTTTATACAGGGTGTTTCAGGAGGAAAGGTCAATACTTCGGGAGGTGATAGTATCGGTCATTGTGAGAAAAAAAGTTCAGAGGAACGTGTGTCTAATTCTGAATGGTTACAGAGATAGAGCTGTTTGAATCTGATGCGCGCGCAGTTCTTCCTCCCCCTTCCCTCCCTATAATCTTGAACCATGTAAGCTGTAATGTAAGCATGTAACATAAGCCAATCGACAGCTGACTGTTGTGAGTGACATTGTTTGGTGTTTGAAGCAGTGTTAAGAATGCCACGCACCTTCACACATGCGATGGAAGTGCAACAGCTGCTGTTGCAGAATACCGTCGACGGACGGTTTCCGAACCGCAGAATTCCGGATCGAAGAGTGTTTACCAGGGTTTTCAACACATTGCGTGAGGTTCGTACACTTCCCAGCGCTCATGTTTCATCTGAACGTGAAAGTGAACAAGATGTGGATGAAGTGGAAAACATTCTTCAGTTGGTAGAGCGTAGTCCTACTACTAGCTCACGAAGAATTTCTACACGTCTCGGTGTACCACACACAAAAGTATGGCGAACATTACGTGAGGAAGGCTTGCATCCATATCAGGTACAGCGTGCACAACACCGTCAACCAGGAGACGCTGCCATGCGACTGGAATTTTGTCATTGGGTAAATGCTAATCGCCGATTGCTTCGATTAATACCGTTCACCGATGAAGCTACTTTCACTCGTGACGCTATCAACAACACTCGTAACTCTCATCAGTGGTCAGACGAAGATCCAAATGCCAGTGTGGAAACAAATTTTCAACATTGCTTCTCTACCAATGTGTGGTGTGGTATCATCGATGATCAGCTGATTGGCCCTGTTACTTTAGAGAATCGTCTTACAGGACAAAGTTACCTAGAATTTCTGCAAAATGAATTGCCAGGACTATTGGAGGATGTTCCTTTGGCTACACGCGCTGGTATGTACTTTCAGCATGACGGAGCTCCTCCACATTCTACCCGTCTGGTGATGCAATACCTAAATCAAACTTTCCCTGGTCGATGGATCGGCCGCGGTGGTCCCATTCAATGGCCACCAAGGTCTCCAGACCTCTCTCCGTTCGATTATTGTTTGTGAGGGTGGATGAAAAGTCAAGTTTACAAATGAAAGGTGGATGCACGAGACGAATTGCTCGCGCGCATTTTGGATGCTGCTGCCCGCATAAAGGAACGTCAAGATGAACTCAGACGAACAACGCGCGATCTTCGCTCACGAGTTGCAAAGTGCATTGAGGTTGACGGTGGGATTTTCGAAAACGTATTGTAAACTGTAACAAATTTGTCATTTCTGTATCTGATACCATTCAAAATGGCAATGTTTAAACATTAAATGTTGGAAACAGTAATTGGCTTCTCTTTCTTGATTACCATTAACGATGCTTTTTTATTTGTAGATTCAAACAGCTCTATCTCCGTAACCATTCAGAATTAGACACACGTTCATATTAACTTTTTTTCTCACAATGACCGATACTATCACCTCCCGAAGTATTGACCTTTCCTCCTGAAACACCCTATATATATATATATATAATATATATATATATATATAGAGAGAGAGAGAGAGAGAGAGAGAGAGATATATATATATATAATATATATATACAGGGTGGGCGGAAGGTAGCTCCCTATTTTGGATTGGTAAAAAAATACGTATATTATCCATTTATTTCAGAAAAAATAATATGAAAAGGTAGGCATACATGGTAGGTTTTCTCTAAAATTCAATGTGGGCTCCAACTCTTTCCACCAGCTTCTGGAGCCGCCCAGGAATGGCGTCCACTGACTTTAGCAGGAACTCCGGCGGGATGGAGGACATGACTTCCCGAATTCGGTCCTCCAGTTCTTCCAATGTCCTCGGTTTGGTGCGGTAGACTTCTTCCTTTACCCACCCCCAAAGAAAGAAGTCGCATGGTGTCAAGTCGGGGCTCCTGGCTGGCCATTCGCTCTTGTTGTCCGTGAGTGGCTGGATGCCCACTTCCCTGGGCGTTGGATGGGTCGTCGTGGTCCACATCAATTGCCAGCCAGGAGCCCCGACTTGACACCGTGCGACTTCTTTCTTTGGGGGTGGGTAAAGGAAGAAGTCTACCGCACCAAACCGAGGACATTGGAAGAACTGGAGGACCGAATTCGGGAAGTCATGTCCTCCATCCCGCCGGAGTTCCTGCTAAAGTCAGTGGACGCCATTCCTGGGCGGCTCCAGAAGCTGGTGGAAAGAGTTGGAGCCCACATTGAATTTTAGAGAAAACCTACCATGTATGCCTACCTTTTCATATTATTTCTTCTGAAATAAATGGATAATATACGTATTTTTTTACCAATCCAAAATAGGGAGCTACTTTCCGCCCACCCTGTATATATATATATATATATATATATATAAGGGAATTTCGGAAAAGCAAAAGCATTTCATAAGGCAAGGATGTTTTCCAATAAACTTTAAAAGAAAGAGAAGTAAGTTTTCACTATATATTTAAAGGAATTTTGGAAACAGGATTTCATAAGACAAGGTTGTTTTGCAATAAACTTTATTTAAGTTTTCCCTATGAATTATTATTTAACATTTAGGGATCTTAATATAAAAAGAATCATCCTTTTATAATGTATTAAATATTAATATAATTGATAGTGCGACTATATTAGTAGGCAAACTTTTGCGCATGCTCAGAGTAAAACTATTAATTTTATTTGCTGAATTGTAGAAGGTGCAATTAAATGAGTTATATCATAAATTCCATTTTCTTAAATACGCGTAGAAAACGATATTTTTTGGGCAAACCTTACTAAAACTATAATGAGTATTCTAAGTATTATAATTGTTTAAATGCTGAATTTTAGAGTTTGGGAGAATTTAATGAATTATGTCTGGTACTGAGCTAGTTCGATGCCTTCTAAATTGTAATTAAGTCCACAGCTGAGACGTTCTATGTTCGATTCTTGAAAAACAACCCACCTTTATGATCCGCTGTTTATTCTCTATGCTTAAATTGATTTGTAAATGAGTACTGAAGGTTTTTGGTAACTTTTGTGATAAATGCCATATTTATTGGGTACGCCATACTAAATCTATAATGAATATTCTAAGTAATATAAATGTTTAAATGCTGAATTTTATAGTTTGGAAGAATTTAATGTAAAATAAGTCTGGTACTGCGTTAGTTCGAATTATTCTTGTACGTACAAATAACAGAATTAATTAAATGCATAGCGCAATCTGGCATCTAATCTTAAAACATGATGGGCTAAAATGCGAAAAATAATTAGGTAAACGATGAAAAAAATGAATGTTATCCCCGAAATACAATCTATTTTTAATATAAAGTTATATTAATATTTTTTGTAATAAGGTTTAAAGATAAAAATGTATATTAAAGATAAATTTGTATTCTGGCATCTAATCTTAAAACATGATGGGCTAAAATGCGAGAAATAATTGGGTAAAGGAGGAAAAAGAAATAGTTACCCATAATTTAACTTCTATTTTGTTTTAAAAATCATATTAATGCTTTTTATGTTATAGTTTAAGGATAAAATTGTGTATTATGGCGAAATTTTTTTTGGCATTAAACTTAGTTTATTTTATTCGTTTTTTTTTCTTTAAAATATCGTGCACCAAACGTCAAATTGGTTTCGTGGTATTATAACATGAGAAGCTCAATAGAAAAACTATTGGCGTTGCTTTTTTTGAGACCTTGTCGGTCTACCCCTTGGCCCCATAAGCGTATTTGCTTATGTTTAATAGCTCTGTCTATTGGGTCGTATTTAGAGACCTTGTCGGTCTACCAGGAGCTGGTAAGTAAAACGGTGGTGGTAGTTGTGGTGCTGCGGTGGTGGTTGTGTAATACTGCTGAGAGGTCTTAAGTTTTAGACGCTTGGTTGTAGCCCTCATATCGGTTACGTGGTGTTGATGGGATGAGCTCCTAGAAGTCTATACTTAGACGATTGGTGGTGATGTGGTGGTTGTTTTTTTTTGTGTGGTGGTTGTGTTCATATATATTTTGCTATTGGGGCTTTACATGCATTTGCTTTTATATATATATGTGTGTGTGTGTGTGTGTGTGTGTGTGTGTGCGTGCGTGCGTGCGTGTGTAATAATAGGGGCTCTATGGGTGTATAGTCGGGGAGTGTATGTGCGTTTGTATGCGCTTTTAATTCGTTCGAAGGTTATTAATATATACAGGCCATTTATGCCTTCTAAGGCAACTGGCGGATTAGGCCAACTGTCAACTGGCTGATTAAGCCAACTGGCGGATTTCGAGTTCGAAGCCAAGTGAAGCTACCTGAGCTCTCATTAAGCTTTTGTATCTGGCAGAGGCTGGATGGTCTCTTCCTCTCAATCCTCCTCTCTCTCTCTTAAGTTAGATATACCTCTTTCGGGGGTAAGGCCGTCCCAACTTCTTCCCCAAAGAGGTTAGGTGGATTCCCCAGCTTGCTGGAGGCTTCCTCCCCTTTTTTTGGCACCCTGGGGGTTGGCACTGGGGTAGGGGGTCTTGCAACAAGGGGGTGGGGTGGGTGGCACTAGCACTCATTTGATCAACATTGCAATTGCATATGCACTCTACCATTTTGCGGCCATTTTGACGTTAACAAAGTTTTTTAATGCGTCTGTTTCGAAAGGGTGCGTACCAGATAATTTCAAGTTAGCAAATGTAACATCTATTTTTAAGAAAGGTGTTAAAGGTGAGGCGGGAAATTATAGGTCAATCAGTTTAACGTCGGTTATAGGTAAGCTACTGGAGTTGATAATTAAGGATCATATAGTCGAGCACTTAAAATTGCATAACTTGATTAGAAATACGCAGCACGGTTTTAGGCGAAACAAATCTTGCTTAACTAATCTTTTAGAATTTTCCCAAAGAGTGGTTGAAGTTTACGATAGTCATCGGGCGGTAGATGTAGTGTATTTAGATTTTCAAAAAGCGTTTGACACCGTGCCGCACAAAAGACTCATTGAAAAAACTAAGGCTCATGGAATCAGGGGTGTAGTAATAAACTGGATAGAAGAGTGGTTGCGAGGTAGGAAACAGAGGGTGGTCGTTGATGGAGCGGAGTCGTGCTGGGCTAATGTAGCGAGCGGCGTAGCTCAGGGTTCTGTATTTCGCCCCTTGCTTTTTCTTATATATATTAACGATTTAGATGTCGGCCTAGTCAGTACAGTTTCAAAGTTTGCGGATGACACGAAGTTGGGTGGTAGGGCGATAAATGACGAAGATGGAGGTAAAGTCCAGAAAGATCTGAACAAAATCGTAGATTGGTCGGTCACATGGCAAATGAGATTTAACGTTAATAAGTACAAAATTTTGCATATAGGTTCGCGTAGCGGTAATTTTGCGTATAGTATGTCAGGGAAGGAGTTGGCAAGCGTAGATCAGGAAAACGATTTAGAAGTTATAGTCACTGGTGGTTTAAAAGTAGCCAAACAAAGTACAGCAGCGGTCAATAAGGCGAACAAGGTACTAGGTTTTATAGCTAGGAATTTTGAGTACAAATCGCGCGATATTATTGTTCCTCTTTATAAATCATTAGCTAGACCGCATTTGGAGTACGCGATCCAATTTTGGAATCCGCGTATATGCAAGGATATAGACAAAATCGAAAGAGTTCAAAGACGAGCAACTAAGATGATTCCGTTGCTTGGGTCAAAGTCGTACGAGGATAGGCTTAAGGAGTTAAAATTGACTACACTTGAGACTAGGAGGCTAAGGGGTTATCTAATCCAGGTTTTTAAATTTATGAATGGATTCGATAACGTAAATAGAGATAGCTTTTTCGAAATATCACAATATAATTGGACTAGAAACAATAGGTGTAAGTTGACAAGTAGAAGGTTCGAGCCAGCTGTTGCCAAAAACTTTTTTACGCATAGAATAGTAAATAGCTGGAATAGTTTGCCGGTAGAAGTAATCAGTAGCAAGTTTATAAACATTTTTAAAAATCGATCAGATGCATATGTTTACAGTAGATTGGTTATAGTTTAAGGTAGTAAAATTAAGGTTTTTGTGGTTCGGAACCTACTTAAAATTGTAGGTCCCCTCCGCCATCACGGAGGACATACGCAATACACAATTACAAACACGGTTCGGTAGACCAGTCATGAGTAGATCCTAGGGTCTTTGTTGGTCTCAAACATTATAACATTATATATGGCGCCTCGGTGGTGTAGTAGTTAGCGTCGCTGACTATAAACCCATCGGCCCGGGATCGAGACCCGGTGACAGCAGCCGGCGCCCAGCAAAACCCAGCTGTTCAGCCTTCCACACAATAAAAGAAAGTGGTTGGTAGATAAATGGGTATCCTGCGTGGCCTAGTGGGTAAGACGCTGGGCTGCTGGTGGGGCGTGGTTTGGATTCCACGTTAAACAGTAGGTCTAAGGTGAGGTGAAAAGCTTGACCTTCGTCAGAATGAACAATTCGGGGGGAAGCAAAACCAAAGGTTAACCAAAGGTATATACATACACAGTATATATACGAGTGTGTGTATATATATATAAAATATTCAACATTTTGCGTGACACTTTAGAATTTTTTGGAATTCAGTCATGTATGTGGCCACACAAACTGGATGGAGGAGGAGGAAGTTCCCCTCCATTGTTGTTCTTGCAAATTATTAAGCATATACTAACTCGACGTATGTAAGGTAGATAGTACAGATATATGACTCAGGTGCCGTGGCGGATTTCTGGCTCACAGTCGGTGATCTCTGTTGCTATACTCTGCCCTTTAACTTCCACCCCTCTCGCAGCTTCATCGGAGAGAGAAGACAGGAAGCGAACCGAACCCTAGCACTTCATCTTCCCGAAATGCTAAGTTCTCGTGAAATTATGGAATATTTTTCTTTTTCCAAGTGATTACAAATTGAATTTGTAAACATTTTTCCGCAATCTGCTTCATTCTGTCTGTTCATTTTGTCTTTTAAATTGATACTACACTAGCAAAAGATCGGCGCTACGCGCCGATTTTGCTAAATCTGCGGTGCTTGGACCTACGACCCAAACCGAATTGTTGGCCTATGGCGTATTTTATTTTGAACATCAATAGCCCTTTATCTGGATATCGTTCCCATTCCTCTCACCTTGGGCCTCAGTAATTGGGGTGCCTGTGGCCCTCCAATTACTGGCGAACCAATTATTCGGTCAATAAAACTACAGAAAAGAACGCAGCCATGAAAATCTAAAACTTCACAAATCTTGATACGATGAACTCGGATGTGAAGCTGAAGATTTTCATGACTGCATTCTTTTCTATAGTTTTATTGACCAAATAACTGAACCGACAGTAATTGGGGGGTTGCAGGCCCCTAATTACTGGGGGTTCAATTATTTGGTCAATAAAACTATAGTCATGAAAATCTTAAGCTTCACAAATATTGACACAATGTGAAGCTCAAGATTTTCATTGCTGCGTTCTTTTCTATAGTTTTATCGCGGTGCTGGGGGCCCTCGGGCCCAGTTGTTGTTGTTGTTGTTTAGCCGATCAGCCCACCCTGATCGAGCAAGCCGGCGGCACGCAGGTAACCGATCGCCCTCTCCGGAGTGGACCAGAGGTTCAGCGCACTAGTGATGTTGTGTTGTGTTCGTTGTTGTGCTAGAGCGGTACAGTCCGTCATAATGTGTTCAATTGTTTGTGGTGTGTCTTGGCACAGGTGGCAGGTGTCGTCTATGGAGTTGTCTAGTCTGTGTTTATATGTCCGTAAGTTTGGGTGATGTCCACATCGGAATCGTGCTAAGTTAACTCGATCCGATCTGCTCAGGCTGATCTCTGACCTGTTAATGGGTGGCGGCTTCGCACCTAGGACCGCATTCGGACCGAGTCGTGTCAGTGCTTTGTGGGTTAGATGTGTGTGTATGTGTTTTCTGTACTGTGTGATGTCTGTGGGGCGTGGTATGGAATGGAGTATTTCGTTATAATATCTCTCTGGTGTTACCTTAATGGTGCGAGGTGTTGGTGCATGATTGTACATGTAGTGGCAAGGGTGTTGTGGGTTAGTTGTCGCTGCTGCCATGAATTGTGTTCCCCTCATGTCTAAATGTTCCCTAACTTTTAGTATTTTTGTTTCTGTGTGCAGGTGTTCTATTGGTGTTGTTTGAGTGCATCCTGTAATGATACGAAGTGCGTTGTTTTGTATTGTTTGTAAGGTGTTTATGTGTGTGTTTGAGATAATGGGTGCCCAGCATGGGCTAGCATAGTCCATAACTGAGCGAATATATTGTTTGTATATGAGTGATGTTGTTTCCTGCTGGTGTCCAAAGTTTGTGCCTGTTAGTACCCTAAGCGTGTTAAGTCTTGACGTACATTTGGTTTTAATGTCCTGAATGTGGTTTGCAAAAGATAATGATGTGTTGTATGTGACACCAAGTATTTTGGTTCTGTGAGTGTGTGGAATGTTGATGTTGTTTAGTGTAAGCTGTGGAATTACCTGGTGTTCTTTTGTGTTGCTTGTAAGCAAGGTGATGGTTGATTTTGTGGGCGCTACTTTGAGTCTATTGTGTGTGAGCCAGTCTTGTATACTGTTTATGTATGTTTGTAGGTTATTTGTAGCGGTGTCGATGTTGTTGTGGGTGGATGTTAGAGTGATATCATCTGCATATGATGATAAGGTAAGCTTGTTATCTATGGTGTTGGAATGTCATGCATGTATAAGTTGAAGAGTGTTGGTGAGAGAACAGAGCCTTGAGGGACCCCGTTCGGAAAAAGCTTGTTTTTGGATGACTTGCCATTAAATGTGACATGTGAGTATCTTCCTGAGAGATAGTTGCTCAGCCACCTTTTGGTGTTATTGTGCATGTTTGTGTTGAGTATTTTGTTTATGAGAGGGAAGCGTGGGATAGCATCAATGCTTTACTAATGTCTATTGTTGCTAATAGTGTACGTTGAGCTGGTCTTCTGGAGTTGATGCCATCCATGATGTGCTGCGTGAGGTTAGTGAGTAATGTCGTGGTTGAGTGGTGAGGTCTGAATCCATGTTGAGTAGGCGATAGTGGTATGTGTGGGTTGGTGATTTGTAAGATTAGTCTTTCTGTTACTTTGGAAGGTGTGCATAGTAAAGTAATGGGTCTATAGGAAGCTGGTTCTGTTGGATTTTTGTTTGGTTTGAGTAGTGTAATAATTTTACCTTGTTTCCATATGTCAGGAATAATACAGTGTTGGTATGAATATGTGCTGATATTTGTGAGAGCTAATATTCCTTGTGGGCCCAAGTGTTTAAGGTGTATGTTAGATATGTTGTCTGGTCCAGTAGCCTTCGAATTCTTAATGGTTTTGATGATCTTGGTGGTCTGGTCTGTATTGAAGGGTGTAATGGTCATGTCGAGTCTGTAGGTTTTCTTGTGTCTGGCTGTTTGTCTGTCTGCATGTTTCTGGTTGTTGTCTCTGTTTAAGTGACTTATCTTTGCGTAGTGATTAACTAGAATGTTAGCTTGTTGTGTGTATGTTGGGATATTATTTTGGCTGCGACAGATAGCCGCGTGTGAGGTGTGAATGCCGCTGTTAGAGTGGGTAATGCTGTTTATAGTCTTGTATAGCCTGTATGTATCTGTGGAGTGGTTTAGTGTTGTTATGAATTCCCTGAATGTTTCTGTTTGTTTTTCTTTGAGTTTGTTGTTTATTTCTGTGTTGAGCTGTTGTATCTGCTGTTTTATGACTTCTGTGTGTGGTGTTTGTGTGTTATATTTGAGGTTGTTACGTTGCCTTATGAGGTGGGCTATTTCTCTAGTGTAATTTGGGTGTATTTCCTAATGTTGCCCTTGGGTATGTATTTGTTTGCATTATTGATAATCTGATTAAATGTCTTGAGTGTTGTATCGATGTTTATGATGGGTGTGCTGTTTAATGTGGTGAATTGTTCCTCAGTCTGTATTTTGAACTGTTCCCAATCAGCTTTCTTGTAATTTCTGTAAGTGTGCCTAAGGCTGTTGGGGCAGAGTGTAGAATGTGTTGTAATGATGATGGGCAGGTGGTCTGATGACAGTTGTTTTTCTGTTCTCCATTGTGTATGTGTTGCTAGTGAGGGGGAACAGAACGTTATGTCTGGGGAGGAGTTTGAGTATCCTGCTTGATGTGGTATGTGTGTATGTTCTTCTGTATTGTTAAGAATGAAGAGGCTGTTTAGTGGTGGTGGGGGGGGCTGGTCACATATATATTTTCGTTCATTACTCATCACCCCCATCCACCATACGAAGTTTGGTCGAAATCGGTTCAGAAATGTAAACGTTTTTTCTGCGGACAGACAGGCAGACACATTTTTGCTAAATTATAATAGTAATGATGCCCGATTAAGTTAATTAAATGGCCGGTTAGGTCAACTGAATGCCCGATTAGATTAATTGAATGCCCGGGTACGTTAATTGAATGCCTGGTTAGGTTAATTGTACACCCTTGACGATTGGTTAGGTTAAGTCATGATATTTTCGTTAAAGCCAACGAAATATCACGACTGAACCTAACCAATCGTCAAGGGCGTACAGATGACCTAACCTGGCATTCAATGAACCTAACCGGGTATTCAATAATTTTACCATAGGTTTCGTAATGATCTTGATGATGTCATTTAATGTTTTAAAATTAATTATGTATGGCTGATGGCTGGAACACACACACACACACACACACACACACATACACACACGCACACACACACACACACACACGTCTTTTAATTATTATTATTATTATTACTAGTACAGTTCCCGTCGCTTCGCTGACGGTTAGACAGGCTAAACTACATGAAAGAACGCAGCCGTGAAAATTTTGAGCTTCACATTGTGTCAACATTTCTGAATCTGGTATCTCCCAAAACCTCCTCACCCCCATTCATGCAACTTGGGGCTAACCCCCCCTCCCCCATTACCCCCACCCTCCCCATTACCCCACCCATCCCCCATTACCCCCACCCCCCCCATTCCCCATTACCCCCACCCCCACCCTTCCCCCATTACTGCCCGGGATAAATTTCACAAACAGACAAACAGACAATTTTTTCTCACAATTTTTTCTCACAATTTCTGAAAGTGTGACGGACGGACGGACGGACGGACAGACGGACAGCTCTCTTATTATAGTATAGATTATTATAGATAAACAATAGACTGGTACAAATTTATAACCGAAAGACTTCCGAAAATCAACAATTTTTGATAAAGAAAAGGGGAAAATTGGTTTTGTAGGCTTAGGGGTCCCGAAATTTTCATAAAATGGAAAATAATTGCTATTTTCTTACTTACAGCGACAGGCATAATGATATTAGGATACCTAATAGAAATTTTGTAATATTTTAAAGTGGGAAAAATAAATAATTTTCTAAAAATGATCTTCAACTATAAAAGCGCATCTAATCAGATAACTTAATTAATGTAGTTCTATGACAACTAAAAAATAGAATGATAAATCAATATCCTATCAAATTGTTTGTGTATACGTGAAATTATTTGTACAAAAGCCACAGTAATAAAACGCACAAAAGTCACGGTAAATAATTTCGAGTGTGGCTCGTTTAACTTTAAACTCATGTTTATTTAAATTGCCCGTTTTAATTATGTAATTTTTTGTATTGAATCAATAAAGAAATCTTTTGTGATTTTTTGTATTGAATCGATAAAGAAATCTTTTGTGAATCGAAAAATGTTAAAATTATAACAAATATCAAAATATTTTGTATAAAAATCATTGAATTTTAAAAATGAATGTTTGTTTTTAGTTTTTTTGCAAAAAGTTCTTTATGAATTTTAAAAATGTATACTTTTTTAAATTGAATCGATAAATAAATCTTTTGTGAATCGAATGATATTAAATGTTTAGTAAATATTGACTTATTTTGTGCCAAAATTATGATTAAAAATGAAAAATAAAAAATGCTTGTACAGGCATGGGAAGAACTGTACCCCTAAAAGGGGGGGCAGGAATTATGTTAGGGAATTTTTTTTTAGCATGGGCACTGCACAAAAAAGACGCATCGAATGGTGAAAAACCGCATTGTTCTACACCAATTGTAGCGACCTGTAGGTGTGCGCAAAAAAACTGTTATATATATATATATATATATATATATATATATATATATATAAGGCTTCATTTCTGAAATAGTATATTAGATTAATTTCAGAATTTTTTATTTCCTTTAAAAGAGACGTAAATATTTTTGTTGAGCATTTTCAAGTTTCTTGAAAGAGAATAGTTACCGTTAGATTTTGTACTTTACGCGTTTAATTGTATGATTTGTTCTTCAAAAGTTACTTCGTATTTGTATTGATTTATATTTTAAGTTTTCAATCATTTGGTTTTAGTTTCTATACTTTTCCCGTCATCCATCACTATCGTTTTTAATTCTTCATTTTTAGGGTATTTTTAGGGTCAAATTTTTCTGGTTTTTGTACTGTGAACGAAGTATTGTACAATAAGCAATTCCCTCGCTACTGATGATAATTCATCCATTACAACTGGAACGTAAATACTCGTATGTGGAATAAGATAAAGCTTTCTCTCATATATATTATATATATATCACGTATCTTCAGGAACACCTTTTCATACCCATAAAAACGCGTCAATTTAATTATGGATAATGCGGCTTTCTTCAACCAGAACAAAATTATATCCGTGGTGTCATTAAAACTTCCGTTAATATACTTAAGGGAATTAGCTCGCCCTCTCACGAAGATTTTGTGAAATTATTAGACGAAATTTGAGAAGAAATTTGAGAAGAAATTTGTGGGAAATTAGGTGGAGAAAATTTCGTGCAAATTCCCGAAGGAGAATTTAGGATTTAATCACAGTATAGGTGTTAATCCGTCTCTTGTGAGACGAAAGAAGGAAAAAGGGAGAGAGAAATCGAGAGAGAGACGTTTGGTTGAATGTGTTATTATTCCCATAGAAGATAAGTTATCTCGCAGACTCTCATATTATTCGAAACAATTTGGAGATACGATAATGGGTGCTACTATAGCGTGATTCCTACCGGTGACTTCGATACTATAGGATGATTCTTACCCGTTTTGGTTCGAAACTACAGTACTGTAGAGTGTGATTCCTATCCAAGGTATAAATGAAAATATAATAAATATAAAATGCTATTTATTATTCAATTTTATTTATTTAAAAAATAGTTTCGGTGCTACTATAGTATGTGGTCTACCTACGATTGGTTATGTTTAGTCACGATATTTTCGTTAAAACTAACGAAAATATCATGACTAAACCTAACCAATCGTCAAGGGCGATGGACATTGGAATGTAAACAAGCAATTAGTAAACAAGGTAAGAAGCTATAATTAAAAGGTAGACCGCCGAATCGAGGTAGGAATCACGCTATAGTAGCACCCGATAATGTTTACTAAAGTTTGGCTCTTTGCGCGGGTTTATACAATACATAAAAATACAGTTGTGATTTACCACTGATGTTTTACTTCATTAAAGGGAATAGGAAGTGTTTCTAATACTGTGCATCGAACTCTCATTTTTGTGTAATGTTAAATAATGAAAATGAAAAGGTTTATTGGCAGACTATAGTCCATAAAACAGATATTATTAATACGAGGGAAATTCAATAAGTATCCGCACTTTTTATTTTCACGCATTATCGTGTAACAGAATAACACCTTCCGACAATTTCTCTCTCCGTTTTGTGCGAATTGCTTGCTTTAACTCATTCCGAAGCATGTCAGAATACGATGCACTTGTTACTGGAGTTCCACGCTCTAGATCAGGGGTCACCAACCTGGGTGGTAGTGCCCACTAGTGGGCTCACATTAAAGGTAATTAAACATTTATTTCATTATTTATTTTATCGATTATGTTGATTTATTCTTTTTGATCTAAGGTGGTCGATAAGCTTTTTTAATTTTCAAAAAATAGTAAAAGTGGGCGGTGAACAAAAAAAGGTTGGTGACCCCCGCTCTAGATAATGTTCAAGGATAGGGCCTCTTGTATCCCAAAACAGTGTTAGCATAACTTTACCTGCTGACGGCTACGCTTTGAACTTCCTTGCAACTGTTGCAAGGTTTGTGCAAGATGGGTGCCCAAACAGTCGACAGAAGAGCACAACCGTAATCGTATGGACATCTGCTCTCGTCTTTTGGTGCGGTATCATAATGAAGGTGAAAACTTTTTGGAGCGCATTATCACTGGAGATGAAACCTGGATCCATCACTATGAACCAGAAAGCAAACGACAGAGCATGCAATGGAAACATCCAACATCTCCCGTTGCAAGGAAGTTTAAAGCGCAGCCGTCAGCAGATAAAGTTATGCTAACACTGTTTTGGGGTACAAGAGGCCCTATCCTTGAACATTATCTCGAGCGTGGAACTACAGTAAAAAGTGCATCGTATTCTGACATGCTTCGGAATGAGTTAAAGTAAGCAATTCGCACAAAACGGAGAGGGAGATTGTCGGAAGGTGTTATTCTGTTACACGACAATGCGCGCCATCATACCACTGCACAGACTAGAAAATGCCTTCAAAAACTTAAATTTGAAGTTCTCGACTATCCAGCCTGTTTGGACCACTAAAAGACAATTTGAGAGGTCAGCGATTCCAAGGCGATGATGACCTGAAGGAGGCGGTGCATGACTGGCTACACACACAGCCAGAAACATTCTTTTGTGATGGCATTAGGAAGCTTGTAGATGGCTGGACTAAGTGTATTGAGGAACAGGGAGACTATGTTGAGAAGTGATGTGTTTATAATCTATTAGATGTGAAAATAAAAAGTGCGGATACTTATTGAATTAACCCTCGTACAATGACAGCTCACATACTAAGGATAGAAATATATACAGTTGGTTAGAAATAATACAATAATGTCAACGTTAAGTGGAGCTACAGACAGACGTTTTCGTACCAAGAATTCCATAGCTTAGAGGATAAACGGCAAGACTCATGGATAGCTTGGATAATCGCAGAAAGTACGAAAGAGAGTGTCTTTAGCTTCACTTGCACAGAACCGAAAGTTCCTTATAGTCATATTCACTTTAGCACAAAGGCTTCGAGATTGTTTTCTTATATCCGAGTCATCACTCAAGGAGCTGGTAATAGTTTGACCCAAATGCTTAAACTCTTGTACTTTCTTAATTACTTCACCTTTCATTTTAAACCTAATATCAGCTGGATGATTACAGCTTTTAGGGTGAAATTGCATAACCTTAGGTTTTGTAACATTAAAAAGAATATCATGTTTCTGCGAATACACTTCGCAGACTTTTAGTAGCCGATCCAGACCTTTAACAGAGGGACTTATTAACACCATATCATCGGCATAAACTAAGTTATTTATCCTGGTGTTATCTATACCACATCCTACTGTTGCCTCGTTAAGTGAAGCAATTAATCCGTCAATATACACATTAAACAGCATAGGGAAGAGCAAAGAGCCCAAATATTCGGATAGTACATTGCCTCCCCCCCCCCACCTAACGGTAAAGATTGGTGGGAATACCAAAATTTCAATAAATTTAATTTGTATATGGGAACCTTCCTGTCTTCTAGTTTTGCAAATAAAATATTGTGGTTCACTCTATTATATGCCTTATTTATATCTAGGAAACAGCTATAAATAGTTGAATTACTGTCAATGTGTTTAGATATTGTTTCTTTAAGTACATAGATACATAGGTCAGTTGAGTGGGACCTTTTAAAACCAAACTGATTAGATGTCCATAGGTAATCATTTAATCGGAGTAACAAGAGTTTTTCTAGTAATTTCGAGAAGCAGGAAGAGACAGCAATAGGCCTGTAATTATTGCTGGACAGAATGTCTTCATACTTATTTTTGACCATGACCGCATGTAGACTTATTATCGTTTGTTACATACAGTATTTTATCATCATTAATGCATCTTAATACCAGTGAATTACTGTACTTTTGTCCTTCATTTAATGATACATTTTTATTCCCAGCATTCAGTAATTGTAATATTTGTACATTTCAATATAAACTATCTAATTGTTAATCACTGTAAGTAATAAACCTTTTATTTTTGCGAATGCAAAAGATCAAATTGGTGACCTGCAAACAATCTAATTAATCCAATTACATCATTATAGGGCCTCTCTCTCTCTCTCTCTCTCTCTCTCTCTCTCTCTCTGAGGAGGGAGAAGGGAATGAAGGTAACCACCCGGGAATCGAACCCGTTCTCCCTCCTCATCTTGCGCGACACGTCTTCTATACAAGCGTCGTTCTTTACGTTAATTATACTGCGTGTTCTTTGCAGTTGAAAAAAAAAAAAATATATATATATATATATATATATATTTTTTTTATTTTTTTCAACTGCAAAGAACACGCAGTATAATTAACGTAAAGAACGACGCTTGTATAGAAGACGTGTCGCGCAAGATGAGAGGGAGAACGGGTTCGATTCCCTGGTGGTTACCTAATTTTTTCATTTGTTCGTTCTCCCTCCTCATCTTGCGCGGAACGTCTTCTATACAAGCGTCGTTCTTTACGTTGATATATATATATATATATATATATATATATATATATATAAAATAAGTGAAATAAATTTAAAAAATTGGTAATTTGGTGGACAATTTTAAACTTGGAGTCCCCTAGATCAGTGGTTCTTAAACTTCTACACAACAGGGACCGGCAAAAATCAGCTACAAAATACCGTGGATCGATAGTTCGGAACCACTTCACTCAATACCTCATCAAGTCATACATCTCTAATTGCTTTACACAGTAATATTTTAGTAAAAAAACGTGAACGTGAATAACATTAGTGAAGGAATACATTTTAATAAGTTTTTTGTTCATAATTATATATCATGGAAAATAGAGATATTGCACTATTGGCAAATCATAATCATGATAATAGCACACGTACACTTATGAATTCAGCTTTACGTACAGACGCACGCATTCACAGATAGAGAAAAATAACACTGGTATGCATCAATTTTGCTGTCAAGGGTTTTGTAAGTGATTCTTATAGAGTTTTTCCTGCTGATTTCGAATCTGCAATCCGTTTTTCTCAATCAGCTCAGGTTATCCGGCCATGGCCTCATAAGTAAAATAGAATTTTTCGTGATTTTGTCAAAGTGGAATTGGAACAGTAACATCTATCATCACTTGTTTCACTTGTATAATATCTTTTTTTACTTTTCAGGCATATACAGTAATAAATATTTCATAATGAATAGAGCGTGTAAAAATGATCCCAATAGATTCTGCTACATATGTGGGACGGTTACCATGCCAAATAACCAGTCCCAAATCACTAAATTTGTGAAGACAATGTATAGAGCATACTTTGGAATTAAGCTAGGGGACCAGGACAAAAATTTCGCCCCTCATATGTGCTGCAAGACGTGCATTGAAAATTTGAGAAGATGGAGCAAAGGCAGAGCGAAATCTTTGCCTTTTGGAATTCCCATGATTTGGAGAGAAGGAAAGGATCACGTGACAGATTGCTATTTCTGCATGACAAACCTCCAAGGTGGGCTTATAAATTTATTTTTCTTAAATATTTTGAAATCCTCGTATGAAACTTGACATAATATTCACCATAATGTAATATTCACCATATATAGCATAATATTCACCATAATGGTAATCATACATTTACATATACATATTGTTATAGAAAATACATTTAAACATACATATTGTTATACAAGTTACATTTACATATACAATGATTGTATATTTTCTTTCTTTTTCATTCATATTGTCCCCGAAGGGACAATATGAATGAAAAAGAAAGAAAATATACAGACTCCATCGACCTATTTCATATCTTACAGACCGCAGCCTTCCCTCACGAGCCGCCACTGTCTGAATGCTTCTTCTATTTCATATGCAAGTTTTATATCCATGTTTCTGTGTTTCTATTTTCAGGAGTTAACAAGAAGAATAAACACATTGTTGTATACCCTGACATTCCTTCTGCTATGAGACCTGTACCCCATGGTCCTGGAATTCCAATACCCGACCCACCTCAAACCCTGGACTTCGATGATTCTGATGATGAATCAATGACCAATGCCAATGACCAGTCCCAGTCGTATATACCTCAAAATACCGCTTCAAATGAGCCGAGGCCTCTCAACCAGGCCAAACTTAATGATCTTACCAGGGATTTAGGACTTTCCAAATTAGCTGCCGAGATCTTGGGCTCACGACTTCGAGAGGACAACTTGCTGGCTCCGGGAACAACATTCTCCTGGTATAGGAAGCGAGAGGAAGAATTCCGCAAGTTTTTTGCAGTGCACGAAAATACCTCTTCCTTAGTGTACTGCTGCAATGTTGAGGGGCTAATCGAATCCTTGGGCCTGCCATATAACGCATCAGAATGGAGGCTATTTATAGACTCGTCTAAACGAAGTTTGAAAGCAGTACTTCTCAACATTGGGAATAGGGTTGCATCAGTCCCTGTAGCACATTCCGTACAACTTACTGAGAGCTACGATAACATGAAAATTTTACTGGATGCTCTCGTATACGACCAACATAACTGGAGGATCTGTGGAGATTTGAAGGTAATACTAATATCATAAGTAAACTATTGCTATTGACTATGTTGTTTTTCCAAAGGTTATTTGAGAGCGTATAGGAACACTTAACTTCCCCACAGAAGTGATACAGTCCAATGCATAGATTTTTTTTTCTGATAGAACAAATTCTCTAAATTCTTTAAATATTTTCATTTTTTTTCAGATTGTGGCATTTGTATTGGGAATGCAAGGGGGATACACGAAATACCCATGTTTCCTCTGCAAATGGGATAGCCGAGCGGATGAGAAGCACTATGCACAGCGTGAATGGGCATCCAGAGAGAATTTTGAACCTGGGTCGCATAATGTCGTTTCAGTGCCCCTTGTACCACCAACAAAAATTTTGCTCCCACCACTTCATATTAAGCTGAGCTTGATGAAAAATTTCATCAAATCAATGAATAAGGAGGGTTCAGCATTCCGATATCTCGAGAGTAAATTTCCTCATATATCTGATGCTAAACTAAATGCTGGGGTTTTTGATGGTCCTCAAATTCGAACTTTGATCAAGGATACTCAGTTCGAAAACGCAATGACTCCAACTGAGAAGAATGCCTGTTAGGCATTCAAATCAGTTGTCACTGATTTTCTTGGCAAGCGTAGAAGTCCAGAATACGAGTCTGTTGTCGAAAACTTGATGGAAGCTTTCAAAGCTCATGGGTCACGCATGTCCATAAAAATGCACTTTTTGTGGTCCCACTTGGACTATTTTCCTGAAAATTGCGGGGATTATAGTGAGGAACAGGGTGAGCGATTTCACCAAGATATCAAAATAATGGAAGAGAGGTACCAGGGAAACTGGGATATCAATATGCTGGCGGACTATTGCTGGTGTTTGAAGCGAGACGTGCCCGAAGAAAAACACAGACGGAAAGCCAAAAAAAATTATTCATTCCTCAATAAACTTTTTTCCATATTCATTGTATGAATAAAAGTATTTATTTACACAATGTTTTCATTTTTCACGAGTGTTCTTATAATATTACTCGTATCTACAGTGTTTAAGCTAAAAAAATCAATAAATTTGGGGATAAAATTGGACTTATAATAAATGGCCAATAGAGAAAAAACCTGACCTGATTGAGGAAAACCAATGTCATTTTCGAATTCAGCATGGTCGAATTATATAATATGAGTTGAAAAAACCCTCACAGCAGACAAAAAAATTTCATATGCGTACCAGTGATAATACACAAAGCGCCCAAACATAGAGAAAGCCTAATCGTTATTGATAATAGCATGCATAATTAGCTTAAAAACAAACAATTCATAGGCCTACACAGAAGTATGCATTTGCAAAAAGGAAAACCTTTTTAAAACGGAAAATTTATTGATTTATTTTGAATGCAACATTTATGTTTTCAGTGAGAAACATAAATCTTTAACTTTCCTTCTGCCCGCCGGCTGTTTACAAACACTGCCTGAGATGAGAATATCTGAACTAATTGAACGACCTCTTCCTTAAAATTCATGTAATAAAACATGCACTAGTACCTGACGAGACTAGATTTAGCTATCGGACGAGTTCCCGCTTTGAGTGAACCTGGATATAACTAATACCTAGAGTCCTTATTTTTGGAATACACGCAATGCATTTGCATTACCTTTTCATATTGTATAACATTATAATTTATAAGAGACGCCAGTCTTTCATCATAACATCATCAGAAAAGGAACAGAAAAATTGCGAAGACTATTCGAGTTAACGATAATTAGCAATTATGTGCGATATCATTAATGCGAAAGCATGTTTTTTATTCGAGTTTTTTTTATATATTTAAAAGGAATGACTTCATATTAGTGATGAGAGGAATACCCTCAAGATCAAAGCAGTTGTTTACCTGATTTTTTACACTTACGAATAAGTGGATCATGAAGGAGTATGAATGAAGCTTTATGCGGATGTATAAACTAAATGTTACCATAGAGATATAAGATCATTTGTATGTCACCTTTAGTGGTTGGCCAATCCTGGGTAACGTTGTTATCGTCTTTGTCCCACCATTTGTAAATATTTGACGAACAGTTGACGCATGGATTCCATATTTTGCATGATATCTGATGCTCTTTACTTTATCTGCACTAAAAAGGTGCCTGAAATACAAAGGAAACTAATTAATTACGAAGGTGATCAATTACATTAAAATAATATCACTACGTTCATACTGGGAATGCTACCTTATATAGAATGAATTAGTTTGTCATATTTTGTTATTGCAAGAAACTTAAAAAATGTAAAATATTTTTGGTATATACGACAATAGCAATTTTTTTCTTAGCAGATTCTTAACATCAATGGAGAAATAATAAAACTGAAAAATCAAACTTTTGGTACTCTTGACATATTCGTGTGAACGTAGTGAAGCTGTATGGGCACAAACAGTTCTTCTAGTGAGAGAGAGAGAGAGAGAGAGAGAGAGAGAGAGAGAGAGAGAAAGAGTTACAAGGAGTTACAAGGAAAAGAAGTACCTCAAAAGGCCTTGCGGCCCATACCGAGGAGAGAGAGAGAGTTACAAGGAGTTACAAGGACAAGTTGAGGCCTCAAAGACTTTTTGGTTCACTCGGCGAGGTTCCTTTTATTAAACTGGTTCACTTTTAACCTATTCTAGCAATAGTAGAAAGATGGAGAAAAACTTAAGGCACTCTCCCCACCCTCTCCGCCAGAGGTAGGTACAGAAGAAAATACCTCGACCATGGAAAAATAGCCAAGGAAATTTTACAGGAAAGAGGAGAATATATAAGATAGCTCTATAATTTCGTTATGCACACACAAAGATCGTACACTAGATAGCACCACTGTTTAACTAATTAATAATATTCTTGTGCCGATCGCACATCAACCATTTGGTATCGTCCCAAAACCTCGAACATTTGGTTTTGATTTTATGCAAAATATTTACAGCTCTATTTATCAAGGTATTGGTCCAACAATGACCCACTTCAGGCAAGCTCCAAAAGGATTAAGAGAGATGTAAAGGTTAAACCCTCCATGTTTATACCCATAAACGTGTAAAGCTATCACCCCGGAAAAGTGATGAGATGCTTCTACAGGAAAGGGAAAGGGGTGGAAACCGGAATTAAAAACACACGACGTCCTCATTTTCTACACACTGCCCTCACCCGTCCTGTGTATTAGGTATCCAAGAAAAGAAAGAGAAAAACCCCTGACGGCAGAAACAACATGTCATGTATTTTTTTTTCCCCCATGAAATTGTTTCTACAAAATATTTTTTCTATTCTATTCTTAGACATATGAACAAGGCAGGAAAGTGTGTGAGAGTGTTTTTTGTTTTTTGCGTCTGCCAACTGTTTGAATGTCGCGAGTTCCAACTTGGGTCTTCCACCGTGAAAGATTTTTATGCAGCAAGTGATAAATGAGTCGTTCATACTTCCCGATTTTGTGTCACCACAAGAGTAGAGAAAATCTCTTTCCTCCGAGGAATATCACTGGAAGGTCCCTGCATCGATCCCCATGTACTTGTCCCTTATGGAGTATTGAGTGTGTTTCGTGGGTGATCACCCGTCACCCGTTGTTGCTACGGCGAACTCAAGTGTCTCCTACTTAGAGGTGTTTATGAGGCAAGTAATAAAAGAAATGAGTTGTTCGATGATTGATCATGCTATGTGGGGCACAATCAACCAGAGACGTCTCTCTAAATTAAGTGAAAGAGGAAATATTTAAACATACTCCCGCGCGGTTACGTTATAATCTACAGATCTACAGAAGCTAAGGCTAACAAAGACCCTAAGATCAACTCTAAGGTTAGCCCGAGAGAAAGAGAGTAGGGGGTTAAAAGAAGAGAATAATGGGTAAGTAATTAGCAAAACCTATCATTCGTGGGTTAACATTCATTCAGAAAAAGAAAGACTCACCATCATCATCCGCCGGCCACTGCCGTGAAGTCGGAAAAATAGTCGAAGAGAATAAGAGAGGGGTGAAAGATGAAAAGAAGTAAAATAAGAACGCTTACAAACCATGCAAACACAGTCTTAACTCAAACATTGTCATACCATGCAAACTACAGACATGCAAGTAAAGAGAGGATAAGAAAAGAAAAAAAAGCAGGAAGAGTATAACAAAAAGTGGGTTAGTTTACGGTACGAGCTACATCTAAGTTCGTGTTTTTTTTTGTTTTTTCAATAATTTTATTGCTGGCATATCACACGCTGGCATGTCACAAGCTGGCATTAATCGTCAACAGACTCATCCTTGACCACTATCCCCAGAGCTCCTGTTGCTAATTGTTTTATTATTTTAAACAATGCTAATATTTTTAAAATGCCTATCTAAACGGTTTTTAACCCTCTAACGCCGACTGGGTCGAATACGTACCGTTTCAAATACACGCATTTAGACTTAAACCAACAAAAAAGTTCGGCGTTAAAGGGTTAAACATATTAACGATGGAGAGTTCACGACGGACGCAGGAAGATTATTCCATTTATCACTTACTTTCAACGTAAAGGTTTTACTGATGTTAGTAATGAAACGTCTGCCACGTAACTTAAATCCATTATTACAAGTATTGCTATTATCGAAAGTGAACAGTTTGTCAAAATTTACGTTATCGATTTTATTAACGATTTTGAAAACTTCAATAAGCTCCCCGCTTAATCTCCTAGTTTCGAGTGAATGCAAGTCTAACTCTTTAATTCTATCTTCGTAAGACTTGTTGCGCAATGACGGAATTAGTTTCGTGTCACGACGCTGAACCCTTTCCAACCTATCAATATCCTTCCGCAAATACTGGCACCGAAACTGAACGGCATATTCTAAATGAGGCCTGACTAGGGACTTGTAAAGGGGCAATATAATATTCTTCGGTTTAAATTCAAAATTACGCGCTATGAAGCCTAACATCCTATTAGCTTTTGCGAAAGACTACAGGCACTGGTTCCTAACTTTTAAATCCTTAGATACGCGTACGCCTAAATCTACTTCCTCGTCAACGCTCGCTAACTCTCTGTTGTCCATCGTGTACGTGTAAGTATTGTTACGAGAACCTACGTATATGCAAAACTTTGTCTTTACATCTGTCTACGTTAAATTGCATCTGTCACTTATCCGTCCACTCCATAATCTTATTTACATCGTCTTGGAACCTCTTTCTGTCGTCCACGTTAACAACGTATTTCAGCCTACATCTTTGTCGTTAATGTAGATTACGAATAGCAATGGGCCTAACACGGAACCCTGTGGGACACTGCTACCTACATCCAACCACCCCGATTCACTACCATTAAGAACGATTCTCTGTTTCCTAGCACGAAGCCATTCCTCTAACCAGTTAGCTACCTGACCGTTTATACCGTGCGCTTTAACCTTCGCACCTTCGCAATTAATCTTCTATGCGGAACTGTATCGAACGCTTTTTTACAGTCTAAATAAATAACGTCAGCTGCTCTGTGCCTGTCGTATTCGCGCACTATTTCATTATAAAACTAACAAATTAGTTAAACAAGATTTGTGGCGTCGAAACCCATGCTGACTACTATGAATCAAATCGCGATTTTCTAAGTGATCGACGATACGATCCCTAACTGCGGATTCAAAAAGTTTACCGACAATTGACGTTAAGCTAATAGGCTTATGATTGCTAGCTACTGTGCGGTCGCCTTTTTTAAAAATAGGCGTAACGTTAGCTAATTTGAACTCTTCAGAAATAATACCCGCTTCCAAGTGACTTATTAAAAATTTTTGTTAAGGGGTTTACGATAACGTCTTTCAAATCTTTCAAATGTCTCGGATAAAGCGCGTCAGGGCCTGGGGCCTTCCTCACTTTTAGCTTATCGATATGATGCGCAATCTCACCCTCGTAAATAGTTATTTCATTGAAAATAGTCTCGCTACTAAATGGAACGATATCGTCCATGTCAGGGACATTATTTACGTCTTCTACGGTAAAAATTGTCGCAAAAAAGTTGTTAAAAATACCCGCCATCGCCTGAGCGTCGGAAGCCAAACCACTGGTAACGTCCACTAGAGGGCCTATGTTATCTTTTATCGGCTTATGATTATTTACTTGGTCAAAAAACTTTTTTGGATTATGTTTACTATCCGCAGCTATAAGTATCTCAAAATTACGCTTAGCATTCCTAACAGATCTTTTAACCTGACGTCTAAGCTCGATATATCTATTAAAGTTAGCTACCGTGCCATTGTCTATACGCTCTGTTACGCTCGTTTATGAACTCGCCCATTTCCCTAGTCCACCAATTAGGCCGACCATGATTTCTAGCCCGCTTGGACCTACGAGGAATAAACTCCCTTTCGATATTCATAAAACTTTCTTTAAACGCCTCCCAATGAAAATTTACTTCATTACCCATAAATAAATTATCCCAATCCACTACTCTCATCCTATCCGCAAAACTATCAAAATTAGCCTTAAGAAAATCGGGGACTTCTATTACGTTACTCTCCTTACTATTTTCTATCAATAGCTTAAATCTCATAATTTGGTGATCACTACATCCCAAACTCTCACCTACTTCTAAACCTTCGACTATATTATCGTCGTTCGTCATCACCACGTCTAAAATATTGTCACCGCGCGTTGGTTCGGTAATCATCTGTTGTAAAAAATTATCTTCCACGAACTCAATCACTCAAACCCTCAACAGTAACCAATAAAAGTCTCGTAATTAACATTAGGGCAGTTAAAGTCCACGGCAATTATAGTATCCCGATTATTAATAAAGTTACCAAGAAGTGAGTAAAATCTAGTATCGGTATCGAGGGGTTGAACGGGAGAGCTATAAACAACAACAAAATTAAAGCTATTTTAAAGCTAATTACCCATGAATTCGCAAACGAATCTAGTTGTAAAGTTTTTAATAATTCAGAGCTGGGCATTTGCGGCATATTTTGCGGTACTGCGGTACTGCGGTACTACCAAACTACCAAACCGGCACCAAACCGGTACGCGGAAATTTGAATGCGGTAGCGGTACTGCGGTACTTTCAGCGATCCTTTGCGGTACTGCGTTATGCGGTTCCGGTTTGCGGTTTGCGGTAGTACCGAAGTACCGCAGTACCGCAAAATATGCCGCAAATGCCCAGCTCTGATTTATTTATTAAAAACTTTTTATGACATGCGTATAAATGAAAATTCGTCTGTGAATGAAGGTCATTAAGCCCTACTCCCCATATACCGGGGTAATAGGACCTTACCTGTATATCCTCGTTTGTCGGGAAAGGAAGGGTTTTCGTGATATTCGAAGATATATTCGGTTAAAATTCTCATATGTTTGAAAGAAACGTTAAACTGAGAGTCAATTGCCCGTGAAGCTAAAGCTTTATGATGTCTATGCCTCGAAACAATAAAACTTCTGCGGAGAGAAGTTAATTTATTGGAATTTTGGAATTTTAAAACGATATTATCCATCGCTTCCGCCAAACTGTCGCCACTACACTCCCCAATTTTCAGAACGCTGATTAATATAATTGTGTGTGTGTGTGTGTGTATATATATATATATATATATAAGAGAGAGAGAGAGAGAGAGAGAGAGAGAGAGAGAGAGAAATAAACAAACAGGTAAACAACATGATCGAGTGTTGCAATACAGTTTAACGGGATCCCCTGATTTCCCGTTTATCTGCCACCGTGGAAGGATGTTTACACTCCAGCTTAGACCTACTTTTAAACGGGAATATATATATATATATATATATATATATATATATATATATGAGAGAGAGAGAGAGAGAGAGAGAGAGAGTTACAAGGAGTTACAAGGAAAAGTAGTACCTCAAAAGGCCTTGCGGTCCATACCGAGGAGCTACCAATGGCAAAGGGTGCCTGGCAAAATTCATACACCTTCAAATAGTGTGCAAGACTCGGTCTAACCTTTTCTTGAACAGATCCACAGAAGAACTGTTCACAACTTCTGAAGGTAGCCTGTTCCACGTGTCACAGATCTTATACGTAAAATAATTCACACACACACACACACACTAGTCCTAAACCGTTTCAAATCCAACTTCCAACCATTGCTGTGAGTTGGGTTATCATTTAAACTAAACATGCTTCTAAAATCAACATTGTTGAACCCGCGTAAGAACTTGTAAACCTCGATGAGTTGACCGCGCAGCCTCCGAGTTTCCAACGAAAACAAATTCAGGGCGCATAAACGTCGATTGTAGCCCATATGCCTAACGGAAGGGATTAACTTTGTGGCCCTCGCCTGCACTCGCTCCAGCCTCTCAATATCTTTCCAGAGGGTGGGCGACCAGAACTGCACATCATACTCCAGGTACGGCCGAACCAGAGAATTGTACAGAGAGAGCACAATCTCTTTGTTCCGAAATCAAAATTGCCTCCCCATATAACCCAACAACTTCTGGGTTTTCTTTTCCACCTCTACGCACTGTTTGGTAAACTTAAGGTCGCTGCTAATTAGCACACCCAAGTCCTTTTCCAAATCAGTGGCCTCGATATTACTCCCCAACATGGAGTAGTCCAACTTGGAATTGGCGTAGCCAATGTGCATCACCTTGCATTTACCCAAGTTAAACGGCATTTGCCATTTTTCGGACCACTCTCCTATCCTACGTAGGTTCGCACGCAGTTGCTCGATCGCTTCGGGCTTCCCAACATTGTCCACAAGCTTGGAGTCATCAGCGAATTTGGCGATCCTACTGACGATGCCACCGTCGATATCATTTATATAAATGATAAACAACAGTGGACCTAAAACGGAACCCTGAGGAGCCCCGCTAGTGACCGAGGCCCAACCCGAACTAGCCCCTTTAATTACAACCCTCTGCCGCCTATTCTTCAGCCAGTTTTCAATCCACCTACCTACTTCCCCACCAATACCCAGCGCGCATACTTTGGCCATTAGCCGGCGGTGAGGTACCTTATCAAAGGCTTTCTGGAAGTCAAGATGAAGTATATCAATCGCCCTACTCTTATCATACTCACTCAACATGACGTGGAAAAAATCGAGCAAGTTGGTGAGACACGACCTATGCCGTCTAAACCAAACCCATGTAAGGAGTCCTCAAGCAGCTTGTAGGAATCAAAATAGTCAACGATCCTATCCACTATTATCCCCTCTAATAATTTACCTACAACCGAAGTGAGACTAATGTGACGATAGTTCCCTGGACTTTCGTGATCCCCTTTCTTAAAGATAGGGGTCACGTTGGCTTCCCTCCAGTCACCAGGCACCTGGCCCGTCTCCAACGATTTGTCGAAGACTGTAGCCAGGTGGGGAGCCACCTGGTCGCGCGCCTCCCGCAACACTCTGGGGGGGGGGACTAGTCTGTCTCAGGAGCCTTAAACGCGCTCAGTTTGTCTATTCTATCGGCATCGACTGTCGCGGTACACCGAACACTATCCAGGCCAGCACCTCCTTGCCTGACGCCTGGCTCGGGGATGACTCGGGTGTCCTCCCTAGTGAACACTCTTGCAAAGTACTCATTAAGCAAATTAGCGATGTCCGCGTCGGAGGTCTGCAGAACGCCGCTTCTAATGGGCTTTCAACTATTAACATAACTGAAGAACTCCTTAGGATTTCCATTGCAGAGGCTTGCCACCCGTAGTTTTTCGTTACGTTTCGCTAGCCTAACCTTCGCCTTCACTTCCCTACACAGGCGGACATACGCTTCAGTGTTCTCATGGGAACGATTGGCCTTCGCCCTCCTATACACGGCTTTCCTATTTCGAATAGCCGAAGCGATGTCACGACTGAACCACTTAGGCTGCGTTGAAGTAGGGGTGACCGGTTTTGAGGTTATGGCAGCAGACTGCAGCACCATAAACTCGTCCCGGAATGCACTCCACACTCTTCAACATCGCCGCCGACCTCTAACCCCATCTCACCTACGCTATCCCGGAGGCTAACAAAGTCCGCCCGCTGTAGATCGAGCTTACTGCCTCTCGAGTTACTATGCTTCACCCGAGGGACGCAGACACGGAACCTAATCAGACCGTGATCACTCCCACCCAACCATTCGTCAATGGTGAGGCCAGTGACGAGGTTGTCTTCGGAGAGAGAGAGAGAGAGAGAGAGAGAGAGAGAGAGAGAGAGAGAGAGCGAGATCCCTGCTAGGGCATCCTGGTTACCCATTTATCGAACAACCGTGGAAGGACGCGCCGCCAGAGGGTCTCGAACCCTGCGCATATAATCGTGTGTGTGTAATATTTTATGGGCGTATAGACGGGTGTGTACGTGCCCAAACGAAGTATACACTGTGCCAACTTGCTGATAGTGCCTGGAGGCACTGGCTGATAATGCCTGGAGGCACTGGCTGATTAAGCCGACTGGCTGATTAGGGGACCTATAAGACAACGGCCGCTCGGCTGAAGTCTTTGACTGCTCGCTACGCTGATTTCTACCTCAACATATCGTCGATTGAATCTCGCTCTGGCAAAGGTGGTAAAGTTGGAGGAAAATTTTCTTTTCCCGCTCGCTCTGGCAAAGGTGGTAAAGTTGGAGGAAAATTTTCTTTTCCCGGAGAATCATTTCTCGCCCGCTTCTGCCTGCCCAGAATCACTACCCGCAAGGGAATAAGAGTTCATCTCGCCCAGGCAGACTAACACGAGCAGCATTGAATTCGCTTGGACCCCGCAGACAAGACAACGCTTCGTTTTTCTTCGCCGAAGTGCACGCTTTAGTAGTATTGGCGCCTAAAAGTATAAACCCAGGACATCGCAGAAATAAGACTACTTCTATTTGAGCGTTCGCCGAAGTGCACGTTTCAGTAGTATTGGCGCCAAAAAGTATAAACCCAGGACATCGCAGAAATAAGACTACTTCTATTTGAGCGCGTTCTACGATAGTATGTCTTCACTAGAGACCAGGGCTTGCTGGGGCCAAGCCGGAGGGCCAGGTTGGGGGGTTTCACCAGAACCCGTCTATCGATGCGTGCATCAATAGGATCTGACGAAGGAGGTCTGAGGCTTAGCCCGCTGCGGACCAGATCAGGGTTCGCTCGAACTGCATCCAGAATTGCACTCGAACTTTGGCATGACATCACCTCTCGGGGGAAATGCATGTCAGGGCTAGAGGTTTCCCAAGACCACGGTGCGACACTAATCACCCCGTCTCCGTGTATGGAAACTGCAATCCTGATAACCAAGCCTGAGGGGAGGCGGCGCTCATAAGTCCGCCATGAGTCATCCCCCTCAGGAGATGCGGCCAGAGCCCATATCATACACCACCATTCTCACCCCCCCCCCTCCTGCCCGATGGCCGACCCCTGGCGACCCTATCTCGCGACACATTTTACAAGATGGCGACCGCAACGCCCCAAAAACAAATGCGACTAAAAATCAAAGCAACATCTACGAAAGCTACGAGAAGCTACGTCATCTCGGAAGTTTTCACGAGGGCACACGTGCCCTTCATCCGAATTTACGGTGAGCACCCTACGTTCACCGCAGTATGCAGGGAGGAAGACGCGTCGAAGCTTCTGGCGCCTGAAACTAAAGAGTCGCTTCGTACCGCGGGCATACAAATCCAGGTGCCCCCTAATATCAGAGCCAAGAGCTCTGTCTTTATGAGAAAACTCGACCGCCACATCGGATGCCGGTCTAAGGAAGAAATAAAAGAGGAACTAGAAAAGGAGAACACGTGGGCCAAAGTTAAAGAAGTCACAAAAATCAAAGACTTCACCCACGTCGTTAAAGTTGAATTCAAGACCCCCGAGATTGCGCGCAAAGCAGCGGAATCAGGACTGTTACTATTCCACATGTTCGTGATCCCTTCTCAGATCACCGTGGACGAATTTATTACTGTCCTGACTTGTTTCAATTGCTATAAATTCGAGGAGCACCCTTCGAAGGACTGTCCACCAAACACATCACGGTCTGCTCCGAGTGCGCAGTAGTGGGACATAAGTGGACCGAATGTAAGGCCACACAAAAGAAATGCATCAACTGCCACGGCCCGCACCGTACACTGGCAATGGCATGCCCGAAGAAGAAGGAGGCCATCCGACTGAGGAAGGAAAAAACTCAGGAGGACTCGGCCGTAAAAGAGCTGCAACCGTACAGAGCTGCAGTCAAACAGTCCATCGAGGAGGCTCGCTCCCACCTCAGTCCCACAGAAATCGTACTTGAAAACTCAAACAGCCTGACCCTATTGACGTGCGTCATACACGCTCATCTCCTCAATATGGGCACCCCAGGCACATACTCGAAGCACCTAAATGACATGCTCAGGAGAAACGGCATGCCGGAAGTCAACGCCCCCGACGATGTCCCCTCGGCATCTATCTTCGCGGCACGACTTCCAGAAAGGACAACTGCCGCCTCCGACGAATCAGACAGTGAATCAGAACCTGAGCCCGAACCCGTACCCAAACCCGTCTCTGCCCCAGTATCAGACAACGAAGCGGAATCTTACACGGATGCCCCACGACCCCGCCGCACTCGTGCGGGAAGACGGGAGGCACCGAAAGTGAAGCCCCTAACCGGGCAAACCTCTTGCCCCAAATCTCCTGAGAAGCCGAACACTGAATCCTCTAAGCCGTTACCGAAGAAGGTTGCTCATACCCAACTCAAGGCCTCAGATCTGGGGCTGAGGATCGTCGCGAAGGCCACCAACCCCTTCCCTAACCCCATGGTGATATCCCAACTGGTGAAAGGGCTGAGAGAGGGATCTTATAAGTACACCTTCGAAGAGAATGTGGACACCACTTATGACATCCCACTCTTGATCGAACGACAAGAAATCGCTGTCATCGGTGAGGACCTCGACGTTCTCCCAGACCAGGCATTCAAAAAAATTCGTTCAGGAAATACGACGCGCTCCCCCACAGGCACTGAACCAAAAAGCAAAACACAATCAACATGCACGCGCAACAATCTAACCTAACGATTCTTCAGCAAAATGTACTGCATTGGCAAACGCACAAGACGTCTCTGGCCAATACCTACAGACTAATCGACCCAGACATCATCCTCATTAACTCACACAGCCTAAAGGCACCCCAGCAAATAAAACTGTTCAATTAC
This sequence comes from Bathynomus jamesi, assembly GCA_023014485.1. Classification (NCBI taxonomy): domain Eukaryota; kingdom Metazoa; phylum Arthropoda; class Malacostraca; order Isopoda; family Cirolanidae; genus Bathynomus; species Bathynomus jamesi. The sequence goes on along the minus strand of JAJOZX010000046.1, from coordinate 2,126,712 downwards.
AACATCATACAATCGAACAGATCGCAAGAACTACATGACGGTGTTGCAATTGCCGTCAAACGTGGTCTTCGCTTCGAAGAGATCACAAGCTTCTAAGACGAAACACTGGCAGTGAGGTTAAAACTGGGCCACGAAGACCTCGTCATTGGGACGACATACTGCCCCCCGAGGAGGGGCACCATCTCATCAGCAGATATTATCAAACTTCTGAACTACAACTGCCCAGTTTACATCATCGGAGACCTGAATGCCAGACATGTGGACTTCGACGATAACTACAGTAACCATTACGGGAAACAACTGGCGGAAATAAACAGTAGGGGGAAAATGAAGTGGCTAGGGCCACATTTTCCAACTTTTTACGGCAGGAACGCCGGAACGATGCCCGACAAAATTATTGCCAATAATCTGGCATACCTCAACACTCATCACTATCCGGGCCCAGCCACACCCAGCGACCACGTCCCTATCATCATGAAGATTGCCTGCGCTCCTTTACAAGTCCCAGTCCGTCCCCGCCACTCCATCCGCAAGACGAACTGGGAGGAGTACCAGGCTGACCTCGCCCAACACGAGCCCTCAGAACTGAATGGTGGGGGGATAGCAGCAATTGAAGCTGCCACGGCAGACCTTCTGAAGGCGCTGAAGACTGCCAAGGAAAAACACGTACCCACCATCACCCACCGCATTCTGCCACACCCCTCCCCCTCCGAAGAAATCGTCGCCGCCACACGCCAATTAAACGTCGTCAGGAACCAGATGGACAGCGGCATAAATTACCTGCATAACAAACTGCAATACAACATCCTCAGAGCCCGACTACGAGGCTTGTGGATTGAAAAAGAACACGACATGTGGAACGCGCTCGTCGACAGGATAGACGTAGAAAGAGACCCTAAAACCTTCTGGTCACAGATAAGGAAACTAAAAGGAACACCCAACGCTGAAAAATTCAAGACACTCCGGAATGAAAACGGAAGACCTCTCATCTCGGACCAAGAAATAGCGGAAAGCTTTCGAAATCGTCTCAGAAGAACGTTCAACATAAGCGATGAAGAAAATGACCTGTTCGACGAAGACAATGAAGCAAGGGTCACACAGTGGCTGGAAGACAACCACGAAAGGATCCTACCAACGGATAGGGGAGAACCCCTAAATGCCAACTTCAGAATTACGGTGAAAGAGGTCACTGACACGATCAGCCGCTTTAAAGAAAAGGCACCAGGCCCCTCCGGAATCACGAAAACCCTGATCCAAAAGTCGCCCCCGAACATACACGAAGAGATAGCAAACATATTTAGCGCCAGTCTCTCCATCGGATACTTCCCAAAAGCATTAAAAACCGCAAAAATCATCATGATCCCTAAAGGAGGGAAATCCACAGAGTTCATCGAGAACTATAGACCCATCAGCCTGTTAGAGGTACTCGGCAAAACCCTGGAAAAAATACTCCTTCGAAAACTGAATTTCCACCTCACGGTCAATGGTGCACTTTCAGACGCCCAGCATGGATTCAGGAAAAAGAGAGGCACAGCCACAGCCCTCGCCATTCTGCACGAAGCGGTGGCAAACAAACTAGCGTTCAGCAGAAGAGTCTTGATAGTACTGAGAGATGTGAAGGCCGCCTTCGACAAAGTGTGGCACCAAGGATTACAATACCGCATCCTCGAACAGAACATGGACGCAAACTTAGGGAAAATCCTTTGCAGCTTCCTCAAAGATCGAAAAGCTTACGTCCAACACAAGACCCACACTGGCAAGCTCTTCGACATCCAGGCGGGAGTGCCACAGGGAGCGATACTTTCGCCCACTCTGTACAACCTGTACATCGCCCAATTGCCTCCGCCCCACCACACACCCGAGAAGTCATCTACGCGGACGACATCACGCAAATAGTAACATCAAACCTCGGCAAAGAGCGACACGCCAACAGGCTGAAGAGACAAATTGAAAGAATCAATGAATTCGAGGAACGTTGGAAAATTCAGACGAACCAACAGAAATTCACAGTTATTAACATTGGCCACAGGAACGTTCACGCACTAGAAATAAACAACCGAGTCCAACCTTACAAGCAACAAGGCACAGCTCTCGGCCTGACCATCAACAGCTTTGGCTATAAAAACCATACCACAGCAAGGTCAAACAAAGCGAGAAGAGAGCTCAGTAAACTCTACCGTTTCAGGGGACTCTCGGTAAAAAATAAGAAGATGCTGTACACGGCGCTGGTTCGGTCTATCCTCGAATACCCGGCAATTCCACTGCACACAACGAGCGACACAAATCTGATGTTGCTACAAAAAATACAGAACGCTGGAACAAGATTCATCCTGGGAAAACGACTCAGCGACAGGATATCATCCCAGGCACTGCACCAACAAGCAAACTTACCAGCCCTCAATGTCCTCCTGCACAGCAGGGCGGAGAAAACTTGGAGGAAGGTACAAAACACCTCTCCACAGACCTATGAAGAACTCGATATTGGACCTCAGCGCGGGGGAGAGAGTACTTCTATTTCAAAAGAAGTCTACCCCGCAGCAGACACCCCCCACCAACGGCACTTTTTGTACCGTATAGAAGATAAAAAAAAAAAAAAAAAAAAAATAAATAAAAAAATAAATAAATAAATAAATAATAATAATAAATAAAATAAAAAATAAATAAATAAAATAAATAATAAAATAAAAATAAATAAATAATAAAAAATAATAAATAAAAATAAAATAATAAAAATAAATAATAAATAAATAAAAATACAATAAAAGAGGTAGAAAACCCAAACTAAGCTAACAAGTCAAGCACCCTACAAAAGCTTGAACGCGCAAGGAAGGTGATTCACTTATCACCAGACCTTAAATCCCCATAAAAAAAAAAAAAAAAAAAAAAAACCTGCGCATCCTTGGTGAGCCCGAGGACCTATCAACTCTTCATCTATATTTCCCATTTCCCCACTTTCTGTTATCACTCCTACAACTCTAATTTCACCTCTTATAACGTCAACAACAACAACAACTGAAGTCTTAATATGCGCTTGGGTCCTGTCAAGCGAACACCTCTCTTTCTCTCCTCCTCTCTCTTAGGTTAGGTATCCCCCTTTGGTGGTTGATGCCGTCCCACTTCTCCCCCAAAGAGGTCTCCCTTAGCAGGAGTTCATTGCAACTTGGGGGATAACTCCGCATCCAAGTTGCATAACCCCTTGTTGCTCTTGCAACAACCCCTTCCCCTTTCGGGGTGCCTTGCAACAAGGGGGTTGGCACTGGCACCGGTGCCAACATTTCCTTTGCAATATTGACCAACATTTACAATTGCATTGCACTCTCTCCTTTTGCACCCATACTACTCGGCTTTAATGATCAGCTCACTAAGAACGCCTACAACATTAGACTGACGGTGAGGATTACGAAGCAGAACTTGCAGAAGAATTTGGGGTTAAAATGACTGATGAGGATAAGACTTTTTATTGGGATAATTGCTTTGGTGCGTATAACGCCATATGTACAAATGCAGTACCAAAAGATTGGGTGAGACAGAAAAAGAGGAAAGAAACTCGTGAAAAATCAGTGGAGAAAAAGCGAAAAGCAACAGAAATCAACTTGAGAGAGCAAAGGGAGCTAGAGGGATCAGAAATTATTGAAATGTTAGCAACTTCAGTCGATTCTGAAAACGATCCGAGTTTTGAAGAACCAACAACGGCAAAGACAGTTCCTTCTACTGATCGTAAACTTCGCTGATCGGAAGAAGACCTAAGCATGGAGAAGAGTAAAGAACAACAAGCTGCATTTCCAACAGTGAAAATCAGAACTGGCAAAAAAAGTCTGAACGAAAACTTGATGCGGTGTGTGTATAGTCCAGTGTCTTGCCGAGACGAGAACTTCTCCTGAAGAGCTTTCGAGAGTGATAGTAAGAGTAGCTAACAACATGGTTTTTTATCAAAATTGGAAACTGAAGGCACAAATTTTCAACAAAGAGGATAACGTTGTGAGTGTAGGACTTGACGATACGACCAAGGCTGTTACTAGTGATATTGATAGTTTATTGAAGAATGTGTTGTAAATATGATGATTTCATGATTTTAATTACATCATGGAACTGATATGAATGCCTTGGGTTTCTTCTGTACATGATTTTTTTAATAAAATAATACCTTTCTTTTCCATTTTTTGCCTACAACCGCTAAACCACGCATCGTTGTCTCTAATTTGTTCATTTTCAACTTCAATGACCCTGAAAACATATAAAAAGACATATTACATATGAAGGGTAGCGGTTTTCTTAAGCATCAAAAAGAGAAAACTATTTTTTTACCCGCCATTTTGAAAAAAAAATCCACTGAACCATGTCAAAACTTCATTTTAGGGCCAAGAACCAGCCAGATTCGTATTCAGCAGCGAAAATGGCCATAGAAACCACTCGTCTTGTTGGCAATTTCAAAAAAAGTCATTATTACCCAATCCCTATTAATATAACGTAGTATTTTTAAGGCTTTCCGACTTTTGCACAATGTTTTGACGGTTTGAGATCATTACTGTATTATAAACCTCTAAGTCTTTTTCTAAATCAGTCTCAGTCAAGTTCCTCCCAAAGGAAGAGCAATCGGTCTTCCGGTTCTTCAGTTCTTGTAACTTATGTGCATTACCTTACATTTGTGTACTGTAAGTTGAATGCCATACACCAAGTAGCAGACCATTCGCCCAACCTATCAAGATCATTTTTAAGTGTTCTTACGTCCTCCTCATTACCTTCAATATTTCCTAATTTGATATCGTCTACAAATTTTGGAGTTCTACTTCGAAGCCCAACGTCTATATCGTTAAGATAGATGATAAAAAGTAAAGAACCCAGAACGAACCCTGTTGAACACCACTGGTGATTGGGGCCCACTCTGAAGCCGGACTTTTTTGAATGAGATACACTATTTATATTGCTCTAGTTGTATCGTATAATGTATACATATTATGGAAAAATTATAACAGGTTTGTTTGACAAAATCTATGTCACGTGAATCCATGTTCAGAATAAAAAATATTTTGTTGAATTTGAGGTGATACAAAATATATTTTGTAATAATGGATTCCAACAGCTTGCCGACAATTGATGTTAAACTAGCCGGGCTGTAATTACAAGGATTTTGTCTATTATTTTTTCTAAATATAGGTGTTACATTTTCTAATTTCCAGTTGGTTGGAACTTTCACTAATTTGAATGATTTTTTGAATATGGTTACTAAATCATCAACAATATTGTGGTTGACATCTTTTAATAAGAATTAATAAGAATTAATTAACCAGCGTTATTAAAAGTGTCCCCGATGTATGATAGATAGGCCACTAATAATAACGTAATTGGGCATATTAATCTTGAATTAGTTCCTAGCCACATAAACTGATAAATGTGTTACTACTCATTAATTTGTTAAACAGTGATACAGTGTATATTGATTGAAGAATAAATTTGAAAGCGGTGTTATCAGCTTTATGTTGTAATGTGAAATAATATAAGCTCGGGAAATAGTAATTCTCAGTTATATTAACCGGTAAATAGTTCTGAATAGAAAAATGAGTTTGAAAGTTCAATTTGTAAAAGGCGAATAAAAAAAAACGTGGAGCTTCGTTCGGTGCGCAGACGAATCAGCAGTCGAGAAATTAATATATATATATATATATATATATATATATATATGGGAATGAACTCAGAATGGTTCCCTGAGTTTTTTATGATACACACAGACCGTGCATGAAACAAGGAACTCTTCTGGGATAATTAAATCCACTATAGTCCGAATAAGTAATGGTAAATGACAAATACCATAGTTTTTCTTTTTCATGATGCAAGCCCGACGTGGGCAACGGGTCTCTCGCAAAGAGGTCCCATAAATATAGCTTCCCTCACCAGCTATCTGCAAAGCAGACAGGATCCAGCTTTGGGACATGGATCTAGGGTTTAAAGCAGCCTAGCCCCACTACATTTAGAACCTCAATATAAGTAAAGACTCGTTGCATTCACGTCGGATTGAATAAATCAAAGAAAAAGGGGTAACTATTATATTTTTAGCCAAAACCAAAACTTAAACCTCAACTGGCAGAATTGAGCGTCACTTTTCAAGGCACATAACATGTCCGTTTCATGATGGGAATGAACTCAGAATGGTTCCTTGAGTGTTTTATGATACACACAGGCCGCCACGTGTATTTTGCAACATTTCTAAAACTATGATATTTCACATTATCTTGAGGTTATTCTATTATCTATCGTCCGTTTTCTAATCGAGCAGAATTTATGGTATAACCTGATATATATATATATATATATATATATATTAGGAAGCTTGTAGATCGCTGGACTAAGTGTATTGAGAAACAAGGAGACTATGAGAAGTGTGTTTATATCTATCAGATGTGAAAATAAAATTGTGAAAATAAAAAGTGCGGATGCTCATTGAATTACCTTAAAAAAATATATATATATATATATATATATATATTTTTAGTTTCAAAGTATGACCGCTCATGGCCACCAAAAAAAAAGGTGGATAGCAGAGCGAACACAGGACGAAGACTGTGGAACAGCTAATAGAAATGAACAATAGACGGGAAAAAAAAAAAAAAAGATACAGAAAAATCACAGCGGAGTCACAGCCGGTAAAGAAGTCGGGAACGAAGTAGGAAGGAGAACAACACGGTTACCGAAAAGTAGGGACCTTCAGATAGAATAGCGCCAAGCCTATCACAAGGCCCGACGCTCACCAAAAATGGAAAATACTCTGCGCGCAGCGCAGAGTAAAGTGGACACTCCACCAGGAGGTGGGCAACTGTAAGTGGAACGTTACAATTGGGACATCGGGGCACCCGATCCCCGGCCATCAAATAGCCATGGTCAGGTGGGTGTGGCCAATACAGAGGCGGGCCAGAGCCACCTCCTTATGGCGCGACCGATGGAAGGAAGAGGCCCAACATCCCAATTTGGGCTTAATCTTGCAGTTTGTTATTTGTAGCGCCATCCCAGCGACTCTGCCACCGGGAGCGCAAAAACCTACAAAAACCAGGGATATATTCGGAAAAGGGGAGGGACACGGGTGAAACCTGTAGTCGGCACGCGGAACGGGCAGCTTGATCGGCAGCCTCATTTCCAGCCACGTTAACATGTGCAGGAACCCAGCAAAATACCACCTCCTTGCCACCAGAAGTGACAAGGATATGGCACAGTAACTGGATACGTCGGACCAGTGGGTGGACGGGGTCGAAACACTCCAAGCCATCCAGGGCACTGCGGGAATCCAAATAGATGACAAACGACCCATCCGGATGCTCCCGCACCACCTCTAGAGCGCTCAGAATGGCATAGAGCTCCGTCGTGAAAACGGAAGCCTCATCAGGGGAGCGGGTACATCGGGGAGCAAGGGCAGACGACTGGGGAACAGCCGCAACCCCAACGGCCCCCGACGACCTCGAGCCATCTGTGAAGACCGCAACACATGCAGAGTGACACGCTGTATGCTGAAGGAACAGAGACCGAAGCAAGGCAGAGTCAGAATCGGCTCTGCGAACGGGGCGCAACGCCCTACAGCATGTAACAGGGGTGCTCTCCCAAGGTGCAATACCCTCGAAACAGACCAGTATGACGGATGGAAGAGGAGTGCCCATACCATCGAGGAGGGAGGTCACCGTGTCGGTGAAATACTAACCCCCATCCCGGCAGAACGCCCTCTCAACCACCTGGAACAGAGGAGAGTTGGGAAGACGGAGAATCCGGAGACAGTGCTTGGCAATGAGGAACGACCTCTGATCCTCCAAGGGAGGGATGTCGCACTCAACCTGCAGACTATCAACCGGAGAGGAGCGGAAGGCGCCAGACGACATGCGCAGTCCTCTGGAGAGGACCGGGTCCAGTATCCATACGGGAGGCGGAGCCATACACCACACTCCCATAGTCTAATTTTGATTGTACCAGGGAAATGTACAAACGGAGGAGTGTCCGCCTATCCGCGCCCCATGTAGTATGAGACAAATGTCCCAGCAAATTCAGAATACGTCTTGTAGTCTCGCGCAGCCTGCGAAGGTGGGGAACCCAGCTCAAACGGCTATCGAAGACCATACCCAGAAAACGTACTGATTGAACGAGGGCCAGAGGCTGACCCCCGAGTGTAAGATTAAAGGCCGAGACGGCGCCGGATCCCCGTCTCCTCAACAGAAGGAAGGCCACACACGAAGTCTTCGGGGAAGACAGCGTAAGGCCCACCGACGACGACCAGCATTCAACCCGATTGACCGCGAGTTGGACTTGCCTCTCCACGAGGGGGGAACTTGTCCCCGCGGCATAGACAGCCAGATTGTCGGCGTAGATGGAACAACGCACCGATGGCGGGAGGGCCCCAGGTAGCGCAGACATGGCCAGATTGAAGCAGGAGACGCTCAAGACACACCCCTGAGGCACCCCCTCCTCCTGAACATAGAGGTCAGATAGGGCCGCTCCATTACGGACGCGGAAAGTGCGACGGCAGAGGAAGTTACGAATAAATGTGGGCAAAAAGCTCACAAAACCAAGAGACTTCAAACGGTCCATGACAACACCCCGACGGGTCGTGTCATAGGCCTTTTGGACATCGAAAAAGACGGCCAGAACAAGATTCCGGCGGGAAAAGGCCTCCTGTACATCATGACCAAGGAGGAGAAGGGGGTCCAGAGTACCCGAAATCGACGAAAGCCATACTGGGTCGGGGGTATAACCCAAGCGACTCCAGTGTAAAGGAAAGTCGGACGGCCACCATCTTTTCAAGGAGCTTGCATAAGCAGCTCGTCAAGGCAATAGGCCGATAGCCCGCCACCTCCGCCGGATCCTTCCCCGGCTTAGGTATCGGGACCACAATCGCCTCCCTCCAACGGGAAGGGAACGACCCCTCAACCCACATCCGGTTGAAAAGATCCAGCAAGAAGTGTAGGGCCATCGGGTGCAGATTCCAAATAAAGTCATACGGAATGTCATCAGGGCCAGGGGCGGAAGAACGACGGGTTGCCAAGGCAGCCCGAAGTTCCCGCATCGTAAAGAGACGGTTATAGGGCTCGTTCCCAGGCGGGGGAACGTAACATCCGACAAAGGACGATCCGCAGCTGAAGGCGAACGGGAAACCGCAGCAAAAGCCCCGGCCAGCCGATCGGCCACAGCAGTAGGATCCGAAAGGAAGCCGTCCCCGTCCCGAAGGACAGGGCGACGAGCAGGGACCGGCTTCCCCTCGATACTACGTACCTTCCGCCACACAGCAGCAGAAGGGGTAGACGAGGAAATGCCAGACACAAAAGCACGCCAAGAGGCCCGACGGGCCAACTTGAGAGTCCGGCGGGCGAAAGCCTTCGCCCGCCGCATCTCAATCAAGTGGTCCGTGCGCCGGGTGCGGTGGAAGCGGCGCGTTGCCCTCTTCCTCTCACACACCGCCTGGTGACATGCTGGAGTCCACCACGGGACGCTACGCGTCCGCGGGTTACCGGAAGATCGAGGAATACAGTCCTCCGCGACGCCCATCACCACCCGCTCGAAGAACTCCAAGCTCTCATCCACAGAGCCAAAGTCCAACACCGAACGGGCAATGACGGAACGAGCTCTGAAGGATGGCCAGTCAGCCCGCGCCAGGCACCACCTCGGTCGAGACGAGACACCCGGCTGCGGTCCGACCGGCTCAAGACAGACTGGGTAATGATCACTGCCATAAGAGTCCCCCAACACCCTCCACGAAAAATCGAGTAAGGCATCGAGGGACACCAAGGAGAGATCAATACAGGTAGATGAACCCGTGGGTTCGTGGAAATAGGTAGGTTCGCCGGAATTGAGGCACGCGAAGGAAAGTTCCTCCATTAAGGAGAGCAACATACCAGCAACATTAGTCGACCGGACATCTCCCAAGCCGGGTCGCGACTGTTAAAGTCCCCGAGGAGGAGAAACGGTCGAGGCAGTTGCAACACCAACTCGCGAACCGCGTCGCGAGAAGGAGGGTCATGGGGAGGAATATAAATCGAGCAGGCAGTGTACTGGCGATCTAAAAAGAGCCGCACAGCCACAGCCTGCAAGGAAGTACGAAGAGGCACACCTCGCGAGGGTAACGAATGATGACATAAATCGCCGCACCCCGCCGGCGTGTGTGCTCATCCGGGGTGCAAGGGAAACCAACATAGCCAGAGACGAGGGAGCCCCCGCGCAGCCAGGATAGTCTCCTGGAGACAAACGCAGGAAGGCCGCTCGCTCTCCAGCAGGGAGGCAAGGTTCTCCCAGTTAGCTAAAAGCCCCCTACAGTTCCAATGCAAAATGGAACTGTAAGGGGAAGGGGCATTATAAGAAGCAGAGAAAGCAGAGAAATAGCCACGGACCAAGCTGAGCAGCAAACTCAACGGTCCGTAACCAGGGACGGAATCGGCTTCCCCGACTCACCCCGGACGGGGAGGGTAGGGGCCACAGGGGGCAAGCCCGGAGACGAGGATCCCGATTACAGGAGGCCACAGACTCCGCAGCTGCCTCACCCGTAGTAGAACGAGAGTGGGAAAGTGGAACAGGGAGTTCAGAGGGGGGCTCCCCTGAGGGGGGGAGGAGACGACGAGACGGGCCCAGCCGAAACCCCGACTCCCCACCAGAGGTGGGGCAGGGAGAACCAGATGTTCGAGGGCTCGTCACACCAGACAAGTGCTGACGGGGGGGGGGGAGAAGATCCACCACAGGTGGGAAAGGTAGATCCAGGAGAGAGACCCGACCACTCTCAGCAGGAGCCGAAGGAGAGAGACTCCATGAAGAAGGGCCAGGCCCCTCTCGACCGGGTCCACCGTGGGAACCGAGTCAGTAATCGAGGGTGTCATGGGGCGGTGTACCTCAACCGACACCCGGACACTAGTTGGGGCACCGGGAGGTGACGCCCCACCAGCCCTCCGTATAGGGGGGAGTCCCGAGCGGATTAGGAGCGGCGCGCCGCTTCCCCGGTGAAGAAGGGGAAGCAGGGCGAGCAGTGGTCATGAACGGGTCTGGAGGACTCCGACCACGGTGACGCTTCCTCCTCCCCTTCGGGGCATCACCTTCCCCACCCGAGAGACGGGTAGGCAAGGATCCAGACCCCAAGGCCGGAGAGGGAGAAGGGGCACTTGTAGGCAGGGAATCAGACGGGATGACTGAAAGTGAGGCAGGGGGACAAGAAGGTCCCGCGGCGCCAGGAGGACCACCAACCCCCGGAACTTCCAGGGGGGCACCACTCCGGTAGGCGCCGGGGTAGCACGGGAGGGGCCCGAGGACCCGCCGGAGCCAAGAGCCGCAGCATAGGACAACCCCCGCCGCGGCTCCCGGTCACGGACCCTATCGCGCGCCTCCCGCGCACTAAGGAATTCGGTAGTCCTTAAGGACCGCACCTCGAATTCAAACTTGAAAACGGGGCAGTCCCGAGAGGAGGAAGGGTGGGCCCCAGCAGTTCGAGCACCGCGGGGGCTTCGTGCATGGGGGAGGGTGCGCAGGCCCACCGCAGCGGACACATAGCTTACCCTCACGGCGGCACGCAGAGCTAACATGGCCGAACCGGTTGCAGCCAAAGCAGCGAACCGGGTCAGGCACATACGGCCGCACCGAAAACTCGCACGACCGGCGATCACCCACGCCCCAGAACACCTGGGCCGGAGGCACAAGGGAGTCAAAGGTCAGGAGCAGACGAGCGGACGGGGTAAGAGCACCATCCCGGCGCGACGAAAAGCGGAAGACCTTCGTTACCCCCTGGGGGCAAGATCCTCCTGCAACTCGCCAACCGGGATTGACAGCAGACGGGAAGCGAAAATGGTGCCCTGACAGCTATTCAGTTGCGGATGGGAGTCACAGAAACTCTGCAACCCAGAACATCCTGCAACTGTAGAAGGGACTCAGTCACCCCCGAAGAACGGGACTTCAAAAGAAGAGACCCATCCTTCAGAGGGCGGATATCGTAACGGCAGGGAACCCCCACCGTCTTAAGACGCTGAAACACCCGTTCCGAGTTGCCCGGAAGGGAGCCAGCGGAAGGGCGGAGAACAAGGAACCTGTCCACCGGACAGAAATTGACAGCAGAGACAGGTCCATGTGTGACGGTAACCGAGAGTGGGCGAGAGAACGAGGGCCGCGAAGACCCCGCCCTACGGCCACCACGAGTCCGGCCACGAGAGCCAGACGCCGCAGAGGACGAGAGGGGGCCATACGGCTTTAAGGTCAATCCAGCGGAGGCAGAGGCCGCTGAACGACCAGAAGTAGAAGTCTTATCCAAATCCAAGGACGGGCCAGAGTCGTCAACAGGAGGGGATTGAAGTTTTGAAATTGTACCCATAAACAATAGAATTACAAGAAAGACAGCCTCGGACCCAAGGCAATGCACAATCCGCCGCTGCATCCTTCAAGGCGCAGGCCCAACGTCCCGGTAGCCCGCCCCCAACCTGACTGTCGTTTTAAAAACAGCAGATTGGCTCTCCGGAGATTTGTCCGTTAAGGGCCTAGCAAAGACCCAATCCAGACGCAGCAGCGGTCCGGGCGCCCACCGTCCCCAGAGCACGGCTCAGCCACGGAGCGATGCCCCCGCGGGTGCACCCGATGACCCCAAGACTGCAAAATACAAACAGAGGGGGGGGAGATACTACAATTGACAGAGGCCCAAGACCGAGTCAAGACAAGAGAAATTCCGGGAGATACGGAAAAAAAGGGAGCAAAAAGAAAAAGGAAGGAAAAAAACGCAACTAGGTAACTCTTCGCCCACACCCCGCGAGGAGTTGAGGAAACCCCAACAACCCACGAGGTGTGCGAGCCCCCTCGGCCCGGCAAGCCGGAGTACCTAATCGAGGGATATATATATATATATATATATATATATATATATATATATATATATATATATATATATAATTAAAGGCGAGGCAGGGAACATCCTTAACCCTGAAAGAAAATAGTTTTGTTGTGAGAAGACCAAAACTGTTTAATCAGCTGCCCAAAGCCCTAAGGATCACAAATGGTGATGAGTAGACATCTTCAAAAGAAGATTAGACGCCTGTGAGGTGAAGAGTACAAGAAACCAACTCATACTTCACCAGGCCAACTCGAGAGGAGGGGCGACAAGCTTGACCTTCGTGAAATGAGGAATCATCGCACAGAACCTTTGAAAGGTTGAAAGGAAAGGAAAGGTATATATATATATATATATATATATATATATATATATATATATACACTACAATTTTAAAAAATTATCGTAAGAAATTTACGACAGTCATCGTCATACGTAATTCGGGGATTTGGTATTTTAGTTGTCTTCTTCCGTGAAGACTGTAACGAAGAACTCGCTTAACGTATTAGCTATATCTGTATCCCTGCATTTCAGTAGGGAACCTACAAAATTTTTAGTTGTCTTTGTGCCTTGACATGGGCAAAAAATTCTTTAGTGTGAGATTTTAAGCCATTGTTTCTCTTATTGGGCCTGAGTCGTTTCCCGAAGCAGGTGAATCAATTAATGCTAAGGGAGAAGCAGGATCAATTACTGGTTAGGGGGTCTAATTTATAAAGATTACACAAGTTAATGTTCAGAAGATCGCCATATTTCTTCTTACTCTTTTGCTTAAAATGAATCCCATCCGAGCCAAAGTACTGCCACTGGCAAACAAACTTTATTCTTTTACTCTCGTAAATGCGTTTTACTCTATTTTTTATGCTAATAGCTTTACTTAACGTACGCCCAATAGCATGCCTTCTTGGGAGAATTCCTACAACCATTTCCATATCAGTCTTTTTTTCAATCTTATCGGTTAGGGTTTTTAACTTATTTACAATGGCCTCAGTCTGCCCTTTTGTTATCTCTCTGAAAAATATCATTGTACCAACATATACAATGAAGGGTAAACTTTTATTCTTCACGTTAATATTGTCTAATTCTCAATTAATTGTTTGATTTGTGGCACCTGGTACACATCTAAGTTTTCTCTTGGTCACGTGTTTAGCTATGAAAAAGTCCACAAAATTACAAAGTAGAGAATATCAAAGTAAAATGGACTCCTCCCCTTCGTCAGCGAGTAAGTTAAACCTATTTTTTATGGTAGTGGGTTTAAACAGTGCCGGCCTTAGGGGTGTGCGAACCTTGCGGTCGCACAGGGCCCGCAACTTAGGGGAGCCCGAAAATTTCACAGAAATTTACCATCGACGTCAGAGTGCCAAAATTGGTGTAAATTAATGTAATTTATTTTTTTATTTTCAGATCACCGATCCATCATGGCCTTAATGATTGCATTATGATAGTTTAAATATTTGATAATAATAAAGTAATAAGTAGTAATAATAGTAAAGGCTGCTGGTCTGTTGGTATTCTGTTACAGGTGCACTTGTATAGTTAAATTTTACTTGTTGTACTTGTTAACAATCTACTAAAATAAAATGATTAGCAATGAAAAACAATTTGACTTGTGTCATGGGGGGCCCGTACAGTATACTCTGCACAGGGCCCGAAATATCCTAAGGCCGGCGCTGGTTTAGAATCCTTGTATTTCCGTTTTGGGGGTCTTTTATTTTTAACTACCTTGAATTCTTCTTCCTTTGTCCTACTTTTCGGATTATTCACTGTGGTTTCGAAGTGGGCTATGCTTTGCTCTAAACGTTCAACCTTAGAGTTTATATCCCATGTTGGGTTATCACTCTGGCTTTTTCCACTGGTTTGGATTTCCAGTGCCACATTCCGAACTTCAAGATTTTTTAGAATTTCCTTTAACTCTTTAAATTGTTTTTTATGGTTATCTCTAAATCTACAAAACAAACATATACTCAAAGTTGTAATGTCGTTGAAATTACCTTCGGGAAAGTCAACACACCAATGCTGAACTTTACATTTAAAGCATACGGCTTTCAGTCTTCCTGGCCCTGTCATATTCTGTCTATTTTTATTGCAGTTAACAATACTTGAGTAAAAAGAAAGGAACTTGTCTGATTTAGAGGTGACCGTTTTCCCACGCTGTCTGGCCTACCTGCCTCGGAAGGAATTAACATCTTCTCGAATACAATCGTCAAGGAAAATAACCCCTATGGAAACACGTTGTACTTTAACTGTTTTAATGCTATCTGGCTTACCCGCCTTGGAAGGGATTAACACGTTCTCGAAGATATTTCTCAAGACACTGCAAAACGACCGTTACCGAACCACTTTTGTAAACTTTACCTATAACTTCATTTAATAAATAAAGTGAATTCAATTATAATTAAATACTAGAACGAGGTACACTATTGTAAATATATCACATTACAGCTGAGTTAATTTAACTGAAAAACAAGTTTTCACAATCATTGAAACTGGACACTCGAAAAACCACGTGCGTCCACGAGGAACAATATGTAAGGAGATAGAGGAATAAGTTGAATAGGGTAAAATATGAACGAGCATAACTAACAAATAAAAAATTTAGCTATATATATATATCAGTGGTGGGAAAGTAACGAAACATTTGTAATCGATTACAGTAATTAAGTAGTTTTTCCAAAAATCTACTTCAGTTTCGTAGCTAGAAATTTTTGGTGGGAGGGCAAAGGCCAAAATTTTCCGACAAATGTGCGTGACAAAGATACCGTTTATCAATCATCTATCTCATCAAGCATAACAATTTACAGGCAATACAAAGAATCTATTAAGTGCGAGGAACACATATATGATAACACACCCGCATCAGTATTCAGTAATGCAATACAAAAGCGGAATACACTACCATTAAATGAAAGAAAATGATTCACAAAACGCACAATGCACTCTGTGTAATAATGGACCAGAAAATTTGCAACATTATATATTATACTGCCCGCCATAACAGAATGAAAAAAATAATGTTGCTACAAGAACCATGTATTGAAAACACGTACAAATTAATTGGAGTTCCTCTTTTAAGTACAAATACAGGTAAAACAGAAAAGACAAAGGAAGTGTCAAATTTTCCGACAGCGGGAGAAATTTTTCGACAAAATCCTTTCTGAGGCTTGGTGGGGGGGGGGGGGCGATCGCTCCCCGGCCCCCGCTCTAGCTACGCCGCTGATCTACTTGTAACTAATTACTTTTCTGAACGACTACTTTTTACTTGTAATCGATTAAAATTTTTCAATAGTACATACTTTTTACTTCATTACTTTTGTAAAAAAGCTATAAAATTACTTTTTTATATTTTTCTTTTATTTTTTCCGGATCTCCCAAGGCTGTTTATTCTCCAATCACATATTATTGATAATAATGGAGCAGTGTTGCTATATGTATTTTAATCTAGGAATTTTGGCCCAGAATCTACGAAGTTTTTTCTGGTCAACGACGTCTGGCATTAGGCTGGCAAGTGGCAACACTGTGCAAGCGTCAGCTCAGTCATGTAAATAAAAATAGACATTGAAAAGCAATATATCCAGAGAAGTAATTTCTATTTTATACTTTTAGTTACTTTTCAGACATCAGTAATTTTTACTTTTAATCCGTTACTTATTTAAACTACTAATTTTACTTCTATTTCATTACTATTTTCGGCAGGTAATTCTACTTTTATTCGATTATGAAATCTTAGTAATTTTCCCACCACTGATATATATATATATATATTATATATATATATATATGATACAACTCAGAATGTTCCCCTGAGAAACTGTTATCTTACACACAGATCGTGCGTGGAACAAGGAACTCTTCTGGGAAAATTAAATTTACTATAGTTCGAATAAGTAATGGTAAATGACAAACACTATAGTTTTTCTTTTCAAAACCCTTCTCAAAACTCATTGGAGTCTTACTTCAATTAAAAAGAAAAAAACTAGTGTTTGTCATTTACCATTACTTATTCGTACTATAGTGGATTTAATTTTCCCAGAAGAGTTCCTTGTTCCATGCACGGTCTGTATGTAACACACACACACACACACACATATATATATATATATATATATATATATATATATATATATATATCTTGTTAAAGCACTTTCCACAGCGTAATTTTTTATTAGGCTTTACGAATTGATACAATTAAAGTATATTAAAAAAATTACAGGAACTGAAAAAACTCCAAAGTTACTTCATCGGAGTCTTACTTCACTCGTTAGTTTTTAATGAATAAAAATATACAAAGGCAGGATTACTGACTGAGGCTTAAATTTGACCAAAATTGAAGGAGGTAAGCAAGAAGAAAATTTGTCTCGGGCAGATAGATGGTCAAAGAGCTTCTTGATGATACTGATGGTCAGCTTGGAATAAGTCAATTTACATTATAAAGAAGGAATTAAGCCAGGAAGTTCGGAGGACTGGAGTTGAAGGGTATGAATAATTTTACACACTATATGATCTTAAGACCAAATAGTGTGCAAAATTTATGCAAAATAATTTATTTGTCAATTTCATATCTTTTTGAGTAGCGACAGCAGCATGTCGAAAATTCATAACTTACACCTTTAAGTAAAGGGTGTCAGGAAATGATTGTCCCCCCCCCCTGTACAGAAGAAACTGAAAGGAATAGAAAAAAACAGACAAAACCACGCGAAAGAGCGTTTAATTTTGAATAAAAAACACTTGTTTTAATATCGGGTGTTGCCCCCATTTGCAGCTCTGACGGCCATTAATCGACGGGGGTATGATCCCAGAAGTGTCTCAAAGAGATCGGTATCATGACTTATTTCTTCAAGGACTTCGTTGATCTTTGCAGTCATAATTTCTGTTGAATACCGATTCTGAATGGGTTGTTCCAGCATTAAGGACTCCACCCGATCCTTCATGATGGATCCGACATGTTCACAGACATTAAGATCGGGAGAATTGCCAGGCCATTCATTATTTCCGAAAAAATCAATGTTATTGTCCTTAAGCAGTTGTCGAGTCGCAAGTGCTTTCATACAGGGGGCTTTGTCGTGAAGAAAGGTTGCCTGTTCACATCCAAACACACTCGGGGTCTTTCAAAAACGGAATTACATGTTGGGCTAAAATTACATTTCGAAAATAAGGCCCATCCCAACTGGTTCCTCTTGGTTTGATAACCCAGATGAGCTTCCGAATAGAGAACATAATGAAAACACCCACACATGCTGGATTTTCTACTATTTCTCGATACTTCTGGTCGTCTGGGACTTCATCAGGAGTTGTTGCCCAAACCCGATCATTCTGAAAATTTGGTTTTCTGGAGACATAAACGAAGAATTCATCGCTGACAACCAAGTGAAGGAAATCGTCTTCCGTCCATTCCTCAAGATAATCACAAAACCATAGCCGATCTTCAATATTACGATCACTCTTCCGTGGCTGAGCTATTTCATGCCAAGCACTCAAGCCTTGGCGAACTCGAAATTGATGCACAAGTTGCCGATTGACTATCTTACAACGACGGATAAGTATCTCTTTCGCTACCTCAGAGCAGCTCTTCTTTTGGCGCCGTGATGCAGCAAGCACAATGTCTTTCGATTCTTGAGATAATTTCTCCGGTCTTCCTCCTCGAAATTCTGTTTCACAATCTTCAGGATTCTTATTCCAATTCCTTTTGACAAAGTCTTCTGATCTTTTTAATCTCTCAGCCACCCAGTGTCGAGTTATGAAAGTTGCACCAGCTTCCTTTGCTTCACGAAATGTGACAGCTCGAATGCGGTCAAGAACTCGCTTTTTCTCTGAATCGTTCAAAATAGATGATGCCATGGTTTCTGTGGGGGAAAAAATGGTAAGAATTAAATCACAGGAATAGAATATAATGGTTTTTATTCAGATTTTAACGCTCTTTCAAGTGGTCTCGCCGGTTTTTTATCTATCTCTTCTAGTTTTTGCTCTACAGGGGGGGGCAATCATTTCCTGACACCCCTTCAAGAATAAACTAACAACGTGACATCTCCAGCCTAACTAACTAATCCTTACAAAAACCAACAACATTTTCAGTAAGAGAACATTGTCACTCCTCTGAAATGTACATTCTAAGTACATAGTGGCATTAAGTATATTGTACACTTATTAGTACTAATACATTACACTACTAAGAATACAATTAATTACAATTAATCACAATATTTATTAACATATCTTGCATTTATGTAGTTTATAAAATTTATATAATTTATGATTATGACCTTAATTAAGGATGGAGATTGAAGAAGAATGAATGATAAAATGTAAGTGATTGTACGTAAATCGACAGAGATTTACACGAATTTACAGATAAATGTTATATGTGGATATGTGTGGTAACATAACAAGTAATAAGGAACAAATAACAAGTAAAAGTTGATAAGAATAGTGTAACAGTAACATAAAAGAACGATGAAATGTATAACAGTTACAACGTAACGTAATATGAGAAATTTATGAAACAGAGCCGAGGGAGACTTTTGAAAGATATTTCATAAAAATTGATTACTCATTGTTTCCATAACCATTGTTTGGGCATAGAAACAAGAAGCAGAGCTGACGATGCAAATCATTGCCAACAAGGAATATTTGGGTAGATATTATCAAAGAGAGGAGGAATTTTGAATTATATATGTGCCTGTAAAGAGAATGTACGTCAGTAGATCAATGGACTAATATACATAGGTAGACATAGGTAGATGGTAGATTGATGAGTGAAATGAGTATGTACGATAGAGAGGATTTACAGGCAATTACTATACAGTTTAGATGGGAATCTACAATTGATAAATATTTACTTAATGGAACTACAGGGTGTTCCATTTAAATGGAACCATAGGAACTAGCTAATAATGTCATTTTTTTCCAGATTTGTGAGGGTAAACGTAATAGAGGTAATAATAAGGTAATAAAGGTGAGGATAATAAAGGTAATAAAGGTATCAATATCCTTCCCAATCTTTATTACTCCCTATGGTTTAATTTAAATTGGAGTAATAAAGACTGGAAAGGATATTAGTACCTTTATTACCTTAACCTACCTTTATTACCTTATTATTACCTTTATTACGTTTACCCTCATAAATATGGAAAAAAATTAAATTATTAATTACGCCCTATGGTTCCATTTAAGTGGAACACCCTGTAGAATAATATATTTGGAATACGTGATAAATAAGTGGTATAATTTTAAACAAGTTCAAAGACTAAATACAAAATAATTGCTACAATGCAATGATGGAGTATTTAGTTAAAGGGGATTTGGTTATCGTTAGATGGAAGATTAATTGGGATTCATTTGCCTTGATAATTACAGTTAAGGTAAATAATAAATAATTAATAATTAAAAATGATAATTGGGATAATGGAAGTTCGAAGTGTAATGAGAACTTGGACGATGCTTTTAATCAGTTGTAAATTTCTAATAGCTAATTTTTCTAAGGGTTATTATGTAAATATCAGATAATCGAAAAGGATAACAAATACTGTTGACAGTTTAGAGTTTAGACGAATAGAGATAATGAAATGGTGGAATCAATGAGTGAAATGACATTCACTGAATTAATAGAGAAATAATTGACGAGACAAGCGAAGCAAGCGAGTGAAATCAATACTCAGTGGGTATGTGTATATATATATATATATATATAATATATATGTATAATATTTAATGGACAATATAGTTACAAATGGGGATTACAAACAAATGTGCATGCATACTATTACGGGATTTATAGATAGATGTCATGTTATTAAGATTAATATAAAAAAATGGGAAAAATGGGGGAAATGGGGGATAATCCTGATGAAATGTAATTTAATCTTAAAAGTTTATTATTCTTGGATGTACTTCGATGAGAATGAGAGCAAAAGACATTCGCTCTTGGAGCGAACTTATCATGGCACAAACATGAAGATAGTGCAACAGTGGGAATAGTTCGGAAAGATAATTTTATATATATATATATATATATATATATATATATATTATATATATATATATATATTTATATATATATATATATATATAATATTAGGGTGGTTCAAAAAATAAAATTTTGTAATTTTTTACCTCCACATGGCTGCTCCCGTTCCTATATCTATCAAACATCTCCATGCCAAATTTCAGCCTAATTGAATGATATTTACTGGTTGCTATGAATTTAATTTTACTACTGATTTTCTAGTTGATTGATCTTCTGGGTTAAAAAATTAAAAAACAAGGGCAAATACTAGTTTATTCGTTTGAAAACAGATTAAATCTCAAAGAAAACAGCTTATTTTTTTAGAAAACAGAGTAACTCTTAAAGAAAACAGATTAATTTTTAAAGAACAAAAATGATATGCTTCATAGAAAATTACATTTATCATTCATTTATAATATACATCATCACTTAGATTAACGCTTCATCACTGAGTCCTTCGAAGACGATGAGTAGTCTTGGAGATGTTTTGCTACTAATCGGAGGATGAATTGTTTTTGTTCTTCATCCTTCGTCAAAGATGTATTATATGCCTTGATAAGGGCGATACCCTCTCCGCCGAATCATTGACAACTTTTAGGTTGATCGCTATGCGTCGAAACTCTTGAAAGCAATCATCCTCCGTCCAGGAATTGGGATCGGTCCTCAGGAAGGTATCCTCCGCTGCCTTCCTTCCTTCTTTCTTTAACAGATTGAAGATTCTCAGGGTTCTTTTGGTGACCATTTCATACAAATTCAAATCTTCAATGTTTCCTTCAAGCTTCAATCAACGAGTAACAGTGGTATTCTCGCTACGTTGGAGGTTTACGATCATCTTCCGTTTGGTCTCGGCACCGACTCAAGGATCGAAGAATGCAAGGCCGATGAGATGCTCTCCAAGATACCACAGGTGCCGTTGAAGAGCTGTGGAGCTGCTTTGGAAATGGTCTGATTTGGGTACTTTTGCAAGATTTTAAGAAGCAGAATATCGTTGAAAGAAGCATTGATTCCGACGGGGGCCTCGTTCCAAAAACGTGCGTAGACCAAGGCGATAAACAGAGAGAGCTCGGTGATATTTTCCGACTCACGTGCTGTCAGCTGTAGTTGATGCTTGAACAAATAAATTTTGAGGACGTAGATGGCATTGGCCATCCAGCGTGCATGGTGAGTTGGTTCTGGAGCGTGGACCTTGACTGCTTTCTCATCACGGCACCCGAGGAAGGTGAGGCAGAGTCGTAGCAATTCCTCGTAGTCATCACGCGATTGTTTAGACTCCAGTACCTTTGTGAAGTACTGGATCATTTCCTCTCGAAGCTGGAACATCTTTGGATCTCTGAATAGGTTGTTTGAAGCCTTCATGAAGGAATCCTTCTGAAGTGATGGCCATTTTTTTCTGAAAACGTTTAAAGAGAGTCATTTCCGGGCCACCTGTGGGTTCAAGAAGTGCGTTGCAGGTGTTTGACAAGACGACTTCAAGGATATGATGTCGACAAGCGATCCAGACAAGTTCCCTCCCTACTGCTTTTTCAATCATGGTACAGGCTCCCCTGTGAAGGCCAGTATTAGACGCAGTTGTGTCAAATACGAGACCTTGGATCTCACCGTGTAGATTCCAGTCATCAACCGTCGAAATGCAAGCCTTGGCCTGTTCTTCTCCTGTAGCTCGTTGTATTTTTGGCACGGCTAGGAGTTTTTCCATCCCATTTCCCGTAACGATTACCGCGGTTCGTTCGGCTGTTTCCTTTGCGCCGCCGATGTCGGGAAGTAGTTTCCCATCCCAGTGAAGAAGAAGGGGTCCTTCGACAGAAAACGAAGCTTGATTCTCTTTGACTGCTGCCTGCCTTACTTGCCTTCTTGAACGACGGATGGAGCTGCGTGAAAGAGTCATTGTAGAAATATCATAGCCCAGGACTTGAGCGACTGATCCAGCAACGAAGACTGCTCCTCGATCGGGAAGGTTGACGGGATGAAGAGCAGCAACCACATCTGGTGATGTGAAGATATCGTTTCGTTTCAGAGGATGACAGTGTACATCTGCTCTTCCGGTCGAAGTCGACGGACGATAATCATCGTCTTTAGCGTTGAATTCTTCAGAGGATCTACAGATCTACAGAAGCTAACGCTAACAAAGACCCTAAGATCCACTCTAAGGTTAGCCCGAGAGAAAGGAAAAAAGAGGAGGTTAAAAAGAGGAGAATAAGGGGTTAAGTAAGTTGCAAAACCTATCATTCTTGGGTTAAAATTCATTCAGAAAAAGAGAAAGAAAGACTCTCCATCATCATCCGCCGGCCACTGCCGACAAGTCGGAAAAATAGTCGAAGAGAATAGGAAAGGGGTGAAAGATGAAAAGCAGTAAAATGAAAACGCTTACGAACCATGCAAACAGTCTTAACTCACTGTCATACCATGCAAACTACAGATATACAAGTAAAGAGAGTCACAGACATGCAAGTAAGGAGAGGATAAGAAAGAAAAAAAAGAAGTAGGTAAAGTATAACAAAAAGTGGGTTAGGATGAAGTGGATGTGCTGGATGATGGAAGAGCAGCAGCTCCAGCCCGGAATGCAGCCTCTCTTTCTTTGTCCTTTAGAGCTTTGTCAGCATCTTTCTCCTGTCGACATCTCTTGTGGTATTCCTTTGCAAAATTAATCTTGTCAGGGCCTGCCATACTGCAGGAAAAGACGTCTTCTCGTTGCATCATCAGGAATTGGCCGTCTTCTTCATTGTCTGTCACCTTCGAGGCAACGTCGAAAAGCTCTGAGAGAGTCTCTTGGAACATGCTCTCTTTCACTCTGCAGCTTTGTAGCTGCGTCTTGCGGTTTTTCTTCAACGCAAAGAACTCTTCGTACAGCTTTGACAGCTTCCTAACGCAGGATCGACTCGCTGTGTAGAAATCCTTGCTCTCTGCCATACTTGCAGGGCCTCTTTGTAGGCTAAGTTGTAGCTCTCTTTCAAGGTCTTGGACTGTTCATGGTGATGAAACTGAACCAAACGAAGAAAATCACACATATGGGTAGCCTTGCAATTGATAACTCGTTGCTGGGCTTTCCTAGAACCCACATTTCTGCAGATGTTTGAGTACTTCTAGCCATAACCTGAAAAATGAGAGAAAATAGTGCATTAACCGTTTAGCACCAAAGCACAATTATATAAATGTTGAAGTAAAAAAATCCAAAGTCAAAATAAAGTAAAAAAATTGGTTACAGTGATTAGTGGTTGATGGGTAGGAAGATAGCCAAATTTTTAAAAATATAATTAAGAATAAATAAATAATAAACTTCAAGAGACAAGATATATACCTTAAATTTTAATCATTTAATTTAATAGCAACATCCTTACCGGTTATAAATTTGCATATAAAGAACATATTATATATTATATATATATATAATATATATTATATACTGAATAAATATAATACATATGAATAAATACTTAATACATACGAATTAATAATTATTTATATGAATTAATAACACTGGTATGCATATGAAATTATTTTGTCTGCTGTGAGGGTTTTTTCAACTCATATTATATAATTCGACCATGCTGAATTCGAAAATGACATTGGTTTTCCTCAATCAGGTCAGGTTTTTTCTCTATTGGCCATTTATTATAAGTCCAATTTTATCCCCAAATTTATTGATTTTTTTAGCTTAAACACTGTAGATACGAGTAATATTATAAGAACACTCGTGAAAAATGAAAACATTGTGTGAATAAATACTTTTATTCATACAATGAATATGGAAAAAAGTTTATTGAGGAAGGAATGAAGTTTTTTTGGCTTTCCGTCTGTGTTTTTCTTCGGGCAAGTCTCGCTTCAAACACCAGCAATAGTCCGCCAGCATATTGATATCCCAGTTTCCCTGGTACCTCTCTTCCATTATTTTGATATCTTGGTGAAATCGTTCACCCTGTTCCTCACTATAATCCCCGCAATTTTCAGGAAAATAGTCCAAGTGGGACCACAAAAAGTGCATTTTTATGGACATGCGCGACCCATGAGCTTTGAAAGCTTCCATCAAGTTTTCGACAACGGACTCGTATTCTGGACTTCTACGCTTGCCAAGAAAATCAGTGACAACTGATTTGAATGCCTGCCAGGCATTCTTCTCAGTTGGAGTCATTGCGTTTTCGAACTGAGTATCCTTGATCAAAGTTCGAATTTGAGGACCATCAAAAACCCCAGCATTTAGTTTAGCATCAGATATATGAGGAAATTTACTCTCGAGATATCGGAATGCTGAACCCTCCTTATTCATTGATTTGATGAAATTTTTCATCAAGCCCAGCTTAATATGAAGTGGTGGGAGCAAAATTTTTGTTGGTGGTACAAGGGGCACTGAAACGACATTATGCGACCCAGGTTCAAAATTCTCTCTGGATGCCCATTCACGCTGTGCATAGTGCTTCTCATCCGCTCGGCTATCCCATTTGCAGAGGAAACATGGGTATTTCGTGTATCCCCCTTGCATTCCCAATACAAATGCCACAATCTGAAAAAAAAATGAAAATATTTAAAGAATTTAGAGAATTTGTTCTATCAGATAAAAAAATCTATGCATTGAACTGTATCACTTCTGTGGGGAAGTTAAATGTTCTTATACACTCTCAAATAACCTTTGGAAAACAACATAGTCAATAGCAATAGTTTACTTATGATATTAGTATTACCTTCAAATCTCCACAGATCCTCCAGTTATGTTGGTCGTATACGAGAGCATCCAGTAAAATTTTCATGTTATCGTAGCTCTCAGTAAGTTGTACGGAATGTGCTACAGGGACTGATGCAACCCTATTCCCAATGTTGAGAAGTACTGCTTTCAAACTTCGTTTAGACGCGTCTATAAATAGCCTCCATTCTGATGCGTTATATGGCAGGCCCAAGGATTCGATTAGCCCCTCAACATTGCAGCAGTACACTAAGGAAGAGGTATTTTCGTGCACTGCAAAAAACTTGCGGAATTCTTCCTCTCGTTTCCTATACCAGGAGAATGTTCCCGGAGCCAGCAAGTTGTCCTCTCGAAGTCGTGAGCCCAAGATCTCGGCAGCTAATTTGGAAAGTCCTAAATCCCTGGTAAGATCATTAAGTTTGGCCTGGTTGAGAGGCCTCGGCTCATTTGAAGCGGTATTTTAAGGTATATACGACTGGGACTGGTCATTGACATTGGTCATTGATTCATCATCAGAATCATCGAAGTCCAGGGTTTGAGGTGGGTCGGGTATTGGAATTCCAGGACCATGGGGTACAGGTCTCATAGCAAAAGGAATGTCAGGGTATACAACAATGTGTTTATTCTTCTTGTTAACTCCTGAAAATAGAAACACAGAAACATGGATATAAAACTTGCATATGAAATAGAAGAAGCATTCAGACAGTGGCGGCTCGTGAGGGAAGGCTGCGGTCTGTAAGATATGAAATAGGTCGATGGAGTCTGTATATTTTCTTTCTTTTTCATTCATATTGTCCCTTCGGGGACAATATGAATGAAAAAGAAAGAAAATATACAATCATTTTATATGTAAATGTAACTTGTATAACAATATGTATGTGTAAATGTATTTTCTATAACAATATGTATATGTAAATATATGATTACCATTATGGTGAATATTATGGTATATATGGTGAATATTACATTATGGTGAATATTATGTCAAGTTTCATACGAGGATTTCAAAATATTTAAGAAAAATAAATTTATAAGCCCACCTTGGAGGTTTGTCATGCAGAAATAGCAATCTGTCACGTGATCCTTTCCTTCTCTCCAAATCATGGGAATTCCAAAAGGCAAAGATTTCGCTCTGCCTTTGCTCCATCTTCTCAAATTTTCAATGCATGTCTTGCAGCACATATGAGGGGCGAAATTTTTGTCCTGGTCCCCTAGCTTAATTCCAAAGTATGCTCTATACATTGTCTTCACAAATTTAGTGATTTGGGACTGGTTATTTGGCATGGTAACCGTCCCACATATGTAGCAGAATCTATTGGGATCATTTTTACACGCTCTATTCATTATGAAATATTTTATCTATATGCCTGAAAAGTAAAAAAAGATATTATACAAGTGAAACAAGTGATGATAGATGTTACTGTTCCAATTCCGCTTTGACAAAATCACGAAAAATTCTATTTTACTTATGAGGCCATAGCCGGATAACCTGAGCTGATTGAGAAAAACGGATTGCAGATTCGAAATCAGCAGGAAAAACTCTATAAGAATCACTTACAAAACCCTTGACAGCAAAATTGATGCATACCAGTGTAATTAATATATATATGAATTAATACTTACATGAGATACTATTCCTAAGCTCTTGAAGTTTGAACGAACTTAAAACCGTCCTCCAACAAGTTTAAACTTGAAATGATGCATGAGTATATGATTTGTCTGATTCACAAACGGCATTATACAAGAAATAGAACAATTGCATCATCCTCTGAAAGGTGGGCGGAGAAAATGTGGCGTGACTGCCGCGTCCTCTAAAAATGAAGAGGGTAGAAAATGATTAGCTAATTAATTAACTGAAAATGTGAAAATCATAGCAACCGCTTATTATGTACTGAATCGACAGATATTTTGCAAAAAATCACTTCACATCTAAAGGAATAAGAGCAGCCATGTGGAGAGCATTTCCAACTATTTTGAAATTTTAGCCCAAATTTTGGACCACCCTAATATTATATATACATACACACACACACACACACATATATATATATATATATATATATATATATATACACACACAGGTCGTCCGATAAGTGAGTGGCGATTCTATGTCAGTTAGCATAGTGTACTAATATCTTTGATATCTAATAAATGTCTATGCTTTTCTCAATTAAGCTAGCTTCACATGAAATCCAAATTTTTAATTTTGCAGTAATTCATGTTTATTCCTGTTTGTTCTGGTTTTTCATTGTTATATTTTTATTATTTCTAATTATTGGCGTTGCAATGGCTGAGGTAGACGCACGTGTTGATAAAATTTGTGATCAAAGTTCCTACACATATGAAGCACGGATATTAGCAGCAACATGGTGGCATGAATCTGGAAAAACCAAGCATTGCATGAAGGTAGTACGCGAAAGGTTTGAACAAAGATTTAATGATGTGCCGCCAAAGGGCGAAATTATTAGAAAATGGGAACACAAATTATTCACAACTGGGATGATAATTGATAAAAAACGCCGTGGTCGCCCCAAAGCAAGAGCAAGATTGGAAGATGATGTTCAAGTGTCAATTTGACAATCGCCAACCAAAAGTATTCGTAGGCGTGCATCTGCATTAAATGTCCCGAAATCAACACTGCATGATTTGATGAAAAAAGACTTGCATTTTAAAGCTTTCCGCCCAACTTCCGTTCAGTTTTTATCGCCACAAGATAAAATTGTCAGAGTTAATGCTTGTCAACAAATTCTTGAAGCTTTTCCAAGTAAAGCCGAGAGAGATCGTACGTTCTTCAGTGATGAATGTGCCCTTTATGGCGATGGCAAAAGCAAATTTTCGTTTTTTTGGTCTAAAGAAAATCCTCATCATTATGATCAAGTAAAACAGTATCCCCCTCGAATCATGATATGGTGTGCAATATTAGCGCATTGTTTAATTGGTCCATTTGTGTGCACTGGTCGAATTACTTCAGAAGTTATATCGACATGTTGGAGAACAGATTTCTACCCGCTTTAAGAAATACAAATATTCGCAACCCTATTTTTCAGCAAGATGGTGCTCCAGGACACACCGCTTTCGCTGCGCGCGAGTTCCTGGACAGAAATTTTCATGGCAGATGGATCGGAAAGTATGGTCCTGTACCTTGGCCTCCGCGGAGTCCGGACTTGACTACCCCGGATAATACCCTCTGGGGAATCCTCAAGATGCAGATTAATGGCCGTGAAAATCAAAGTGAATCTGATCTGACAAAAATCGCTGAAGTTATGTTAAGTGACATCAATGAGGATAAAGAACTTTTACAAAAAATGTCAGACAGGACATGGAAACGCATACAACTTGCTGTTCGTGTAAATGGCGATCAGGTTGATCCCTCTGACAATTAATTATCGAATTAATTGTAAGTTTACTAATAATAAAATTCCTTCTAATAAAATTTTTATTATCCTTTATCTTTTATTTATAAATTGTTCCCGAATCGCCACTCACTTATCGGACGACCTGTATATATATGTAAAAATGAACAATGAATAATAATCAATATTCATTTTAACATAAGAACCAAAATCGCTTAAACGCGAGTTTGGATAAAAATTTTATTTGTAGCTTTTTATTTTTGTTTGTGTCACAACCCTACGATCTACCATTTCTATGGTTTAGTCGTATCCATTTTCCATTTGTTATAGAAGTTATTATAATTAATTATGATTGTCTTGCATCTAACCTGTAGTGTACTTAATCCTTATTACCACTCTTTGTCTCTAATTCGTTCCTTTTAAATCCTCCCATTATTTATACAGTACGTTGTTCATTCGTACATCCATGTCCTATCTTGACCATTACCCTTTATCAATTTTTATTAAATATTCATTTTTTACTCGTGTCAGTATATGAAATGCAAAACTTTATGCATTCGTTCGAAAACGTCCAAATACGTTCGCATGTATTATTTTTTCATTTTTTTTCTTTTAAGTGCGTTCACCCCTCGCAAGATATTCATAAATGCTTAGGTAAGTGGTCGAATTCGCTAATCACAGCAAAATCGAACGCTTCGCAGATAAAAATCTCCTTTCGCTCTGATCCAAATTTATAACATAAGGTGTTATGTTGTATGTTATATTATTATAATATACTGTATTGTTTCCATGCCTGGCCGCTAGTTCGTTATCGGCTTACGTCACATAGTTATCCCCGCTCTCATTACTTATACTTACTATTTCTACCTAATTGTCATTCAAATTCTGTATTACTTATGCATTACGTTATCATAAATGTCCGTGTACTTCCAATAAAAATATATTGTATTTTCCTCCGCTTTCCTCATCGCTGGCTAATTAGACTTTCAAACTCTGATAACCAATCAGGTTCTAATGCTATTTAACATAATTTGGCGTAATTATTGTTAACTATAAATATATAACATTGTTGTTAATCCCCTTTAAATTTATAGAACAACGGTTAACTCCCCTTCATTATATCAATTGTATCACCTATTTAGATTACTTCAGTAGTAGATTTGTCAATTAACAATTTGCTAAAATTGTAATTAAATGTAATCCTTTAATATAATGTAATTGATGTACCGTATTTTAATGAAACTGTAATTAATGATAATAACTTATAATGTACTTTAAATGGAAGTGTAATTAAACGATACTAAGTGAATCTAATATACTATTTCAGAAATGAAGCGACATATATATATATAACAGTTTTTTTGCGCACACCTACAGGTCGCTACAATTGGTGTAGAACAATGCGGTTTTCACCATTCGATGCGTCTTTTTATTGTGCAGTGCCCACGCTAAAAAAAATTCCCTAACATAAATCCTTCCCCCCCTTTTAGGGGTGGGTGGGGGTGGGGGAGGGAGTGGGGTTTAATGGGGAAACTCAGAAAAATAGATGCGATATATATATGTAACCAAAAAAAAATTAAAGTAAATCCTTTGCAAGGTGACAGCCCCCTTCAAAAAAATTAAAGTAAATCCTTTGCAAGGTGCCAGCCCCCTTCCCCCTTGGGGGTAATGGGGGAAGGGTGGGGGTAAATGGGGGAGGGGGTATTGGGGGAGAGGGGTGGGGTTAATGGGGAAACTCAGAAAAATAGATGCGATATATATATGTAACCAAAAAAAAATTAAAGTAAATCCTTTGCAAGGTGCCAGCCCCCTTCAAAAAAATTAAAGTAAATCCTTTGCAAGGTGCCAGCCCCCTTCCCCCTTGGGGGTAATGGGGAAGGGTGGGGGTAAATGGGGGAGGGGGTATTGGGGGAGAGGGGTGGGGTTAATGGGGAAACTCAGAAAAATAGATGCGATATATATATGTAACCAAAAAAAATTAAAGTAAATCCTTTGCAAGGTGCCAGCCCCCTTCAAAAAAATTAAAGTAAATCCTTTGCAAGGTGCCAGCCCCCTTCAAAAAAATTAAAGTAAATCCTTTGCAAGGTGCCAGCCCCCTTCCCCTTGGGGGTAATGGGGGAAGGGTGGGGGTAAATGGGGGAGGGGGTATTGGGGGAGAGGGGTGGGGTAATGGGGAGGGGGTGGGGTTAATGGGGAAACTCAGAAAAAAAATTGGTGGGGTAAATGGGGGAGAGGGGTGGTGGAGGGGGTATTGGGGGAGAGGGGTGGGGTAATAGGGGAGGGGGTGGGGTTAATGGGGAAACTCAGAAAAAAAAATGATAAACAACATCGATTCCGGTCAGGAAGATCATGCTTATCACAACTAATGGAACACTATAACAATATTATTGATGCACTCGAAACAATGAAAACTATGATTTGGCGGGCCGCAGGGCCCCCAATTACTGTCGGTTCAGTTATTTGGTCAATAAAACTATAGAAATGAACGCAGTCATGAAAATCTTAGGCTTCAAATCCGAGCTCATTGTATTAAGATTTGTGAAGCTTTAGATTTTCATGGCTGTGTTCTTTTCTCTAGTTTTATTGAATGAATAATTGGTTTGCCAGTAACTGGAAGGCCGCAGGCACCCCAATTACTGAGACCCAAGGTGAGAGGAATAGGAATGATATCCAGATAAAGGGCTACTGATGTTCAAAATAAAATACGCCGTAGGCCCACAATTCAGCCGAAGCACCGCAGATCTAGCAAAATCGGCGCGTAGCGCCGACCTTTTGCTAGTATGAACTAATCCATAATTGTAATCATAATTGTAATAAACCGAAATTACAATGTACTCAGTGATGTACTTAGATTGTACTCACTGCACGACCCGACATTATGTCGCCATTTAGGAATGTGTACGCGGCGATATTATTATTTTTTATTATTTTTTCGTTGTGATAAATTTTGATGTGCTTTCTACTTTGCCAAATAACTGATGACTTGTTCTTTTTAAAAATTTCTTAATCATTTTTACATTTAGCTTAATAATGAATCCTGAGTAACTTTTGCCATGTCATGTTTTGTATACATTCTCTCTTCGTTATAAGATGAAGTCATGTCTTGCCTAAGCATTTAATTGTAAAATTTAACCCTTTAATTTTTACTCATATGTATATTTTAGTGTAAAGATGCATAGTTCAAATTCCACTTTTAGTTAACTTGGCAGATGATAACATCAGATCTGAAAATACGCAGATTAAGATAAAAATATGGCTTTATCTTCAAATATCTTGTTTATTCGTTTAAACATTACCACAGCTAAACGATTTTCTTTATTTTCAAATATTGTGCAAAAATAATGCAGCCTTTTCAACATTTAATAATAATGACGTTAGCAGTTTTTGGGTATATAAACCCACAAAAATTGTTCCATGTTCATTCTGATTCCAACTCAAAAGCTGAGCACTCCCTTGTTAATGTTCCCTCTAATTTTTTTTAGTCAGTGTGCGCAAGAAATTTTCGTTGTGCATACATTTAGATTCATGGTGAAAAATTGTGCAAACTTTTCTGATCGCTATTATCTTCAAAATGAAATATATATAAATATTAAATACTTAATGAACATTATTTTCATAAGGTGATAGCTTGATCATTACGGTACTATTAAATGCATATTAAAAAACTGTTTACAATATTATATATTCTTAAAAAAGAAAACATTTTATCCATTCTAAAAATATGAATAAAATAAAAAATAGTAAAATAAAATTCAACAAAATAAAGAAATAAAATAAAAATAACATTAATTGAAAATGACTATTTTAGTTATCATTTTTCAAAACAATTTTTAGCATTTAGCAATTTAAAATAGACTCTCAAGATTAATACATGATTTTATCCTTTCACAAAATAGGAATAAAATAAAAATAATTTTTTTTTTATGAATTATGAGATAATTACTATTCGTTTTTATGCAAAAATAAGAAAGAGAAGGTTTATATTCAATGCGTTAATGCATAAAAGAAAAAATGCAAATACATAGGGTAAAAAAAATCCGTATTGCTTAATTGCGCGGACGTCGGCGAAGTCGGGCGGAAGGGGTTAATACTTAAAAGAGCGACTATAGAGTATGTTGATGCAAATGGTCAGACCTTGTGTGACGGTATATTTTTGAAATTACTTCATTTACTGTCGTGACTTATGATACGCTTGAGCCTGTGCGCATTTTATTTTGCTGTGTGCGCGGTTTTCACAACGCATGTGCGCGCGCACACGCGCACACCTTAGAGGGAACATTGGCCCCTTGCCTCCTTAATTTTTAGATTCCGGCCTGAGCCATGGTCGAAAGAGGTCGAACCTTTACCCCTGTAAAATTCAGAAGCTAATTTAGAGGCTGAGCACTACTTGTACATTTTAGCAGTAAATTACAGTAAAAGATAGTCTTTATCTTATCCTTCGAGCCTTGCTCTCTTCAGAAGAACTTAGTCATTAAACTTTCCGGATACGCTATAAGAAGAGTCCGGAATCTTCAGAATTTTTAGTAAGTCTACCAGAGTCCTCCGAGCCACTATAGAAGAACTCGGAGAGTAATATAGAAGAAAACTACTGCAAGTCACACATCCGTTGCTGCCACCTAACAAGAACCCCCGTCGACTTCGAACCAACCTAGGCCATAGACGGAGGGGTTAACATATATATATATAGCTTGTGTAATATCATCTGTCGTAAAGTCGAAGTCCGTTATACTTTCCCCTTGTAGTTCTCCAAAGAACGCGTTTCTATCGCATATCAGTTTGCAGTTTTTGGGATACTGAAAGATGATTCGTACTGAGCTCTTAATATTTCAGATACTTCTGTTAGATCATCAGATAAAGCACTGTTCTTGTTTTCAAAGGTCGGATAGTCGCATGGTTTTTCGATTCCCTTTTTGCAAAATTATAGAAGTACTTTTAGTTAACCTTTATCACTTCTATAGTGTCGTCTTCTTCTTTTTCTGTAGGCTTCTCAATTAGTTCCTGTATGACGTCATCGATACTCTGCAGTTTATCATTTAATATTTTTCTGATGTTGTTATCTTTACAGTTACTTAGTTTTCCAGTCACTTTTTTTCTCTTTCGGAACAATGACCTCTTTTGTCTCTCGAACCTGCTTCTCTTTCCTCTTTGTTGTATTTTTAGGACATGTCTTTTCATGATTTCCAGCGTCTTCTCCTCTAAAGTCATTAGCATCTCTTCCGTTGTCTTGGCCTCGAAAATGGTTTTCCAATCTATTACTTCCATGCTGGGTGCAACATCTTCCCAGTTTATAGCTTTGGAGTGAAAATTAAAAATTTCGAATTTGCTTCTTTCTGTTGTTCGTGTTCTTTCCTTTCCTGTTGCTTTTATATTAGTCCAGGCAATCTAGAGCAAAAATAGCTTCAACCTGGGCAAAATTGCTTGAGAAGCTTTCTAAACTGTTTCCAGCTCAGGAACCATTGCAGAATAACATATCCAAAATCCGACAAAATTGGACCCCGGGAACACCCCCAAAAATGAAATTCAAAATGGCGGACTGGCAGTTTCCTACGAAATACAATAAATTTTAATTTCGCTTTGTAGAGAGAGTTATGACGTTTTTCTTGATCAGTAAAATGTTTTAAAACACATTTTCGTTTCTAAATTAATCTATATGACACTAAAAATTGTATTAGGCGGCTAGTATTAAACTATGACGTCACGTAATGTAAATAAAATATACTGTATGGAGTGTATGTGAGAATGGACATTGCTACATCTTTATAAACTTATATTATATACAACTCTTTAATTCCTACTACCCACTATCAAATCTGCGTATTTGTGCTTGTCATTTTCTTTAAAACTGTTATTATGTACTCCTTTTAAATACTGCAACACAGTTTATTAATTTGTGTTTTCTGTTTCAGACTGACTCGGTGTACGGCTGACTCGGTGTGCGTCCGCCTTCAAGAATGCAGACCCCTGAAGAATTGTGCGTGATTTGTAAGGAGAAATTGGACAGCGGACAGGAAGTGGTTCACATCTCGCAAAAAGGAGCAGATGGTATAAATGCATCCAGCCGCAGCCATGGAAGCGATGTTGTTGCAACAGCTGGAATTAGTGTTCACGTTGTATGTAGGAAAAGGTTTACGGATAAAAAGACCATTGAAATAAAGAAGCGACAGACCGTAGCCGAGGCAATACCAAGGAAAAGTGCTCGTTTTCATGAATACGCATTTTCCAGTGCTACTCACTGTTTGTTTTGTGATACCTTTGTAGACTTTTTTTCAAACACAAACCAAAATCAGAGCATGTCAAAATAAGAACTACAGAGTTCTCCGAAACCATAAAAAGGTGCTGTGAAAGCCGCTGCGATGAATGGTCGTTTAATGTAAAAGGCCGTCTGGAGTATTATCTTCGTGATCTTCCTGCTGCAGATTGTGTCTACCATCACACCTGCAGCGTAAATTTTCGAAGTGGAAAAAACATTCCTCGCGCATACTCCTCCGACGATCATGATTCGAAGAAAGGGAGACCAACTAATGAAGAGCAACACCAAGCATTCCTTCAGACCTGTGCTTACCTGGAAGAGAATGATGATGAACAACTGTTGATTGGAGACCTAATTTCCAAAATGGAGGAATATCTTCAGGAAGTCAGAGCTCTGTCTACGAACGCAGGCACATGAGAGAAAGCTTTTAGAACGTTACGGAGACAAGATCATAATATCAGGTGAAAGTGGGAAGGCAGATGTAGTAACACTACGAGAGACAGCTAATGAAATTCTTATAGATTATCACAAAAAGTCGAAAGAATGTGATATAGATATAGAGCTACAGAAGATTTACCTAGTAGAAGCTGCTGCAAAAATAATCAGAAGTGATATCAAGTCTGTCGACTCGCCTAGAAAGATGTGTATCCATCTCCAAATGACATCACTGCAGAAAGTGCTCTTGATTACATTCCCAACAGTCTGAAATTGCTATTATCAAAAGCATTTGCGGGACAGGATGCTTCAAGAAAAATAGGTGCAATTGGGCAGAGCATTATGCAAGCAACCCGTCCTAGAGGATTACTATGTCCACTACAGATCGGTTTGTCGGTTCAGCTACACCACAACTTTAGGTCAAGGTACCTTATTGACGTTCTCCATCAGCTGGGTTACTGTTCGTCGTATGCAGAAGTAACAAGATTCGAAAGAAACGCGGCGCTGGCAAGTGGGTCTGGCTCTTTTACTGTTGATGAAAACACTGCAGTCCTTCTAGCAGCAGATAACGTCGATCATGATGTCTGCACTTTGGATGGGAAGAATACCTTTCATGGAATGGGTATGATTGCCGCAATAACTCCGAAGATCAAGATCCACCCTTCTATTCACAGGCGTAATGTTGGTGACAATGACATTAAGAAGATTGCAACCGTTGACATTAGGGAATATAGACACGCGAGAAGCATGTTGAGGGACATCTCATTCCGCGAACTTCCAGTACCCACTGCCACCATAAGTCGACTTAGTCTTCTCTGGCAGATATCTTCAGCAGAAAGATCAGGTCCAAGTTGGTCCGAAACAATGCAGGCAATTCACGGTGGATCAAGTGTCTCACATCCAGGTGTGGCGTCGATCACGTTCCTTCCCATATAGATGTCGCCAACTGACATGACCTGCATATTTTCGACATTACTATATTTGAGCAAGATAGCACGCGATCAAAAAGTTCCATGCATTATTACCTTTGATCAGCCTTTGTTCTGGAAAGCTTCCCAAATCATCAATGAACAGAGAGACCTGCAGGACATTGTTTTAATGCTGGGATCATTTCACACTCTGATGAATCTTTTGGGAGCAGTCGGTACTCTTATGAATGGTTCAGGATTGTCTGAAGTACTTCAAGAAATATACGGACCAAATGCCGTGCAACACATGATGTCTGGAAAAGCTGTTTCAAGAGCGATACGTGGTCATATGATAGTAGATGCAGCTCTTAGTACCTTACTAGTCGCAGACGTTTTCCCTCGTAATGAAGATGGAACTCCTCATGACCTCCATAAGGAAGCTTGTGACCTGCTCGACGATGTTATGACCGCCAAACAATCAGTTGAGGATGTGGAATCTTCGAATGCATTGTCTCAGATTGCTACCACTTTGGATGCGAAGAAAACTGACCTACAATCAACTTCGCAAACAAGTCAACTCTGGTTGGAATATCAGCGAATGATCAACATTGCACGTTCCTTGATAACAGCAGACAGAACCGGCTCGTGGGATTTGCACTTGCAAGCTATGCTGGAGACCATCCCCATAATTGCAGCAGCCGGACATCACAATTACCTGAAATCGATATACCTGTACCTGCAGAAAATGTTAAGTTTGCCTTCTGAAAATCCAGCCGTTAACAAAATGTTCCAGGAAGGTAAGTTTGTGGTAAGAAGAAGCGACAGATTATGGGCCGGTCTCGGCACAGACCTGGTGATAGAACAAGTACTAATGCGTTCCGTGAAAAGCAGAGGCGGACTGACACGCGGAAGTGGATTTACAGACATCCAAAGGACAACGTGGCTCTTTTCTATGCCTCTGTGTTCCACTTATAACTTAGCAATGCAGGAATACACCAGAGTTTTGTTGGAAAGTAGTGAACAGCACAAGGAAATGAGGGGAAGTAGACAAATCAGGGACAGTAATGACATGAAGAAAGTACTTGAACGTCTGGAATCCTTATCCCCATTCCATTCTACCTCGGGTCTCTGCAACATTGTAACAGGGCTAACTGCTGATCCTGGAGTTAACGTTCATCAATTGCATTCAATCGGTACGAACATTGTCGTAAAAATGATTGGGAACAAGCCTTTACATATTCTGCCAAAAGATCTGACAAAGTGAAAACACTAGGATCTGCTTCTGCCGTTGTGATCACTGATGCTTCAGATATAGAAGTAGATCCTGCACTACTGTTTCAGAGAATGATGACTGTTGCCACTGGCGGAGACATGAATCTTGAAGATGTCATGTGTTACGAACTGTGTGCATATCCTCCTGCATTGTTCGAATCACGAAGTATCTTGAGGAAACCCGATAAGTCTCAGCTAGCTCATGCAATAATCAAATACACTGACACTTTACGCATGGAAGAAGTTCAAGAAATTCAGTGCACAGACCAGTACGTATTGGATGGTGGATCTCTACTACATCGTGTTTCCTGGCGTCAAGATGAAACGTATGACAGCATCGCCAACTCATATGCCGATTTCACTCTGAAAACATATGGAAAAGCAATCATTGTTTTTGATGGCTACAGCAGCTCTCCTACGATCAAGGACATGACCCACAGAAGACGCAGCACCAAGACAAGCAGAAATGTGAATCTCAGTCCAAGCATGAAGTTTGTTGCCCAGAAGGAATACTTCTTGGCTAATGAAAACAACAAGCAAGCATTTATTTCCCTCGTAGGTGAGATGTTGAAGAAGCACGGGTGTACTGTTCACAACGCAGATGGGGATGCTGATGTGGACATCGTTCGTGCAGCAGTTTCCTCATCAGAAAATGCAACTACAACAGTAATAGGGGAAGACACCGACTTGCTGATTCTCCTTCTGTACCATGCCAAGGACAGTGGTTTCAAGTTGTACTATCGCAGCGATATAAGACGGGGACCATCTCCTAATCCTGTGTATGATATTCTCAGCATTCAATCATTGTTAGGCAATGACATCTGCAAGTATCTCCTGTTTGTGCATGCTTTCACGGGCTGTGATAGCACATCCAGAATTTTTTCGATCGGTAAAGCCAAAGCATTCGACACACTGATGAAGGTGGCTGAACTCCGTTCAGTTGCAAATACATTCTGTTCTGATTGTTGCCAACACTCTGACATTGAAGCCGCTGGAAGAAAGGCAATGCTTCTGTTGTATGGCTGCAAAACACTTGAATCCACTAACGCACTACGTCATCGAATGTTAGTTGAAAAGGTAGCTACAGCTAAATCTTTTGTTACACCCGAACGTTTGCCACCTACCGATGCGTCCACAAAGTACCACAGCTTTCGCACATACTTTCAAATACTAATCTGGAAGTCTACAGAAGAGAAGATCGATGCAGAACAGTGGGGTTGGTATGTAAAGAATAACTCCTACTACCCTACAGCCTGCGACAAGCCACCAGCTCCAAATTATCTACTCAACATGATCCGCTGCTCCTGCAAGACGAAATGTGCTACTTCAAGATGTGGATGCAAGCGTAATGGAATGCCCTGTTCAGCCGCTTGTGGCGAGTGCCAAATCAGTGGTTGCGATAACAACCCAAGTACCGGTAATCTATCCGATGATAGTGATGAAGAGGATTAATTTCTGTATGTTTGTGACCAGGTATCACTTCTTCTGTAATGAACATAACTTGAAACTGGGAAAAAAATAATTGTTGTATTATTGATTATAAAAATCTGTAAAAAGCTATATAACATTATATTTGCGTAATAACTGGTTGTGTTGTATATTGTTGAATTATTTAAAACATTACAACTGAAAGAAAAAGCATCAAATGTATCTCTATAAATAAAAGCGTAAATTATATTTTTTTTTTTTCGTAGGAAAATCCAGTCCGCCATTTTGAATTTCATTTTTGGGGTGTTCCCGGGGTCCAATTTTGTCGGATTTTGGATATGTTATTCGGCAATGGTTCCTGAGCTGGAAACAGTTTAGAAAGCTTCTGAAGCAATTTTGCCCAGGTCTAACTACAAATTGCCTGGACTATATTGGTTGTTATTTCAATAATGTTGTGATCCGATATTATAGTTGGGGATATTTCTACATTATCAATTAGGTTGATGTTGTTTGTGAATACCAAATCTAGGCAGTTGTTTTTCTTGTGTTTCCTGTTATTTCTTGTGTTAACATAAATTCATCAGCTGGAGCTAGTAGCAGTTTTACCTGCTCCTGCTCTTCCCATGTGCCCCCTTTACCTGGTGTATCCATATATTTTCCCTATCTTTCTATATTTCATGAATGGAAAATTAAAATCACCACAGAGAAAAATATTTGGGGTTGGAGGGTGTAGATCTTTTACCCAGTTTCTTACCTCTGTAATGGAATCTGAAAATTTTGAGGGTGGCGTGTTTGGGGGTCTGTACATTATAATTAGTACCATATTAAATTTTTCAACTTTTGCTGCTACAAATTCTACGTAGCTGTTTGAGGTACTTATAATTATTTCTGCCATATGCCTTTCGCGTGTGTAAGTAGCACATCCTCCTTTACGTCTCACTGTTCTGTCGGCTCGGAGGATGTTATAGTTGTCAATTTGTATTTCTTTTTTGTCAATACAGAACTCACAGTTTTCACAGTTCGCCTGGCAGTCCTTTAGATGGGTTAACGTGAGGCATGCAAAGTCTGCTCCTGCTTCTTGCATGAGTCCTTTCAGGTATAAAATTTTGTCCGGGGAATGATTTGATTTGAGGCCCTGAATGTTTGCTAGGATTATTTCTATTTTTTCTCTCTCGTTTTCGCATACAGGTGGTTCCGATTCGTTTTCCAATGATGGTGCCGGTTTCGTTGCCTTGTGGTCCTCCGACAATTTGCTTCTTTTTATCTTTGTCGTATCTGTTGTCCCGATAACGCATAAAGTGTCTTTGTGCGTGTCTTCTGTCCGGCTCTTGGATTCTTATATTTGTCAGTTGACTTTGTATTTGCTGGATAGTATTTAGCAGGTGAATTGTGTTGGCTAAGTCTAAAAAAGTGGTACCCTTCTTTGATGTTCGTTTTTCCTGTTCACCCGTTGCGTTCCTTTGAGGGTGGTGGTAACGGCATTTTTGTCCGTATTTGCTCCTCCCATATCTTGCATAGGTGTTGCAGACAGTAAGATGGTGGAACTTGCACCTCTTTTCAAATTTGCAATATCCACTTGTGTAATGTGTGTTACATAATGTGGGATGTGCATAGATGCATTGCCCAGCCCGATATCTGCAGTTCCCTTTCGCGTAGTATTTACATACGGTATTTTCTACGCTTCTACTTTTTGTTATCTTATTATTTTCATTGTTCTTAATTTTGATATTATCATTATTTTTTTTTGGCTGTTTATTTCCTACGTTTTTAGTTATTATCATTTTATCATT
Organism: Bathynomus jamesi; assembly: GCA_023014485.1. Taxonomy (NCBI): domain Eukaryota; kingdom Metazoa; phylum Arthropoda; class Malacostraca; order Isopoda; family Cirolanidae; genus Bathynomus; species Bathynomus jamesi. The sequence continues at coordinate 2,085,794 of JAJOZX010000046.1, read as the reverse complement.
TCCTCGTTGGGCAGTATTACTACCTCGCAACTTTTACTTATCTCTTTTCTTTCATCTATGATTCTATGTCTTCATTCCGTATTATATTGTTTATATATATATATATATATATATATATATATATATATTATATATATATATATATATATATATTAATCCATGTTATGAGAGATAGCTGTAGAGGATACACAATATACAAAATTATACATGTACAAAACCCACATATTAATTCGTTTTGGGTTGAGTGACCTTGAATCAAGCACTGACTTGATTTACCCTGAGTATGCAGATTTTGATAAGCAAAGGCTGAAAATGTGAGGCCTCTTAATACAGTGTGTAGTAGGCAGCTGTATGATGTGGATGAAACATTGATTTCGTGATAAAGCAGAAATAAACTTCATATATTTGGCAAGTAAAAATCTCATTAAATATATAATATGTATATATAAATGTTGACTATTCATATTATGAATTGTTTTAGAATATTTAGGAGCTACAAAGCTGCTACATGCATATATACTGAAATGTATATAAACTATAAATTGTGTATATATTAAATAGTCTTTGCATATAATTACATATGTATAAAATATATGTAGCATATCCATATATAATATGGCCGACCCGAAGTTCTGCCAGTACCTGGCTCATTGGAAAACCTACAAAAGATCTTCTAACCTCGCGATTATCTTCAAAGCGTGAAGTGTTAAGCAAGTTCTTATTTCATCACATCGAGGAAAGACGAACAGTCACTGCAAGTTTGAAAGAGACTGTCTCTGCTGTTATTTATATCTGGGATAAAGCAAGGATTCCAACTCAAAGATCGGACAATGCTGAGAGGAGACTGAAAAAACTATTCGAACAATATTGCGCTCTAAAGAAAAATAGGAAGTCATCCTCAGAAAGTATGCAAAAGAATGTGGCAGTATTCAATGCTGATCTTGAACACATTTTCGATGTCGCCAGAGCAGATGCCTTAAAGATAATGACTAACGAAGAGGACAAAGAATTCCTTATCAAGCAGAGAGAAGCTCGTTCCTGCGGCAGTTTTGGAGTCATTGATCGAGCCTTGGCTAAAAAGGAGTATCGGAAGAGGCAACGAGAAGAATCTGAATATAATAGAAAAAAGTAGAAGCGACGATGAAAAACCAAAGAAATATCAACTTATGGCATCTGACAAAGTGATAACTGATGTGGATTCTTCCTTCTCGTCCACGGATTCTGATGCATCGTGTCGTCCATCTACATCATCATCGAACCCTCCTTCCAAATGCAAGAAAACAGTCATCTCAGATGAGGTAGCCCAGGCACTCGACCGTGTTAATCTAAGCGATCGTAATGCCACCTTTGTTATTGCAGCATCAGCTAAGTCTCTTGGCCACGATCTGGGCTCAATGTCATTTTCTCGAAGTACAATTCGTCGGTCTCGAATTAAAGCTCGTGAAACTATCGCAACTGCTGAAAAATCAAGTTTTTTTCCTGACACTCCGCTTCTGCTTCACTGGGATAGGAAAATGCTTCGTGATATAATAGGGGGACATGAAAATGTGGGCCACATCGCAATCGTTGTTTCAGGAGGAGGAGAAGATAAACTACTTGGTGTACCACTCATCTCTCACGGAATGGGATAAGCACAAGCTGATGTCTGCCTCAGGATGTTGGATGAGTGGGGCTGGAGAAACCAGTTGCAGGGGCTTGTATTTGATACAACAGCATCAAATATTGGGCTGATGTCTGGAGCTTGTACTCTGACAGAGAGAGCTGTAGGTGGATAGCTCTGACGTGGATAGCATGTCGTCATCATGTGTATGAAGTCGTTTTGGCTAACGTATTTTCTAGTATTCTTGAACCTTCGAAAGGACCACAAGTCTTATTGTTTAAGTGATTCATGGCACAATGGCCAGTTATCAATAAAGAAAACTTTATATCAGTAGGAATGGTACTTTTTGAAGGAAACTTGTGGGAACTTTGTCGAGAGATGATACAGTACCTCTCCGACGCTCTTCAGAACAGCAGCTTCTCATGAGATGACTACAGTGAATTCCTCCATCTTTCTCTAATTTTCCTGGGAGGAAGTTTGCCTAAGACGTACAACATCAGAGCTCCAGGAGCTCTTCATTAGGCTCGCTGGATGGCAAAAGCTACCTATGCTTTGAAAATCTTTCTCTTCCAGGAGCAAATGAAACTTACTGCTCATGAAAAAACGGGTCTGAAAGATTTTTGTCTCTTTGTGTCTTTGTGCCACTTGTTTATAGTAAATATTGGCATGAAGCACCCTTGGCAGTGAGGGCCCCTAGAAACGATTTAACTTTTCTAACAGTTATGGAGACTTATCCAAACAGGGTTTTGGCTGAAATTGCATTCAAGGCATTTAAGAGACATCTCTGGTACTTCTTGAAAGAGCTGAATGGACTGTCACTTTTTGACGATGGGTTGGACAGCAAAGTAAAAGAAAATATGATTAAAAAATTATCTCATCCTGCAAAAGTGAAAGGTCTGAAGTGCCTCGATTCAAAGCTGTTCTAAACAGCAAACCCATTGGAAACTTACGTCAGCGAGAAGACGGCTCAATTCTTCAATGTAATAGATAAAAACGGAAAGAAGATTACTCAAGAGTTTCTTTCGAAAGCACCAAGTGATTGGCCAAGTAACGACAACTACGAGTTGTTGAAAGAAAGAGCATTGAAGATGAAGGTTGTCAATGACTCTGGAGAGGGAGCGATTGCTCTTATTCAACGGTACAATACAACGCTTACCAAAGATGAGCAACAAAAACAATTCCTTCTCCGCATTGCTGAAACCCATCGACGAACGTTTCCTACCCCCTCTAAAGCGTCTTTGCAGAATTAAAAGACATTTGCATGTTCTTTTGTCAAATTTCTTTATTTTTTTTCATTTAAGAGAAAATTATTCATTTTGTAGCAACCTCTAAATATAGTCGAAATGAGCTCACGTTTTGCAGCAATTATCCTTTTATGATTTCAAACAAAGGCAGTCTTGAGGAAGTACAAAAATAAAACTTTTATTTCTTAGACCACCATAATATATATATATTGTAAACTGGATCATGGATATAGCGAATACAAAGGACACAAAGGAATACAAAGGACAACAAATAGCAACATGTGTCTCATCTACCCTGTGAGTAGTCCAGCATGATCACACACACACACACACTTCTCCCACTTTTTCTCAGTACATATACATGCATCTTACACATTATATAATCCTTTCAAAATTTAAAAAAAAAAAAAATGGCATCAACTACAAGAGCCTCGGAGTCCCCTGGGGAGGGGAACATAAATGTTCCCACTTCTGGCTCCACCACTGCGGATACCGGGAACACATACCGGGCAGCAGGACTGGCTCTCCTACTGCCCATCCAAGATGTTCTGGGCCTCTGCCTGATTCACTTTTCATTAATTTCTGTAACATTCGTGGCCTTTTCTCAAAGTTTCAATCTGTTGAACACCATCTTTCCTCCTCTAAACCTCATCATCTTTTCCTCACTGAAACTGAGGTGTCTGAGATGACTGAGATCAACCCCTTTTATCTACCCTCTTACTTTCTCTATACTCAATTTTACTCCAAATGTGGATGCTGCGTAAGTGCGTATATGTACGCAATGACCTAACTTGTTCTCGTATTCCCGAACTCGAATCTTCCGAATTCTATACCCGCTGGCTACGACTTTCATGCCAATCTCAAACTAAATACATCTGCGCTGTTTACCTTTCCCCTAATTCTACTTACTATCCAAAATTCTTTGACTACCTCACTTCCAAAGTGGAATACATTCTATCCCGCTCTCCCTTTGCTGAAATCTTCATTTTAGGAGATTTCAATGTTCACCTCCACCTTTGGCTTTCCTCCCATTTCACTGACATCCCTGGTGAGCTAGCTTACAACTTTTCTATCCTAAATGACCTAGAGCAGATTGTACAGCACCCTACTCGTTTCCCCGATCGCCTTGGAGATAGGCCCAACATTCTGGATTTATTTCTTACCTCTCATCCTTCTTCTTACTCTGTGAAACTTTTTTCTCCGTTGGGCTCCTCTGACCACAATCTTATATCTGTCTCCTGTCCTATCGCTCCAATCCGGCCTTAGGCAGTACTTCTGTGATTTCCCATGGAATGATTACTGCTTCCGTGGCCGGGGCCCTTCCGAGTGTGCTGAGCGTATCACGGAGGTGATTCTCTCGGGCGTGGAGGCGTACATTCCATATTCTATTCCTACCACTTATGCAAAAAATCTTGGTTTAACTTTACTTGTTCTTATGCTGTCCGCAACAGAGAGGAGACTTTCAGAAGGTACCGTCACCATCCAACTCCTGCTCTGACTCAGCTTATATTTCTGCCCTGAATCGTGCAAAATCTGTTCTTCGACTCGCCAAAAATTCCTTCGTCCAACAAAAATGTGAAAACCTATCCAATTCTGATTCTTCTCACTCTTTTTTGGCATCTAGCTAAGAACCTCTTCAACAACTTTAATTCCCTGTATGGAGTATGCTTCTCATGTGTGGGGTGGCTCAACCCACATAGCCGTACATGACCGGGTGGAATCAAAGGCTTTTCGTCTCATCAATTCCCTGCCTCTTACTGAATGTCTTCACTCCCTCTCTCTTCGCCGCAATCTTGCCTCACTCTCTCTTTACTATCGCTATTATAACGGACACTGGTCTTCTGAACTCTCTAACTGCATGCCTCCTCCTTTTAAAGAGAGCACGCAGCACCAGATTTTCTGCACTTTCTCATTCCTTTTCTGTCCAACTCTCTAACACAAGAGTTAATCGCTATTTCCAGTCTTTCATCTACATAACCGGTCAAGTCTGGAATAATCTTCCTCCTGTCTCCATCCTCCTGTCTCCTGTCCTCCATCTTTCCCCCTGTCTATGACCTCCAATCTTTCAAACGCAGAGTGTCTCGGCATCTCGAAAACCCCGGACCTTGATTTTGGTTCTCTTCTTCTATGGCGGGGGGGGGGGGGGGGTCGCCCTTGGCTCCTCCTTACTGCATAAAAAAAAACCCAGACCGTCTGGTTCCTTCGAGAATGTCTGATTTACGATGTCTGGGAAGAATCCATTCCACAAATTAACTGTACGACTGAAGAAAAAATGTTCAGCTTCATTAGAATTAAAAAGTTTACCCACTAATTTAAGAACATTAACGCGAGTTCTGTCTGCATTTGTGAAGGTGAAATATTTTTCGGTGTCGACATTATCAAAACCTTTAATCATTTTAAATAAATGGATTAAATCTCGAATCCGTCTTTTTACAAGCGAGAATAAATTTAATCTTTCTGAACGGGCAGCAAATAATTTGTTTTTAAGTTTAGGAATCATCTTAGTTGCCTGTCACTGCACTTCTCCATTCTGTCTATGTTCTGTTGTAAATATGGGACCAGAACTGAAAGCAATATTCCAGATTGGAGCGTACTAAGGAATTATAGGTGTATAATGTTAGCATTGTTCTCAACACCTTAAATTCAAACGATCTACTAATAAATCCTAAGATTCTATTTACTTCTCTGACTGCTTCCATACATTGCTTACTCAGTTTAAGTGTCGGCAACAATAATACCTAAACCTTTCTCTTCCGTAATACTCGTTAGTATATTGTCGCGCATAGAATACATTTCTTTAACATTGTTTCCGCCGATATGCAACTTTTACATTTATCTATATTAAAGTTCATTTGCTAAATTTCTACATACTCCAGTAACTTAATATTTTTTTGAATCTGCAAACGTTATGCTGCTGATTTTGTTCGTCCCCTAGTTTGGCATCATCCACAAATTTAGAAATTATACTATTAAGTCCTATGTTGATGTCATTGATATAAATAACGAAAAGAACTGGTCCCAGAACTGATCCCTGAGGCACGCCGCTAGTTACTTTACATTTCTTCAGTTAGGTGCTTTGCCATTAATTTTTAATCCATATGAGGAAGTTACCATAAATTCCGTGAGACTGAAGTTTAGCTAATAATCTCCTATGAGGCATTTGCCAAACGACTTTTGAGAATCGAAATATAAAATATCTACTGTTTTACTCTCTTCATATATATTTACAGTATCATTAAAAAAGTCAAGTAAATTAGTAAGTGAGGAACAGTTACGTCGAAAGTCGTGCTGAGAATCTTTAATTTATTAATTTCCAAGTGATTAATTATTTTGTCCCGAACGATCGTCTTCATAAGCTTATCAACTACTGAAATCAGACTTATGAGAGAGTAATTTCCGGAAGTGATTTGTCTCCTTTTTAAAATATTGGCGTAATATTTGCATGCTTCCTGTAATACTCCTTATTGGACAAAGATAGTAAAATACAATTTTAGAATTATGTTTATCAAATAAATTACTATTATATACTCTCCGTATATAACAAATAATGAAAAATAATTTAGCTTAAAAAGTTTTCTGTTCTAATTTCTAACAAAATTTTCGAAAAGACAATATGAGGTTAAATAAAAGAGGGGAAACTCGGTCATCCAAAAAAGGGAATTTTCCCTCTCACCTGCTGAGTTTTCCCTTGCGTTCGTCGCTCCACTTGGCGAACGTGACTCGACAGCCGAGGGAGAGATGTGAATGTCAACGAGTCGAGGGATTTTCCCCTTATCTTCGGGGGAATTGGCAATTTTAGAGGGATGTAATAGTGGGCTGTGCTCCGCATTCTTCTGCGGCGCTTAAAAAGCTTACGATCCATAAAATGACACTCGTCCGATGACAGTAAACTGAAATCCTCTAATGCCTAATGAGACACCTTCAAATCTAAATTGAGCTAAAACACAATACAGTGGTGCATTGCGTTCTTTATTTCGTCACACACACACACACACACACACACACACACACACACACAAACACATACATATATATAATATATATATATATATACACACACAGTATATACATATATACACACAGGGAAGTGAATGAGGCTATGAATAAATGTTTATATTGGCGGAGAGAGAGAGAGAGAGAGAGAGAGAGAGAGAGAGAGCGTTGGAAAATGACCCTTAAAAGAATGTAATTATTCTGGTCTAGCGATTTCCATTGCGTTTCTTCCTCTCCCTTTACTCGCTGTACGGGGTCCCTGTTTCGCCTTTGTTTTTTCCCTCCTCCTGCGAAAAAGACGTATAAATCCTCGGAGACACAAAGAATTATCAGGGAAACGAATTATTTGAAAAGAACTATTTATATTGTTTCAACTTTTTTTTTAAACTCTTTGCACCAGAATAAAAAATTGTTCAAGAGATTTGTTTGTTCGAATTACCATTCTTTAACACCTATTATTATTATTATTATTATTATTATTATTATTATTATAAATAATGAATTGTATATTTACTAATTAATAACTGTTGGTGTTTAGTAAAACGTACAAGAGTTAAATGAAAATGAGGTTAATTTTCGGGCGATTATTTCAATTATATAACTTTATAAAACATTACATTTACTCGTTAATCATTAAGTTATTACGAAGCAAATAAGAGAAAAGTTAAAATATAGATTAAAACGTATCACGTTTGCCTTTCTGTCATCGCATAAAAATTTCCCATTGACCAAATGACTCCGTATAAATAACATTAATACGAGTATATACAAATTATACATACCCACTTCACCATTTATCGAGCCAATACTCACAACGTGTATATACCCTTCACGTATAATAAGTGGACGCGAAATTCAAATAATTATTATGCTTGTTAATTAGGAGGGATCAAAAAAGCATCGCAAATTGCCATTCTGTTCGGAATAGATGAGGCAATCAATGATGAATACTTTTGAAAATTTCATAGTCTGGCCTTTTATGGGTCCGCCCACAAACCAACACTCCCACAAATGAGCCCGCCCACACACTTCGTTTCTTCAGCTACTGGAATGAAAATGATTAATTAAATTTAGTTTGTTTTTTTAATGTCGTGTTTAATGATCGTTTAATGTCGTGTTTAATATGTATTGATTGCCCAGATCAGACGCATTTTCTCACAGTTCTTGAAAAGCAATTTGAAGTCTATCTTTGTTTGTATTCGATTAAGTGTAGTGTTTGCTTGTCTAATTTGTCATTTTATTAATATTTTGCTCATTAGTCATTTAAATTACTTCATATTAATATTTTAGTTATTGAATTATTTAGAGTGGAATATATCATTCATCGTTGCCTGTGAGTATACAATTTGTCATTGTTATTATTATTATTATTATTATTATTATTGCAGTGTTTCTGTTTTATATATATACAGGGTAGGAGAAAAGTCTTTAAGGATTTTATGCATAAAAATAATTTGTTAATAATAAATAAATTCCAATTATATCACTGAAGTGTATGCAATACGTTTCAAAGCAACTATACAAAGCCAGGAATGACTTTAGGCTAGAACAGGAAGGCCCTAGGCCAGTGATGGCGAACCACTGACCCTCGGGTCAAATACTGACCCACGAGGCAATTTTTAGTGACCCACGAGCTCTTATTTAAATAAAATATGACTTTAATTTTTAATATTTTCTGCTTTACAGTTTTAAAATTATTTTATTCTCCCACCGAAATAAACAGCTGATACACATTGAAACGTTTTTAAACGTATAGTATACGTTTAAAAACGTGTGCGTATGTGTGACAACTTATAATTCATCCAATTCCCCCATACTATTCAATTTGAAAATCTTCAGTTATCAGCTTTTCATTGCCTTGACATTGGTAATTTAGAAATGGAATTAGTTGACTTCCAAGAAAGTGCAGTATGGAAGACTAAATTTATTGATCTTAATCTGAAGTTACAAGAAAAGTTATTGGAGTCGTCAATTTTGGGTGTAACCAGAGAACAACAATCAATAGAAAGAGTAGAGAATTTTATTCTTGCAGAATGGAACTCTTTACCAAATTCTTTTGCATTAATGAAAAGGCTAGCATTAGCTCTGCTAACAATGTTTGGTTCATCTTATTCATGTGAACAGTTATTTTCCTCCATGAATTTCATCAAATCCACCACTAGGAATCGCCTTGCCACAGATATGAGTGATGCATGTATGAGACTAAAGACAACTAAATATAAACCTCGGATCCAAACATTAGCAGCTAAAATCCAACAAGAAGTTTCTCACTAAAAATAGTAAGTAAATAAATTATTGTGACCCAATTTCCTTTTTATAAAAATCAAAAGTAGCAAAAATGACCCGCCAGCAAAAAAGGTTCGTCACCACTGCCCTAGACCCTAGGCCCTAGCCCCACTCAGCGCCATGTCAGTAAGGATGGAAGACAGCAATGAAGAAAAAGTGTATCTTGTATCGTTGGCTATTTCTTATAATAATTGTGAAAAAATCTCCATTTATTTCAGGAAAAATATAATAAACTACTATTAACTGCAACAACCCTTCGATACTGGAAGCTCAATCTTTTGGAATCAGGGAGCCTGGTAAAAGATCGTCCAAGAAGCGGAAGGCCAGTAACGGCGACAGGAGACAACGACAAAGAAAATGTCTTGGCCACTTTTCAAGTCGATCCAACAACTTCAACGAGAAAAGTCGCACAGGAAATGGGTATTTCTAAATTTTAAGTAGCCAAAATACTGAAGTCACAGGGCTACCACGATAACAAACCCATTTAATTCTCAGCTCATATACGACGATGATTCTGATAGACGGCTGCAGTTTGCTAAAACAATGAGACAAAAGTTTAACAGTGATTCAGATTTCTTGGAAAGATAAAATTTTCAGATGAATGTGTTTTCGTTAATGAGTAAAAGAAACAAACACAACGTTCAATACTGGGCGAAGAAAAATCCCAAAATACGATTGGGCAAACCCGTTAAAACGGCTACACTAACAGTATGGGTGTGCATTGGTTATTCAGGACTAGTTTCCTTTAACATATCGAGAGATACGATGAATGGAAAACGCTATTGCCAGGTATTGAGAGACAAAATTTTGCCACAGTTTACTAATGGCGTTGGCATGAATTGGCTTTATCAACATGATGGAGCGCAGCCACATTACTCTGCAGCTGCCCGTAAGATTCTGGATACGAACCTTGAAGGAAGATGGCTTGGGCGGCGAGATCCCATCGAGTGGCCAGCCAGATCATCTGCTTTAACCCCATGTGATTTCTGGTTTTGGGCTTATTTGTGTGACAAACTCAACACTCCTGGTTTCATCTATCCAAATGTGAATGTCCTTGGCCGCAGAACAGAGGAACAACTGAAAACGATCCCACTCGATATGTTCAGAAAAACAATGAAGAGTTTTACAGAGAGGATCCACAAATGTATCATAGCAGATAGAGAACTCTTTGAAGATTAAATTACAATTTAACAAAATATTTGTATGAATAAAATTCTTATAGACTTTTTGTTTGATTTGTTGCATGTATAAAATCTTTAAAGACTTTCCTCCCACCCTGCACTTAATAATAATAATAATAATAATAATAATAATTATTATTATTTAGGATCTTTTGTTATCGTTGTTGTTATTATTTTTTGTTTCTGTTTTCTGTTTTAACAATTTACACGGGAAATGTAGGATTTTTCTACTATATCCACCACGTGGTGGTTGTTTTTCACCACTAATCCCCTAGATAGACCTCTTAATTACCTGCTAAAAAACCATTTGTACGTGTGGATAGAAATTCCTTATTTTGGTATTTCCAAACTCTTGTTCATTATCTTCAGGTCACTAATCCATAATTAGTTCCAGACTCTTCTGCCTACCTGTTAGAGTGGGACTGCAGTGAAAAATTTCTTAAAATTTGTTAACGTTGTTTGTTAGTTTGCAGATTTTACTTAAACCGAGAACTAAGAAACAAAATAATTTCGGCGAGAGATGAACTTTGAGGAATTAAGGGAGAGGGAATTGCGTTGAAGGGGAAATTAAGTGCTTTGGCTGCTAGGTTTAACTCGTTGCGGGATTTTGTTTCAGAGTTTGGGCACGAGTTCTCACACAGGGCGGAGATCGAGCAGAAACTCTACGATCAGTCATCATTCCTGCCCCCCTTTCCCCTTCGGGGGGATCGACCATTTGAGCCAGTTTGAAGTAGTGCCTGACAGCATAAACCTTGCTTAAGAGTAGCTAAAACTAATAGATTTTCCTTCTTAGAGCCAGAGTAAAATGACACGCAGGAGATTAGGTAAGTTGGCGATTTCATTATTAGAGGGCAATTACAGAAGTTCTGCGTCAGGAACCCAACTCGCAGAAGTAGGTACTGCTATCCCGGAGCCAGTGTTGACGACATCACAGACCCCATAGACGTGTTTGGTAAAGATGTTGATGAAAATACGATATTTATGTTGTATGTTGGGACTATCGATGCTAAGACTTCCAGGTCAGAGAAGCTAATGGAGAAATACAAGCGGTTGATGCGGACTATAAAGGATAGTAATAATAAATTTTTTTTTCAGGAATTCTTCCTTGAATAGCAGAATCCGACAACTTTTTCAGCAGAGCTACCTACGTGAATAATATTCTTAAGTCCCTTTGTCAACAGTAAAATGTTGAATTCGTTAACTTGTAGTGGCATTTTTCTAATAAAAAGGATTTATTTTCACGTGGTGGTCTTTACCTCAATGGTGTGGGAGCCGCTCGTTTTGGTACACTATTTCATAGCTCTGCGATGGCTTTTCAGGCAAAAAAAGGCGGAGCTCCCGGCTTTACATCTGATCGACTTGACATACGACCAACAAATTATTAGGTTACATTAAGTTTGGGTAGGTTAAGATACAGGGTGGTCGAAATGTCCCTATCTATTTTGCTGAAATAATGATATTTCTATTTTATTTTCTACAGGCCATAGATGATGATGAGTGTACAAGAACGTGTGATGGTAGTAACACTATGTATCCAAAGGAAGAAGTGCAAAGAAATTCGAGAAAAATTCGAAAGAAGATTTCACAAATCAGGACCTACAGACAAAGCAATTCAAGAGCAGGTCAATAAATTTAAAAGAACAGGATCTGTTCATGATGAGGCAAGATCTGGACATCCAGGTACCTCTCAAGAAAATGTAGAATTGGTAAGAGATGCCTTTGAAACAAATCCTAGAATGTCAACTCGCACAGCATCACGTAGACTGAGCATACCAAAAACGACTGTTCTAAGGATTTTAAAATCAACATTAAAAAAGAAAAGTTGCCATATTCAAGTGCAACATAAGTTACACGAAGAGGGTTATCCAAGAATTGATTGAAAAAATTCATACCGAAAACTTATTAAACCACATTCTCTTCAGAGATGAGGGGACATTCCACACATGCAGAAAGGTTAATCGACATAATTATCGTATCTGGGCTAGTGAAAAACCAACCGAGTTCTACGAATACGAGAGAGATTCTCCTAAAGTTATTGTCTGGTTGGGTATGACAAGATCGAAGATTTACGGACCTTTTTTCTCTGCAGAAGCTACGGTAACACAGCCAATTTATCTTGACATGCTTCAGCAGTTTCTTGAACCCCAGCTTCGTTCAGATGGCATTCTCGACACTGTTGTCTTTCAAAAAGATAGAGCTTTATGTCACTGTTCAAACAGCGTTCGGGCGTACCTTGATGAGTTCTTACCAAATCGCTGGATTGGACGTGGTGGAAACAGGCCCTGGGCAGCACGATCTCCGGATTTAGCACGATTAGACTTGTTTGCGTGGGGCTTTATAAAGTTTGAGGTTTACAAAACAAGAGTTACAGACCTGCAGGATCTGCGAACCCGCATTGTCGCGGCAGTCGCTAAAATAACCCCAGAGATGCTTCGAATGTCTTTCGCAATGCAGTGGATAGATTTGAGATTTGCGGAAGCATTGATGGTGGTCACGTCGAATCTTAGACCTAAGCTTGATAAATAACTATACATCTAATTATGTTACTACATTTTTATCCTAAAATACGATTATTTCAGCAAAATAAATAGGGACTTTTGGACCACCCTGTAGGTTAGGTTACACTAGGTTAAGTTAAGTCAGAGTTTTAGAGTGTCGATGTTTTTGGTTTTGTCGACGAAATGGGTAGAGGTCCGAAACTCCTACGCAAACGACCAGCCCATCATAAATTTTCCTGACAGTGAACGACCGCCTCCACGAAGAACTTTGCACTAATTTTTTATGTAAATAACGAACATGATGCGATAATTATGGGAGATCTTAATTTACCTTGCAGGGAATGGGGTGGCCCTTTACAATCTAATTCCGGTCGTCGACTGTATGAGAGTTTGCTCGAATGTTCACTTCTTTAAATGCTCAAGGATCCCACTAGAGATTTCAGTATCCTAGATTAGTTTTAAGTAAAGACCTAGACTTAATTGATAATATCTCTGTAGGAGACTACTTCGCCACCAGTGGTCATAGGCAAATAACATTTGAAATTAAAGTTAATGTTCATAATTCGGAGAGTATGGAATACATTTTGTATTTTTAAAGAGCTAAATTTCGTGAAACTGCAACTTTTGACCTATAACTGGGATGAGGATTTATCGCATGATGATGATAATGGTATGTGGATTCTTTTTAAAATTATTTAAAACATTTAGAATCGAGTAATATCCATTAGGTAAAAAGAGATTGACGAAGTCTGTTAAACCTAAATGGTGGGATGTTGAAATTAATAGTAGTTTAACATGAAAAAGGAACGCAAATTTCAGTTTTAAAGAAACAAATAATTGCCCTTCTCAGTAGAGAAGGGGAAGCAAAAACTTATTTAGAAAAAGGTAGAGGAATTTTAGGAAAATCGACCTAACAAATTAGCAGGAAGTCGAAACTTGGTACACTTGTAAACTGAACCCTACTGATGAATATATTAAAAGTCCCAACAAATCCAAGTTGTGCTCCAGCCGCCATCTTGGAAAATGGCGGCCGAATTTCGGTTTTTTGGAAATAACTTTAGAACCGTAAAAGATACGAAAATGTACCAAGAGAGCAATATCATTTTCATAAAAAGACAAACATTTTCTGTTCCCAACTTTGTTTTGTACGATGAAAAATAAAAAAGTTATGCAAAACCAAAGATTTTTCATTCTATGAATCAATGCGGACACAACGTTCAAACTGGGTTTGTAGGTAAAAAAAGCGAATGTTTTGTTATGACTGCCTATTTTCAGAAACCTCTCTGGACGTAAGCAAAACAGAAGTTAAAGGGTACTTTCAGTATGAGCTGGCAAGTGTGCCTCCATCATTATTTGACTCAACATTGTTAAGAAAAGGCACAAAGTCTTCTCTGATCAATGCTTTTCAGTCGCACAACGAGATGTTAGCTTTACCAGCCAATCCTCACTACATTTTAGATGGAGGAAACCTTCTTCATTGCGTTGTTTGGCCAAAACCCGCTACATTTGGTCAGCTGTTTGACTTGTATACAACCTCTGTAGAGAGCAATTACGGTAAAAACTGTGCAGTGGTGTTTGATGGTTATCCTGACAGAGAAACCACTAAGACAGCCGAGCAAGAGCGACGAGCAGCAAAAAGAACTTCTAGAGATATCATATTTAATGAGAATACACCAACCACTATACCACAATCAGATTTTCTTGCTAACAGAAACAACAAACGGGCCCTGATTGCATCTCTTGTGTCTAGTATGAAGATCAAAGGTTATTCTGTTGTTCAGGCGGAGAGTGATGCAGATACTGTTATTGTTAAGGCTGCTCTAGATCAAGATAAACACAAAAATCAAACAGTAGTTGTTGGCCAGGATACGGATCTTCTAGTGCTTCTAACTGCTCTAGCCCATGAAGACTTTGAAATTTGGTTTCTCAAACCAGGGAAATCAAACAGCACACCCCGTATTTTCAGCATCCAAAGTGAAAAAAAACATGGGGAAGGCTTGTGAAGTTTTGCTATCTGCTCACGCCATGACTGGATGCGATACCACATCAGCTTTGTATAAAAAAGGAAAAGTTAGAGGTCTCCAACTTCTACAGAACCATACAGAAATGAGAGAAGAAATGAAAATATTTAACCAAAAGGATGCCAGTAAAGAAGATATCAAAGCTGCTGGGGAAAAGTTCCTCTTAAAAATGTACGGATCAAAATCAAAGTCCTTGGATGAGCTAAGATACTTCATGTATAATCGCATAGTAGCAAAAAGAAGTTAGATACATCTTTTCAACTAGCATCTCTACCTCCGACCAGTGCAGCAGCAGAGCAACACTCATACAGAGTGTACTTGCAGGTCCAAGAATGGTTAGGAAACTGCCTGGAGCCAACAGAGTGGGGATGGTCCATGACAGGGAAATCACTGAGGCCTGTCCCTACTACCAAGGAAGCTGCTCCATCACAACTTCTTAACCTCATTTCATGTAACTGCAAGCTAGGATGCACCAAGAGATGCAAGTGCATACAGTTTGGTTTGCTGTGCTCAGCGATGTGTGGAGGATGTGAAGGAACTACCTGCGAGAACTCTTATGTTGAAACGCTACTAGACAACTGATAACTGAGTGTGTTGCAATATGACACTACACATAATGCAATAAATGTACAATCTAGCTTATTTTTGCGTAGTAATTAGAAAATTATACTTAAAACAGGGAGACACAATTACATTTTATTTCCTAGCTCATGTTAGATGACTTTATTCAACATTAGAGATGTCACACAGTGCCTTAGTGTTAAAGCTATATACTGTATTACTGCGTTGCACTCCAAGACTTAGATTACTACATTTTCATTTTAGGCAAAGCTGTGCGCGCTACTCATGAAAACTAGCGCCGCTAGCGCTAGCGCTAGTGAGGCAAAATAATAGCGGCGCTAGCGCTAACGCTAGTCATTTCAAAATTTAGCGACGCTAGCGCTAGCGCTAGTTTTCAATATTAGCTATAACAAATAAAAAATACCTATTATGTTAGTTACACTTCTATGCAGTAATATTGTCAAAAAGAATGTTTAAATGAAACAATTATACTATAGAACCAAAGCTTTTTATTTATTTAAATCCAGTGTAACAAAACTTTTTATTTATTTAAATCCAGTATATTTATTTAAATCTAGCTATAACAAATAAAAAATACCTAATACCATAGAAAACAATACATTTCTTTTATTTAATTATTTGATATATCATATATACAACAGAAGTATTTCAAGTAATATATTTGTAATACGTTCAAACTCGTATGGAATAGAAGGACTTTAAATTCATTTTTGAAATAAAAATTAGCGCTAGCGCATAGCGTTAATTTTTATTTAAAAAACTAGCGGCGCTGGTAAATGCGCTAGTAGTTTGAAAATATAGCGACGCTAGTGGTGGCGCTATTAAAAAACTAACGGCGCTAAAAAGCGCCGCTAGTTCTAGCGGCGCTAGTCACAGCTCTGATTTTAGGTAACAACAGACGATTATAGTTAGCTATAGTGATGTTCCCAAGTGTCTAAGGATTACTGTGACCATTCAATAAGATGTTATTTTATGTTCAATCCATAAAACCTGTCTGAACATCATGGTCATCATCAATACATGAAAATTCTTCCTATGTTACATTTTTCTTCAGTATACAAGATAAGGAAAAATGCATGTTATATTTTACATAAAATATATTAGTAATGTATGTATTTAGAATAGCATTCATAATTATTTCCATTTTCAATACTTAGATGTCTAATGAAGGAATAAAATAACTGTTTTAAATAATGTTACTCCAAACCGATAACTTAGCTCCTACCCGTCATCAAAAAAATTACATTACAATATTTTTCTCTAGCTCTTTCTGTTGTGCTTTACTTTTTTACCAAACTACCTATAAAAAACAAACTGTCATGGTTCTGAAATAATAAATTGCAACAAAATATTCGAATTTCTACCCATTAACCAAGTTTGAACGTCATGTCTGCACTGATTCATAGAATAAAGGAATTTTGTATTTTGCGTAACTTTTTTATTTTTCATCGTACAAAAGAAAGTTAGGAACAGAAAATGTTTGTCATTTTATGTAGAATGAGTTTGCTCTCTTGGTAAATTTTCGTATCTTTTACGGGTCTGAAGTTATTTCCAAAAAACGAAATTCGGCCGCCATTTTCCAAGATGGCGGCTGGAGCACAACTTGGATTTGTTGGGACTTTTAATATATTCATCAGTAGGGTTCAGTTTACAAGTGTACCAAGTTTCAACTTCCTGCTAATTTGATAGGTCGATTGAATATATTTATCCTAAAATTCTTCCACATTAACAGTATAAGTTCTAAATTTGCGGATGACACCAAATTAGGCGGACGAACAAAATCAGCGGCAGAACGTTTGCAGATTCAAGAACATATTAATAAATTGCTCACGTGGGAAGAAATTTGTGAAAGAACTTTAATATAGTTAAATGTGAAACGTCGCATATCGGTAGAAACAATGTTAAAGAAAAGTATTCTGTGCGTGACAAAACACTATCGAGTGTTACGGAAGAGAAAGATTTGGTCTTTAAAGTTTCATCCTTTTTAGTAAGTAAAAAAAAGATCTATCTTAAAAGACTCTCAAAAGGCGACTTCATCGTTATAACCCGTACCGATAACGGAAGAGAAAGATTTAGGTCTTTAAAGTTTCATCCTCTTTAGTAAGTAAAAAAAAGATCTATCTTAAAAGACTCTCAAAAGGCGACTCCATCGTTATAACCCGTACCGATAACGGAAGAGAAAGATTTAGGTCTTTAAAGTTTCATCCTCTTTAGTAAGTAAAAAAAAGATCTATCTTAAAAGACTCTCAAAAGGCGACTCCATCGTTATAACCCGTACCGATAACGGAAGAGAAAGATTTAGGTCTTTAAAGTTTCATCCTCTTTAGTAAGTAAAAAAAAAGATCTATCTTAAAAGACTCTCAAAAGGCGACTCCATCGTTATAACCCGTAACGAAAACGGAAAGCGGGTCGTCCTTTTCAACAAAGATGATTATATTGATGAAGTGAACAACGTTCTATCAGACTAGCTAAAATTAAAATAAAAAAATAGATGACGATCCTCTAATTTTGTCCCTTCGTCTGGAAGATAAATTAAATAGATTCTTTAAGAAGCTCCTTCAGCAAAATAAAATCTTTATGATAGTTTACATTCATCGGGGTCTGCTCCCGGCATTATTTATGGTCCCCCAAAATTTCAAAAAAATAATACCCCAATACTAGGGGTGGGGGAATCTAACATTTTTTTTAGGACGAGTGGTTTCTATGGTTATTTTGGCTGCTGAATACGAATCCTGCTAGTTCTTAGACTTAAAATGAATTTTTGACCTGGCTCAGTGGTTTTTTTTCAAAATGGCGGCCAAAAAAATCGATCTTTTGTTTTAATGATAAAAAAAACCTCTACCCTTCACATGTAATATGTCTTTTCATATGTTTTCGTGGTCGCTGAACTCGAAAATGAATAAGTGAGACATTAGGAGTGTGGTTAAGCAGATAGATGACGAAAAATTTGAAAAAATGCCCGATCCATATCGAACATACTAAAGGATGAATGAGGCCTCCCACCTCCAAACCTTTATAACTGATATAAAAAATAATTAGTTGATAAATGCTTGCTATATTTTTAATCATGGTTATGTTCATTCTTCAATGTTGTTAAGTAGCTAGTGTGTCGTAATATTGATGTTTTATTTAGGCTTACTTAATGTTTTGGCTTGTTCTGGCGTTTGGCTGTTTTCTCTTTTGTGGTTTCTTGTACTATCAATGTTGTGCTAATTTACTTTAATGATAGTTGCATATATTACTTTCATAATAATAGTAAATAATATATCAAATACATATTTGATATAATCTACTTTAATAACAATAATATATATGATACATCTAGCATGACTATAATTTGTATTACCTATCATATTTCGGTGTTATATGCTGACTAATGGGGTTTTACTGTACTTGTAGATCCTAATGCTTAGGATTACGAAGCTGAACTTGCAGAAGAATTTGGGGTCAAAATGACTGATGAGGATAAGACTTTTTATTGGGATAATTGCTTTGGTGCGTATAAGGCCATATATATAAATGCAGTACCAAAAGATTGGGTGAGACAGAAAAAGAAGAAAGAAACTCGTGAAAGATCAGTGGAGAAAATGCGAAAAGAAACAAAAAGTAACTTGAGAGAGCAAAGGGAGCTAGAAGGATCAGAAATTATTGAAATGTTAGCAACTTCAGTCGATTCTGAAAACGATCCGAGTTTTTAAAAACCAACAACGGCAAAGACAGTTCCTTCTACTGATTGTAAACTTCGCACATCGGAAGAAGAACTAAGCAAGGAGAAGAGTAAAGAAAACAAACTGCATTTCCGACAATGAAAATCAGAACTGACAAAAAAAGTTTGAACGAAAACTTCTCCTGGAGAGCTTTCGAGGGTAATAGTGAGAGTAGCTAGCATGGCTTTTGATCAAGATTGGAAACTGAAGGCAGATGATAATGAGAAAGATTGTGAGGGTGAGAGGGAGAGTGAAGACGAAGTTACAAGTCCGTCACCAGTATTCAGACTTGAGGTATGTATTTCCGAGGCGCAGATCAATAATGCAATACTTGGAAGATGCTTCATACTTGAATCTAGAGTATGTCGCTCAACAAATCCTCAACAAAGAGGATAACGTTGTGAGTGTAGTACTTGACGATACGACCAAGACTGCCGGCCACTGGCTGTACGACGTGAAGGCTGACCACATCACTATCGCTGGTTCATCTGGCATGAAAAAGTGTCTAATAACTGGATATCTGGAAAACACCAGCCATTCCGGAGAGGATGGAGCCAGAGCTTACGAATTAAAATTGAGTTGTCTAGCCGTACTAGCAATTTCTACCACTGACGAACTCAAATCTCAAATAGACTGCTGGATGTCTGATCGAGCTAGTGAATGTGGAGCACTTTTACAGCATCTTGGAATCGAATCAAACAAGATCCTGAAGTGGTGCGCCCATATCATTTTAGGAGTAGATCACGCTATAGACAAAGTGTTTAAAAACACGGAACAGAAAATAGGAGTACATAATCTACTTCAAGTTACGGCAGGAGAAAAGTTTTCTGTTCTCCTGGTTCTTCCATTCATACTTTGGGACTCATTGCAATTGCTAAATTGCTCTCTCCCAGCCACGCCTCCCATTCGGTATCCCTATATAATTACTATAAATCTTGGATGGCTGATAATGGACTCAAATGTGATGGATTCAAAGGATTTGTGGAAAACCGGTTTGAGAGAATCGTCAAGTTAGCAAAAGAATATTTGGCGAGGCGAAACTCCATCCAAGCTTTCTTTGATGCCGTAATAGATGTCAACAGTAACAAGCTAGTTCTTGCAGTGTCAACTTTCATCCAAAGTCAATGGTTCCTGTGTTGTTCCCAAATTTACGCAATGATGGGTGAAGTGATGATTTTCCCTATGATGGAGCTTCTTGGAATTGACAAGAAGGGTGACAAGAAAAGTGAAAGAACTTGGTCTGGAGTAAAACATTTCTTTGAAGGTAAGATGGTTGAATTGAATGACTTGATGGCTGTAAGGAAGGAACAATCCAGAGCTGATAAAGATAAACTTGAAGCGCTAGTTCTAGAGGAAGTCATTGATACTGTAAATAATCAGCTGTCTTGTATGGACCATTTAACAAGATCGGAAGATGACGCTAATCCAGACTTGATGTATGTCCCTCTGACAAATTTAGGATGCGAATCAGAATTTTCAAAACTTGACAACCGAATCAGGGCCAGTGGTGGTAGCACATCCATTCAAACGCACTCGAGAAAAATGTTATTGTGACTAACAGATTTATGATAGACTTTTCGTTCAAATCAAATTCTCTCGAGGATAGGAAGGCATCCTGGAAATGGGCCAGGGATTCAGAAAAAGTTAAAGTGAAGAAATTAGAGGAAGATTTTCTAGCTACTGTGCATGCTGCAAAGAAATTGTCCCTACTGAAAAAAGAAGAGCTCAAAAAGAAAAAAGATGGCAAAATATTGGCGGTTTTGGAAAATTGCAAGAAACATGGAGGCTTTATGACTCCAAACAACCTTGATGCTCTGTACAAACTGAACGAAAAGCAGTTCCTCATAGAAATCGCCGTGAGAGACAGGAAATTCAAAATGGATAAATTTAATATAGATGAACTGAGAAATTCTATTAAGAATGCCTTTCGACCAGAGGACAATGTTACTAGTGATATTGATAGTTTATTGAACAATGTGTTGTAAATATGATGATTTCATGATTTGAATTACATCATAGAACTGATATGAATGCCTTGTGTTTCTTCTGTACATGATGTTTTAATAAAATAATATCTTTCTTTTCTATTTTTTTGCCTATAACCGCTAAACCACGCAATGAATGTCTCTGATTTGTTAATTTTCAACTTCAGCCACCCTGAAAACATATGAAAAGACATATTACATATGAGGGGCATCGGTTTTCTTAAGCATCAAAAAGAGAAAAATATTGTTTTGCCCGCCATTTTAAAAAAATCTACTGAACCAGGTCAAAACGTCATTTTAGGTCCGAAACCAAGCCAGATTCGTATTCAGCAGCGAAAATGGCCATAGAAACCACTCGTCTTGTTGGCAATTTCCAAAAATGTCATTAATTCCTCCATCCCTATCAATACGCCCTATCCTTTCCGCTTGCACTACGCATAATTACAAACTTCCAAATTTTTAGTCCCATTTTTAATTAACCAAACAACTAACGAATACACTGTCCACAATTCCTATGATTTTTTTAAAGATATACTTTCTGTTAATGACACCAACATTTTTTCCATGAGCAGTTTCGACATCGAACTTCTTTACACTAATATTCCTACAGATGAAGCTCTTAATATCTGCATAAATAATATATGCAACAATAAACACAAGTCTAATTTTGTAAATCTTAATAAACAAGAATTTTCCAAACTTTTGACTTTGGCAGCTACCGATGCGTTTTTCTTATTTAATGAACAGCTGTATAAACATTGATTCCTTAGCTATGGGCTCCCCTCTTAGCGCCACTTTGGCAAATATTTTCCTATGTTACCATGAACACTTATAGCTACGACAATGTCTCACTTCTTTTAAACCTCACCTGTACAGAAGATATATGGATGACACTTTTCTTCTTTTTAAACATATAGAACATTTTCTTACTTGCCTTAATAAATAATGAACACAAAACCATTAAATTTACTAAAGAAGTATAGAATTTAATCTCTTTGCACCCGGAGGTCTTTTCCGAGACTAAATAAAATCGTCTGACGTTAGCCAGAACAAAATCAGTAAGTAAAGTGACACTGAGAACGAAAGGGTTAACCTAATTAGTTTTAAATTGATAATTATTTAGTTTTGTAAAAATTGGTTGTTGCCAATGTACAGGCAGTTTTTACATAGTGGAGCCAACTCGATGGGCCGAAGTGGCCCCTAGTGTGCCCACTATTAAAATTTCATATGTTCTTATGTTCTTTGTGGTTCGGAACTCACGTAAAATTGTAGGTCCCCTCCGCCACCACGGAGGACATGCACAATACACAATTACGAAGACAGTTAGGTAGACCAGCCATGAGTGGATCCTAGGGTCCTTGTTGGTCTGAAACATTATAACATTTTTAGATATTAATATAACTAAACAAAGTAATAGATTTACCACCTCAATATATAGAAAGCCCACCTACACAAGATTAGGCACCAATTTCTTCAGTGATCTACCAAATATACACAACTGTATAAAGATTTTAATTTACTGTGCATTTCATCTCTGCTCTTCTTTCTTATTCTTTTATCATAAAATTGTATTCCTTCAGATTTTCTTTCCTAACAACCTTTTTTCATGTCATCTCTTCCAAGCATCCTTTAAAAAGTTTCTCGATAAGATCGACCAACCGATTCATAATAGTCCAACTGTTGCAAAGGACATTCACTATTTTAAAATTCCTTCTTATAATTATTTAAGTCTGTAACTCCAGACTGACCTATTCATTCTCCCTGCACCATTATACCCTCAAATTGATTTTCGGTTCATATTTCCAAATGTTCATAGTGTCAAATCTTATTTTCTTCATAAAGAAAATAAGAAACATTACCTGATGCTCTGATCTCGTCTGTTGTCTGATCCTTCAAATGTA
The DNA here is from genome assembly GCA_023014485.1 of Bathynomus jamesi. NCBI lineage: Eukaryota > Metazoa > Arthropoda > Malacostraca > Isopoda > Cirolanidae > Bathynomus > Bathynomus jamesi. The sequence continues at coordinate 2,062,796 of JAJOZX010000046.1, read as the reverse complement.
CTCGCTGTCAGGCGAATTATTTTATGTATATTGGCAGCACCTGCCGGCAATACAAACTTAGAGTGAAACACAGAGATCTTTTCCGTTCTACCCCAGCAACAATTTCTTGCTGAATTCAATAATATATATTTTATTTTGGAGAAAGTATTCGTGCTTTAATTAGTTATGGTTATAATCATTAATTTTTTTCCCTCTTTTGTAGATATTGTTATGGATGATAAATGGAATTTCATAAACATAGTTAAGGAAATAACGTTCTACCCCAGCCTTCTTTAGTTAACCTATTATTATAAGGCTAACTAACGAAAATATCACGACCTAACCTAACCGATCGTCAAGGGCGTACAGTTGATTTAGCTAAACAAAGGAACAAGAGACATTGGGGAACATCTAGAAATATGATAGATTCTTATTTATGTGAATTTCTGTGAAGACAAAAAGGAAAGGACACTTTTATTGAAATCTTAAATGCAATCTCTATTTTTAAGTAAAATAAACGGACTATAACTCTTTTGTTATTAATTTCTCCAAAATAAGATACATATTATTGAATTCAGCAAGTAAAACTACAGTAGAAAATAATATATAATTTCATTTTTTGAGGCTGGGGTAGAACGGAAAAGAGCCAAGCACAGGGAGATTTCCAGTCCCATTTCACTTCCTCTAAATAGACCTTCAAAATCTTCAATAAGAGATTAATGTCTTGCCACAGACTATCCCATTGACCGTTCCTCCTTTGAAATTATAAACACCGTTAAAAGAACCAACTTGCTCACCACATTTTAGAATCTTTATACAGTATATTTGGAAAAGTAAACCCATTCTGAATAATTATGCATCAGCATCTAATCTCGCTATTACAGGATAGTTTTAAGTTCTTATATTAATTTTTTATAGCTTTTGTATTTTAATATTTTAAAATATTGTCTATACTGATGCACACAACGAAAACATATCTTAAGTAAGTCTTATCGTCTTATTCCATTTTAATCTGCCTATTTTAAATTTTTTAATTATTTAGGTTTTTAAACTTTTTCCGGTGGGGGGCAGGGCTTTTAAACATTACAACTTTTCAACATTGTAAATTTTAATATTTTTATAGCACTGAGGATGGAAATGAATTTCAGAAACGTCTGTCTGTAACTTCACATTTTTCAAGTAGGAAAGTTATATACTGTACCTGGGTTTTCCTGTCATACAGAGAAATATTTCAGTTATATTCGTCTTTTCTTTTGTACCATGCACAATATAGTTATGAAAAGTTTACCGTTCGTTTGGAAAAATTTAAGCAATTAAAAAATTAGTTTAACTGCAACATATAACGGAAAACATCAAAGAATTTGAGGAAAATTAAAAAATTTAAAATGCAAAAGGTTTCGTACATTTATTTGCAAAATTATTTTATACTTTGTGCGTCCACCGTAGTCTTAAAGAATTTAAAATCTTTATCAGTAGTTGGCTGTTTATTGAAAATATCATTAAAGACTTAGCAATTTTGAATTCTAGAATTTTCTCCATGAATCTTCACGGAAGACGGATGACTGTACAATCCATTAGTAAATAATGGGTCGTCATGGAAAAGAACTGTCTACAGAGCTTACGAGATCTGTTATTGCTGCACATGAGTCTGGAAAGAGTTATAGGAGGATAGGAGGACTTCTAATTCCATTTACGACGGTTGCTGCAGTTATAAAGAAATAGGAAGGCTTTGGAACAATCAAATCTCTACCAAGATTTCAGAATGTACAGCTGGACGGATTGAAAGAATGGCTGCTGCGAATACACGAGTGACTACAGGTGATATTTGCCAAATATTAAAACTGTCTGAGATTGATGTCCATCCCTCTACTGCACGTCATACATTGAGAAAGAAGAAAACCTCTTCTATGAAAAGCGCACAAATAAGTTCGTTTAAAGTACGCCAACGATCATCAAAGTGATGGATTTGCATTCTGCAAGAAAGTTCTCTGGACAGAAGACACCAAAATTGAATTAGTCGGGAACAACGAGTTACGGTATGTTTGGCGAAAATCAAATAGGGCTACTGTATTCGAAGAAAAAAATATCTTTCCTACAGTTAAACATGGTGGTGGTAATCTGCTTCTTTGGGAATGCTTTAGTGCTTCTGGTCCAGGAAAGCTTTTCATCAATGGAATTTTGAATTCGAAGAAATATCAGAAAATTTTAAAAGAAAATGTAATGCCTTCAGTTCGGGAGTTGGGAATGGGTCGCAATTGGGTACTGGAACAAGATAATGATCCAAAGCATAAAATTAAGAGCACCATGAAATGTCTTCGGCAAAAGAATTTCAAGCTTCTCGAGTGGCCCAGTCGAAGCTCAGCTCTCAATGTAATCGAGAATTTATAGTTTGATTTGAAAAAAGCTGTCCGCAAGAGAAACCCTTATAATCTGAATGAATTGCAAGAATTTTCTTTAGAAGAATGGGGTAAAATTTCTACTTTGAAATGTCGAAACTTTGTAGAAATATACCAGTAGTATGGGCGAGTATGGACGCAAGGGTCAGAAAAAGGGGTTTGGGGTTGCCAAACCTTAAAATTAAGCGAACAGAGCCAAGCACAACCAGCAATATTCATCTCAGACTTAAAACCAACCACTAACCTAATAGAACTTAATCCAAGTGACCATACTATGGACTTTAGCGCCAAGCAGCAGCACGATGCCACATCAATAGCATAATTACACCCCACCTCAGATCTACAAGCAAAAACCACCAGCACGCTGTCACATCACCAACATAATTATGGACTTTACCGACCACCACCAGCACGATATCACATCAGCAGCATATTTACAATACCGCACCTCAGATCTACAACTAACCACCAGTTGCACAATGTCACATCAATAAAATAATTATAGACTTTAGCAACCAACAGCATCACGATGTTATACCAATAGCGTAATTATAAACTTTAGGGGCCACGAAAATAAAAGCAAAAATACATCTTACAATATAAATATAGTATGTGTGTTAACCCCTCTGTCTATGGCTTTGGGCGGTTCGAGGTTGACGGGGGTTCTGGTTAGATGGCGGCAACGGATTGTTACCTTGGAGTAGCTGGTACTGTGTAGGAAATCGCAGTAGTTTCTCTTTTACTACTCTCCGATTTCTTCTTATAGGGGATCGGAGGATTCTGTGAAGCTTACTAAATTCTCTAAGGGTTCCCCGATTCTTCTTGTAACGTATCGGGAAATTATTTTTCTCTATTTTAAGAATAAGTTCTTTGAAGAAACCAAGGCTCGAAGAAGAAGACAAAGATATTCTCTTACTGTAGTTTACTGCTAAAATGTTACAGGTAATGCTCAGCCTCTAAGTCAGATCAGATACAGTCAGAATGATAATTTGAAAAATTGCTTGATTTTATATACTGAATTTTTGGTGACATCATTATTATTTAATGTTGACCTGTTTTGTTTTTTATTATCAATAGGCTGAATTATTTTGCAATATTTGAAGATAAGCTAAATATTTTAGCTGTAGCAATGTCTAGACAGAAAAGCAAGATATTTGAAGATGAAACCATATTTTTATTTTAAACCGCATATTGACAGATCTGATGTTATCATGATCTGCCGAGTTAACTAAAAAGGGAAATTGAAATATGCATTTTATTATGGGTTAAAATTAAACATATATGTGAGCCAAAATTAAATGCTTAAAATTTAAGATTAGGTGTTAAGCAAGACATGACTTCATCTTTTACAACGAAGAGAGAATGTATAAAGAAAATGAACATTGCAGAATTTAACACGGTTACGTTATTAAGCTAATCTAAAAAATGATTAAGTAATTTAAAAAAAATAATTCCTCAATTATTCAGCAAAAATAAAATAGAAAGAAAATAAAAAAATGATCCGAACTTGCGTTAGCGTTATGCGAGTTTGGAATCTATATGCAAAAATGAATAGAAGAATATATGAATATAAGAATTATTCATTGTTCATTTTTACATATATAAGTGGAATGAATTATTGATAAGTGTGACGCAGTCTGCTAAGGGAAAATAAGAAAGCGGGCGTGACATATATATATATATATATATAAAGAACGACGCTTGTGTAGAAGAGCGTCCGCACAAGAAGAGGAGAAAGAACGAACAAATGAAAAATGAGGCACCTCCCAGGAATCGAACCCTGGATCATCCAAATGCCGGTCGGACATGCTAACCATTACACCAAAGGCCTCGATCAGTCAGATTCCGCTCGTATGTAAGAGAATTACGACTTCTGACTGATCGAGGCCCCTGGTGTAGTGGTTAGCATGTCCGACCGGCAATTGGATGATCTCGGGTTCGATTCCTGGGAGGTGCCTCATTTGTCATTTGTTCGTTCTTTCTCCTCTTCTTATGCGGACGCTCTTCTACACAAGCGTCGTTCTTTACATTAATTACACTGCGTGTTGTTTGCAGTTAAAATGTATATATATATATATATATATATTATGCAGCCATACCATGGACTTTTGCGTTACACTGTACTTCCTCTTTAAAACATTTATGTACTTGCAATTATGAATTCAATTACATTTTTAATATCGGCCTACAAATAATAGACATAATCGAATAAAGGATAATAAAAACACACCTGTACATGTTTGTTTATTGATATTATTTTTTTGTAAACTTGCAAACAATTATAAATTTCATTACCTGGTAACTCTTAATGAGCATAAAAACGTTCTTAAACGAATTAAAACGATAGATATCGTTTATGAATAAGGGCATTTCTTTCGCCGATTGTATAATTTAAGTGTATTCTTCAACAAAACTATACAGCCCTGAAAAACAGTTGTGTGTGTATATATATATATATATATATAATTATATATATACACATTACTTTCCTTCCTTTATTTCGACTCTGATTAATAGAGCTTTCATTATCTGTTCAGATTACTTTAAATTATACGATGAACTAGATTTCATCCAACACCTCCTCACCAAGAATAATTTCACTTCTAGATTGGTGGAGACTACAATAGACAGAACCCTAAATAGACTAATTATGTCTCTAGTTGTTGGGTTTATTACAATTTCCAAAGATATCATGTATTTCACTTTACCTTATATGGGAACCTCAAATTTTAACATTAGAAACAAACTTTTAAAATTGCTTATGGAATTTTACCCGCAACTATGTATAAAAATTATATTCACTCCGTCTAAATCGATTTATCACTTATTTAAATACAAAGATGTTATTCCTATACTTCTGAAATCATCCATAGTTTACTAATACAAGTTTGACCACTGTATGGGGTCGGATATAGGTGAAACTAAAAGACACCTAAAATCTCGCATTTACGAACATCTCAGTAAATCGGTCCGTACAAATTTACCGCTTGGCAAACCAGTAGTATGACCACAAAAAGGCCGAGTGTTATAATGTTATAATGTTTCAGACCAACAAAGACCCTAGGATCCACTCATGGCTGGTCTACCTAACTGTGTTCGTAATTGTGTATTGTGCATGTCCTCCGTGGTGGCGGAGGGGACCTACAATTTTACGTGGGTTCGAACCACAAAGAACATAAGAAATTTTTATATTGGGCACACTAGGGGCCACTTCGGGCCATCGAGGTGGCTCCACTATGTAAAAACTGCCTGTACATTGGCAACAACCAATTTTTACAAAACTAAATAATTATCAATTTAAAACTAATTAATTATCAATTTAAAACTAAAGATAGAATCTCTGGATCCAGAGGATCAAGTCATGATAGACTACTGTCCACAAATATGTTACACTCCATATCTATTTATAACCGACATGCAAATATATCAGATCCAAGAATCCAGTCAATTTCATTACGGTATCCATCAATACCAGTACCTTGCCAACCAAAAATAAGTCACTGTCCATATCAATTTACAACCATATACATTAAATATACAACAGATTTCACCCGCCCTCCGGAAAGAGAGAGAACCTAAAGGAACTGGCAGCCAATTTCTCTAGAATCCTACGACTCGGGACCGGAAGGCTGTCACACCCCAAGTATAAAGTTTACAGAGAGAGAGAGAGAGAGAGAGAGAGAGAGAGAGAGAGAGAGAGAGAGAGAGAGAGAGAGAGAGAGAGAGAGAGAGAGAGAGAGAGAGATGGAAAGATAGATAGATAGATAGATAGATGGATCGACGGATGGACAAATAGATAGAAAGATAGAGGGCAAGAGAGGAAGACCAACCGTGTAATGTGGCAGAAGTCCATCAAAGATGCAGTTCACTGGATCTATTGTACAAGAGCATCTTGCAAATGATTTGTTGAAGTTTCAGTATTGAATACACTTTGTCGTAAAAAATAAAGGTAATCTGGTGAAATTGGTTGTCATGTATGATTGCTTCGGGACAAATGAGGAGTGAAAACATAATTGAAAATTGGGTAGGCCCTTTTGAACTTGTGCTAATTAATTATTTAATTTGTACATACTTTAACGCGCAGCTTTAGTATATACGGTATGTTCTGGTGTGTGTGTGTGTGTGTTATATATATATATATATATATATATATATATAATATATATATATTATATATATATTTATATATATATATATATATAATATTACACACACACACACACACATATATATATATATATCGGCCAGTGGCTCTCACCTCACACCTCATAAAGTGTTTTGAACGCATAATTAGAGGCAAAACTACCTACTACCCACAAGAAAAAGACTTATACAACCCAAACCAACATGGCTTCATGGGGGGTAGATCATGCCTGTCACAACTACTAGACCACCATGAGAAAATATTAGGAACATTGTGTCGAGGACAAAACATTGATGTAATATATACTGACTTTGCTAAAGCCTCCGATAAATGTGACCATGGAATCATAGCACACAAACTTAAGGATACAGGAATTACTGGCAAGCTAGGAAGGTGGATATTTAATTTCTTGACGCAAAGAACGCAAAGAGTGGTGATAAACGGAGTTAAATCGGAAGTCTCGGAAGTCGTGAGCTCTGTCCCACAAGGGACAGTATTAGCTTCCTTGATGTTCATAATAATGATTGCAGATATTGATGCAGATATTAAGGACAGTATTGCATCATGCTTCGCAGATGACACAAAGATATTTAAAGAAATATTGAACGAAGGTGACATACGAAAATTACAAAACGACATTGAAACAATATTCCAGTGGGCAGAAGACAACAATATGAAGTTCAACGAAGAAAACTTCCATTTTCTAAGATATAGTAATAACAAGGAGCTACAAAAAAAAAGGGTGCAAAACTATGCAAGCTAAACAGATAACACCAAATCCAGAAGTCAGGGATCTTGGAGTAATAATGTCGTCGGATGCAGAATTAAGAGAGCACTATAAAATCAAAATTACAACGGCTCGAAAAATAATGGGAATCATCTGGAGGAGCTTCCGCAGCAGAAAAGCAAACATCATGCTCAAAGTATGGAAGAGTCTAATCCTACCAATAATTGTGTATTGTTCAGTACGCACAAGCCCACACAGAAAACGAGACATTGCGAACATTGGAGCTATACAAAGGACTTTTACTTCTAAGATAGAGGAAACGGAGGGTCTCAATTATAATCCCTGAAACTCTACTCTCGAGAGAGAAGGCGCGAGCGGTACACAATAATATACGTATGGAAAATATTTGAGGGCTCTGTCCCTAACCTTAAAAATGAAATAGAAACAAAGTGGAATGAGAGAAGAGGTAGATTTTGAACGGTCCCAGCTGCGGTGGGACAAGGAGCCATGAAAACGAGGATGGAAAATACCCTCAGAATATGAGACCCAAAGCTTTTCAATGTCTTACCAAGAGAAGTGAGGAATCTTCAGCACACCGACCTGAATAAATTCAAGAACCAGCTGGACAGATTCCTGTGCAAAGTCCCTGACCAACCAAGCGTGGCTGGCTACGAGGGCAGGAGAGTAGACAGCAATTCCCTCCTTCACCAAATCCTGCAAATAAGGCGAGATGCTGCAGAGGGGTCAACCGCAGGTCGATACTGAACCGTCGTTCAAACTCCTCTAAAGCATACTCCCTAAAGTAAAGTATATTCGTTTTTCTCAGCAAAAACTACAATAAAATATCAGTGTGCCATTGTAAATTATCATTTTCATTCCACCCTAATATATATATATATATATATATATATATATATATATATATATATATATATATATGAAAATTAATAAAACATTTGTATATATTAAATAATTTTATGTTAAAAATCAAAGCGGAAAACAGATATATTTGGATCAAAGGCAATTTAATGCAAATTCAGACCTTTCGTGAAAGGAAATTCATGAAAGACACTTGCTGTTCAAGTCCTTCAAAATTCAATGATTTCAACAGACACGTTACTGATTCTACTTACAACCGTTACGAAATTGTATGTTGTGAGTGTGTATATATACACTCGTACATATATTATATATATGCGCCTCGGTGGTGTAGTGGTTAGCGTCGCTGATTATGAATCCGAATCCATCGGCCCCGGGTTCGAGACCCAGTGACTTCAGCCGGCGCGCAGCAAAACCCAGCTCTTCATCCTCCACGCAATAAAAAAGAAAGTGGTTGGTAGATAAATGGGTACCCTGGGTGGCATAGACGCTGGTCTGCTGGTGGAGCGTGGTTCGGATTCCACGTTAAACTGTAGGTCTAAGGTGGAGTGAAAAGCTTGACCTTCGTCAGGATGAACAATTCGGGCGGACGCTAACCAAAGGTTAATTAAAGGTTATATATATATATATATATATATATATATATATATATATATAATAACAAACAGGAACATCAGAGAAAAAATAAACATCCTTCAAGGTTTAATCAGTACCAACGTTGTGGAATGCATTCGGAATGCACTAATTCCATCTTCAGGGCTAAAATAATAAAAACAATTCACATATAGATACAAAGTACAAATTGCAAATGCAAGTTTATTTTAAATTGTTATTAATTAAGTTAAAATTATAAAAAGGTAGCTAAGAATATGTAAAAGCATTAAAACTGGAAGATAAATACTCGTAGATGAAATTAAAATAAAGTAAAAATTATAATAAGTAGCTAGGAAAAAATATATAAGCGTATAACTAAAATATAAATAGATAAAATAAATAAACAAGTATCTTAACCAAAACATAGCAGATCTACCGATGATTAATCAGAATTGAGGTCTGGTTTTAATTTATAAATGAACGAAGATTCCATAATTTTAAGCTTAAGGTCAGAGCTTCTGGCAGCAAATACGGCAAAACTAGACTGTGGAATTAGGTTGTTATTGTTGTGTGTGTATGGTTGCATATGAGAGAATTAGATGGTTTAGTAGTACGACTGCAAAAAGGCCGTGTCCAATTGCTTTGCAATGTTAATCAAATGTTGCAAGAGGGAAGGGTGTTGGCACCCATGAGGGGAGTGGAGTTGGCATCAGTGGGGGAGTGGATATGCAAGCAAGGGGGAGATAGTGTTTAGCCCCAAAGATGCACGAAGGGGGGGAGAGGGTTTCTACTTCCCCCAAACATAACCTGACCTAGGAAGGTAGCCTAAGGGAGAGGAGAGAGAGAATATCTTTTCGCTGGCATATCTCGACGCATACTGCTGAAACTCTTGACCTCCGCAGTTGGCTTAGAAGTCTTAATCAGCCAGTTGGCTTAGAAGGCTTAATTTACCTTAGAAGGTGTATATATATATATATATATATTAATGGAGAGAGAGAGAGAGTGAGAGTAGATGTTCATGCTGGGCCCACAAAAAAATATTGAATTAAAAGCACACACACACACACACACACACACACACACACACACACACACACACATACTTCGTATACAATTTAAACAGATGCATGTAAAGAAAAATTGTTCTAGCCCAATAGCAAAATATATATACGAGCATGCCTTCCTTAGACTAACTACCGCACAGCCACCAAAACAACAAAATACATATGTTATCCTTAGACTACCTCGCAATCCCTCACAACCATCAGCAGTATTACAGCACCACCACCACCACCATTAGACCAGTAGGTCCCAAAAAACGACCGAAATAATAGACAAAGCTATTAAGCATAAACGTATTAAAATACATTTATGAGGCATTGGTAGACCTATACGGCCTCAAAGAACGTCAACGCCAATAGTTTGATCTATTGAGGCTTCTCGTAGCAGAAAACCACAAGGCCAATGTGATGTCGTATAGTCGCTCTTTTAAACAAAAAATCGAATATGATAAACCAAATTTAATGCAAAAACAATTGTCTTAAGATGCAAATATATCTTTAAATCTTATAAAAAATATTAATATAATTTTTAAACAAAATTAGATTTTAATTTAGGGTAACTAATTCATTTTTTGCCTTTTACGATTCAGTAAAGGGAATTATTCAAAGCAACGAGTTATTTAAAACAAATTCCGTCCTAATATACAAATTTAACTTTTAATCATATTACAAAAACCTTAGTTTAAATGAGGTAATGTCTAATTAAAAATTAGAATGTTTTAGTTATAAGAAATTATTGAAGATAATAATATTTAATAAATGTAATTATGATAAATAATGGTTTGTTTATAAAAAATTATAAAACACGAGTTGGCAACGCCTGAACACAGGCTAAAGGCTGGGTAGGAATGCCCGGCAGTCATCGGGCGGCCTTGAGTTTAGTAACTTGGTGTTTTGCGAGTTAAGATGTAATTGTAAATTTAGAATATTCTTTTGTCTTTCTCTCTGACTAAAATGTTAACGTTAAATTCCTCCCTCGCATTACCCCGTTTAACTAAGTGTTTTCGGTATAAATAAAGTTAGTAAAATGTTAATCAGAGTATAATTCATCCCCCGGTCTCCCATGCCCGGTTCAAATTATAACGGCGCCTCAAGTCGGTCACGTCTACCGTATTTATAAAGTACAGCGAAAGCGAGTGAAACGAGGGTAAAGAGAACGAAGAAGGATAAAGAGAAAATGAGTAGAAAGTAAAGTAAATAATGAAGTATAATAATGAAAGAATGGGTCCTTCAAGAAATTATTTACTACATTTTGGTGGTAGCTAACCTTATTAAATTGTTATCAATTTAATAATACGAACCCACGCACTCCGTCATTAACATAGGCTTTGGCAGTTTTTTTCGTGTCTTATGAATAGAAATTGAAAATTTGTGCGTGTTCTTTCGATTAATCACGATAATTTTTCCACGTTCTCCGTATGAAGAAAATTAGTAGATATTCTGTTTCGCTACCAGTTTTAGAGTATTTATAAACTTAAGGAAATTCTAATTCCCTTTTCTTCAAAATTCGGTGATTCAAGATGGCGCCCATCATTTTCCAAATTTCTTCTAATAGCGAGCATTTTCATAATTTTCGCGGTCAAAATTTTTTTTTTTTCTCTTTTCATTGGAGTCTACAGTAGATTTCCAAACTGCTCTGACTCAAAATTTCTCTTAGTCGTCTTGCCGAGACGGTTGTAATGTGGAGTCAAAAATTAGAGTCAAAATTCGAGAGTCGTTTGTTTCCTCTTTCTTCGCGTTGATTTCTTTAGATTTCGTTTCGTTCGGTCGGACAGAGAAATTTCAAAATTGATAATTGCTCTCCGGTGACTCATTCTTTTTTTTTCTTTCCTTTCCACTTTTATTACCTGTCTAAAGCCTACCAATTTTGTGTTTAAAGTCCTTTTTTGTGTTTACAATTTCGGAATTAGTAAAAATTGTGTTGATGATAATAATAATAATGATTGGTAAATAAACTTTACACTTACTTATATGAATTAAATTATTTTAGTTGTTTCAATAGATTGTGACGTGCATTTTTATACGGTAAGGTTTAAAATGTTTGAGCATATAGGTGACGCATTTCTAGGTGTATTATGTATATAGTAGCGAATTGTAAAAGAATGAACATGTACTTAACAAAATTTTCCAGATTTAGTAGGAGTTTTTAAGATTATTCTTTGACTGGATGTGTCGCCTGTAAATCCTTTAGACACACGAACATCAGATGTGTATAATTTTAAGGATCGCTTTGCAGTTTTCGCTTTATAGTTTAAGTTAATTTTAAGGTTAAAGTCGAAAAATAATCGTTGAAGACACTAATTTATACTGGGTCAAATTCGGACGCTGTAAGAGCATATGTTTGCCGTATACAAATTGTGTGAGACCACAAGGAAGCTAAATTTGTTATAAAAAAGATAAAAATGTGTTTAATTGAAATAGAGAAATTGTTTTCGTAAATTCTTTTGATAAATTAATTTTTTTATTTTTTATTTTTTATATATTCATTAATTTTTATATTTTTATAGGTGGGCTAATTATTGTTATCTATTTTTTTCTTTCATTTTCAAGACAAATTCCGAGTGATGTTTTGTATACTTAGGCTGTTTAAATTTTTTTATTTTGAAATTAGATTTTATTGTGTTAGGGAGTTTTTTTTATTTAACTTTTTATTTTGGGTATTAAAAATGAAATTTTTTTTTACGTTCGCGCGTTTGCATAAAAAATGTTACAAAAATTGTTTCCCGATGTACTGCAGTTAAATTCGGATAGGAATATTTTTATAGAGGCTCGCTTGCAAACAAAGCGAACACTCTTCATTATGCAGTGATTTGTTTTAATTTTTGTTTTGTTTACATAGTAGGTTGCGTGTATTTTTGGGTTCATAATATCTGTTCTTATTTAGAATAACGATGTAAATTTGTATTTAGTTTCACTTGGAAGCGATAAAATTCGTGGAATTCTTGTGATTACAAACCATACTGGGTTTTGTGTTGAAGGAAAGAGTTGTCTCTCAGATGTAATTTGTGAATTAAGAGTTTTCCTCCTATGAAATTTAGCGTTTCAAGTTGGAATTAATGTATTAAAGTAACTTTTCGGTATTAATATTTAAAATGTTTATATTTAATGATTCTGTTTTGGAAAATTGTTATTTTTTAAACTTCATTTGGGGTTACTCTTGCAACTGAAACATTGGCTCGAGTGTTCATCCGGAAATGGAGCCGTTTAGATGGCCAGTAACGTTTTTGTGGTATCTATGTGTGCTTCCCCGAAAGTGTAAGAGGGTTCGTGATTTTCAGAGAATGGATGACATGAAGTTTCTGGGTTTCATTTTTGTCTTTTGTATTTAGATGTATCGATGTGATTTCTGAAGGTAGTTTGAATAATAATATTTGTTAAATTATAATAACGGTTACTATGTATGGGCGCTTTTATATTTCTACTGTGCAATTTTGTTTCGTGCGTTTGATGATTTTTTTATCCTCTCCGATGTAACTGCCATAAGTAATCTTATTGGTAGCTAGGCGTGATTAAATTTTTGCGAAATTTTGCGATTTGTCATTTTTTTCCGTGAATTTGACCAGAGCAAATTATAGTTATTGTTTCGGAGTGAAATGTCGAGAAAATTCGGTAAATTAAATATGACGTGATAATCAGTAGCAGTATAAATTTTGATAAATTTTTTGTCAAAATTTCGAGAGGCTCGATTTGGAGGTAGCTAAGTTGGATCCAAATTCCATCCATTGAGTTTAGTTGACCCGACTGGTGATCGATCACCGATGAGAGAGAAGAGATGAGAAGAGTGAGAGAAGAGAAACCGAATGCGCAGGGACATGACGCAGGACAGTTTCGGAAGAGAAGAGAAGAGAGAAGAGAAACCGAATGTGTATGGACTTGGCACAGGACAGTTTCAGTCGAAGATGGTCTACTGGTATTTTTCGGGCAGTAGCTGGTCACGCTGCTCGATGCCTCGCTAAATATGTTTTAGCACTCGGTAGGCAAACCACGAGAGTTTGAACGAGTGTCTAAGGCTCTACTGTCCATACAGACATACAGTAGGTTCGTTGCGAAACTGCCTACGGCGAAGTGATCGTTTGATTATAATTATTGCCAGTAAGAGAGTCTTTCAGTTGGACGTAGGAAGAGCAGCGTTCATCGACAAAAGTTGAGATGAGACAGGCGAGTTTATTCGTCGACTTCTAGAATTGCAAATTCCGTCCAATTCCGGTGTGTGGTTCCACTTTCAGTATATCTCCCCCCTGATCCTCTTAGAATTGGACGTCTCTCTTGTTTTTTTTTCGCCATTTGGAGAGAGAGCGGAACCAACCTGAAGCGTGCTGACCTGTTGCAAGGTGATGCAATCCCTTGCATTCTAGCGAAGTGAGCTGGAGACTGCGATTGAAAATTGAAGAAGTCCGTTGTCAACTGTGCGGATTGTGATCTAAACAACGTCCAGCTATTATTGTACTGATTATTATGTAATGAAATTATAAGTGAAAGGGTGCGATTATTGCCCATATTTGTTGTGTATTTCGTGAAATAGTATGTGCTCTCTGGTCAGTATTTTATATGAACATTTTCTTGGTTTTTCTATGTTGCCCTGATAGTAACTGTATAACTATATAAATATTTGTTTCGAATGTAAAGCGATTTTTGATGAGGAATCGCTGGAATAGATCGTGAACTTGAAATATGTATAACCAGTATAAGAAAATTATCCGTTTTTTGTCACGGTACCGATTTGTTACAGGTTGTAAAATTGGTTATAAGTGTGAAATGTTATTTTATGCAAATGTTGTGAATATTATAGTTTTTGTTTTTGATTTTTATAAAATGATACAAAATATCTAATGTGTGGAATTTGTCATTCTAATGATTTCTTGTTTATCTCAACTTTGAATTTCTTAAAGAGAAAAAAAAAACTGCAAAATAAATAAATTTGTTAAACGATATTAATAAGTTTTCCTAGTGTAAAACTTATTCTCAAGGGGTGAGGCGAGTGTAGTACTGTCTAATTAAAAATTAGAATGTTTTGGTTATAAGAAATTATTGAAGATAATAATATTTAATAAATGTAATTACGATAAATAATGGTTTGTTTATAGAAAATTATAAAACACGAGTTGGCAACGCCTGAACACAGGCTAAAGGCTGGGTAGGAATGCCCGGCAGTCATCGGGCGGCCTTGAGCTTAGTAACTTGGTGTTTTGCGAGTTAAGATGTAATTGTAAATTTAGAATATTCTTTTGTCTTTCTCTCCGACTAAAATGTTAACGTTAAATTCCTCCCTCGCATTACCCCGTTTAACTAAGTGTTTTCGGTATAAATGAAGTTAGTAAAATGTTAATAAGAGTATAATTCATCTCCCGGTCTCACATGCCCGTTTCAAATTATAACGGCGCCTCAAGTCGGTCATGTCTACCGTATGAAAGTAAAGTAAATAATGAAGTATAATAATGAAGGAATAGTCTCTTCAAGGAATTATTTACTACATTTTACCCATACCGTTAAAAATATTTTATTTCATGACAATACTGTGGAAAATAATGTTTAGATGGCTGATATATATATATATATATATATATATATATATATATATATATCCGAGACAATCCACAGGAATAGTTGCAAGTTTGCGCTATTTATTTAATGTCTATATATGTAATGGAGAGGAGATGTTCTCTGTATAATGAAGTTCTTTATTATATACCTATTACCCACCTTAATTGTGTCAGACCAATCCTTCTTAGTTATTTGTTTGTCTCTTTATGTATATTTATTGTCAAAGCTAAATAAATATGTGAAATAACTTTGTTTATCCCATACCAAATAATCTTCTCCCATCTAACAACTTTATTTATTATGTACAGTTATTTACACGTGCCAATTTCAACATATCATTTGCAAGATGCTCTTGTACAATGGATTTAGTGAACTGTTTCTTTGACAGGTTTCTTTCAGATTACAGGGGTTTGTCGTCCTCTCTTGCCCTCTATCTATCTATCTATTTGTCCATCCGTCCATCCATCTATCTATCTATTTATCTATATGTCTGTCTGTCTGTCTGTCTCTCTCTCTCTCTATTTGTCCGTCCTGCGCATGCGCAGATTCGACTATCGTAGAAATTTCTAGCCATAGTAGAAAAATAAACATCATACTGAATGTATGTACAAATTAAATAATTAGCGCAAGTTCAAAAGAGTCTACCCAATTTTCAATCATGTTTTCACTCCTCATTTGCCCCGAAGCAATCATGCAACTAGCATATCTACAGTTAATTACGCAAAAGTTGCCAGTACCCATCTATCTATCAATCTATCTATCTGTCCATCCGTCCATCCATCTATCTATCTATCTATCCAGCCTTCCACCTATCTCTATCTATCTATCTATCTACCTATCTCTCTTTCTATCTATCTATCCAGCCTTCCACTTATCTCTATCTATCTATCTATCTACCTATCTCTCTTTCTATCTATCTATCTATCTGACTGACTGACTTTTGTTGAGTTTGAACGACCGTTCAGGATCGACCTGCGGTCGACCCCTCTGCAGTATCCCGTCTTATTTGCGGGACTTGGTGAAGGAGGGAATTGCTCTGATCTCCTCCTGCCCTCGTAGCCAGCCACGCATGGCTGGTCAGGGACTTTGCACAAGAATCTGTCCAGCTGGTTCTTGAAGTTATTAAGGTCGGTGTGCTGGAGATTCCTCTCTTCTTTTGGAAGGACATTGAAAAGCTTTGGGCCCCGTATTCTGAGGGTATTTTCCATCCCCGTTTTCATGGCTCCTTGTCCCACCGCAGCTGGGACCGTGCAAAATCTGCCTCTTCTCTCATTCCAGTTTGTTTCTATTTCATTTCTAAGGTTAGGGGCAGAGCCCTCAAGTATTTTCCATATGTATATTATTGTGTACCGCTCGCGCCTTCTTTCAAGAGAGTAGAGTTCCAGGGATTGTAGTCGAGACCAGTATTCTTCACCTTCCGTTTCCTCTATCTTAGACGTAAAAGTCCTTTGTATAGCTTCAATGTAATTATTGGTAGGCCTAGACTCTTCCATAATTTGAGCATGATGTTTGCTTTTCTGCTGCGGAAGCTCCTCCAGATGATTCCGATTATTTTTCTAGCCGTTGTGATTTTGATTTTATACTGCTGTCTGAATTCTGCATCCGATGACATTATTACTCCAAGATCCCTGACTTCTGGATTTGGTGTTATCTGTTTGGCTTGCGAAGTTTTGTACCCTTTTTTCTGTAGCTCTTTGTTATTACCATATCTTAGAAGTTGGAATTTTTCTTCATTGAACTTCATATTGTTGTCTTCTGCCCACTGGAATAATGTTTCAATGTCGTTTTGTAGTTTTCTTATGTCATCTTCGTTCACTATTTCTTTACATATCTTTGTGTCATCTGCGAAGCATGATACAATACTGTCCTTAGTATCTGCATCAATATTTGCAATCATTATTATGAACAGCAAGGGAGCCAATACTGTCCCTTGTGGGACAGAGCTCACGACTTCTGAGACTTCCGATTTAACTCCGTTTACCACCACTCTTTGTGTTCTTTGCGTCAAGAAATTAAATATCCATCTTCCTAGCTTTCCAGTAATTCCTGTATTCTTAAGTTTGTGTGCTAAGATTCCAGGGTCACATTTATCGAAGGTTTTAGCAAAGTCCGTATATATTACATCTATGTTTTGTCCTCGACACAATGTTTCTAATATTTTCTCCTGGTGGTCTAATAGCTGTGATAGGCATGATCTTTCAGCCCTGAAGTCATGTTGAGTTTGGTTGTATAAGTCTTTTTCTTGTAGGTAGTAGGTAATTTTGCCTCTAATTATACGTTCAAAACACTTTATAAGGTGTGAGGTGAGAGCCACTGGCCGATAATTCTTGGGCATTGCTGTGTTACCACCTTTAAATAGGGGGCGGGGCAATGTTCGCGTTCTTTAAGGGGAGTGGAATTTGTCCCGTGTCGAGTGATTTCCTCCATAGTAAGTGTAGCGGTTTGGCAATACTTTCTTTGCATTTCTTTAGAAACGTGGCACTCCATGTGTCTGGCCCTGGCGCTGAATTGTCTCGCATCTGTGATAAGGCCGTAAGTACATTTCCTTCCGTGAAATCGAAGTCTATTAATAGGTTTGTGCCGGAATTTGTTCTTGGTTGATCCGTACCTATATCGAAAAATTCGTCTGGGTTTACCACTTCCATCTCGGACTTAGGGATGCTAAACAAAGAGTTAAATTGTTCCCTAAGCAGTTCACTTATTTCTTTCGGGTCATTTGTGTATCCGGCCTCCCCGTCTATCAACGGTCCAATACTCTCCTTACACTGCATTTTCCTTTTCGCAAACGTGTAGAAGTATTTTTTTCTGCTACCTTGTTTTCCTCCTCGTTTGTCTTATGCATGAATATTTGCTTTTGGTCCATTTCTATTTCGCCAAGTTTCCTCTCTAGTTTGAGTCTCTCTGCATCAGTTCTGCATCTGTGGAGATGTTTTACGGTTTGTCTTCGTTGTCTGATTAGTGTCCTAATTTTACTCTCGAGCTTGCTACGTTTTCTTTCCTGTCTCTCTAGAATATACATCATATGAATAACCCCCATTAATGTCATTATGAAACCACAATTATAAATTTTTATAACTTTAATATATTATTTTGCGTCATTCCCAGATTTAAGAATTCCTGCCAAGGTCGTACCGTATACTTGTACGCATCTTGTCTTCTGACTCCCCAGGCACCACAGTTCGCCTGACAGCCAGCTGCAGTAGTTGTACTTCAGCTACAGAATCCAGAGGTAAGAAGCTAGTGAGCATGTTATGAGAAATGAGATAAAAAAAATATTCTGTTACACTTGTTATAATGTACATTTGACTGACGTGAGTAAACTGAGTAAATATTTTTTGTTTTTCCTTAAGCAATTAAAATTCACTGAAATTTATTTGAGTTTTTGTTCTTATTTTTCAATTAATAATTCACCTGTAGAAGAGCAGAGATGGAATCAGCATCCCACACACCAATGTCTCCACAACCGAAACAACCTCCTTCTTCACATCAAGCTAGCAACATCCCCTCTTGCAACAACTCTACACCAACAGCTTTCTATGCAGCAGCATCTACGCTTTCAAGTTCCTCATGTTATTCAACAAGGAAAAAAATTGTGAGCACAAGGCATTCTAAGCAATATTGTATGTTTGGAACTCCTGAGATGTTGCCTCATAATCTTTGGCCAACTAATTTACAAGTGGTTCGGTACTTTCTCTATCTCAAAGAAAGAAAAATGCAGCTAACAAGCCAATTATCAGACAAATAATTCAGGAGCTACTAAAACTTTGGCAGCAAGCATCAATCTCCACAGTTCAGGAAAAAGCTGTGTTTCAAAAGGTAGCAAGATTCATAGAAAGAGGAGCAACGTTGAGTAGATAAAAAACATTAGTGAAACTAAAAAATAATAAACGAATAGTCTCAGTAATTTGTTTGATACATGTGCCTGCAAATGTCATTTAAAATCTCATACAAACATACGATGCAGTGATGATTGTGAAGAAATTCATATAGATTGCATATGTCGGAGAGATAAGAAAGTACCTAAAAAGGAATTACAGTTTCTACTTGTTTAGAGGAGTGATCGTAAAATGTACATAGGTAGTGTAGATGTGCATGCCACACAAATTTTACAAAAGCGATACAAGAGGAAGCTC
The DNA here is from genome assembly GCA_023014485.1 of Bathynomus jamesi. NCBI lineage: Eukaryota > Metazoa > Arthropoda > Malacostraca > Isopoda > Cirolanidae > Bathynomus > Bathynomus jamesi. The sequence continues at coordinate 2,043,342 of JAJOZX010000046.1, read as the reverse complement.
TCAGAACAAGTAAGTAAAGAAAAGAAAACCATCAATCATTCCACTGAAGTTCAACCTTTGAGCTTAGTAGAAGACTGATGAAGAGAGTGACAATGGGACAGTGACAGTGATAATGACAGTGGCAGTAACAATGGGATAATCGAAGTTGAAGACTGTGGTTTTGAAAATACTGGAAGCCAAATGAGAATATATTTGCGGCATGTTGCGATGCAGGGAGATAAATTTGGTGTATCAGATCGTGCTGCTGCTGCTATTGCAACTGCAACTTTGGTGATCCTACCAACGTCTATTAAAGAAGATGACCATCTCGTAATAGACAGAAGTAAAGTGCGGAGAGAAAGAGAAAGACTTCAAAAAACATTGAAAAGTTATAAAGTGAATCCTATTACTGTAATATACCTCGATGGTCGAAAGGATCAGACTTTAACTAAAGTGAAAGTTAATGATGCATGCCACACAAATTTTACAAAAGCGATACAAGAGGAAGCTCTCAGAACAAGTAAGTAAAGAAAAGAAAACCATCAATCATTCCACTGAAGTTCAACCTTTGAGCTTAGTAGAAGACTGATGAAGAGAGTGACAATGGGACAGTGACAGTGATAATGACAGTGGCAGTAACAATGGGATAATCGAAGTTGAAGACTGTGGTTTTGAAAATACTGGAAGCCAAATGAGAATATATTTGCGGCATGTTGCGATGCAGGGAGATAAATTTGGTGTATCAGATCGTGCTGCTGCTGCTATTGCAACTGCAACTTTGGTGATCCTACCAACGTCTATTAAAGAAGATGACCATCTCGTAATAGACAGAAGTAAAGTGCGGAGAGAAAGAGAAAGACTTCAAAAAACATTGAAAAGTTATAAAGTGAATCCTATTACTGTAATATACCTCGATGGTCGAAAGGATCAGACTTTAACTAAAGTGAAAGTTAATGATAGGTGGTACAGTGAAAGGAAGAGTGAAGAACACTATGTAATGATTGCTGAACCAGGTGGAGAGTATATTACCCATCAGACACCAGCATCGAGTAAGGCTGCAGACATAGCAAATTCAGTATTGTCAGTTATTAAATAGAGACATCAACAAAATGATATAACTTAATAGGCTGTGATAGCACAAATACCAACACCAGTTATAAAGGAGGTGTGATTCATTGGTAGGCCACTTCAATGGTCCAGTTGTGTGCTTCATACAAATGACTTACCTCTAAGACATTTTTGAAACATTGGATGGTACAACATCTGGGGCAAGTACCTTTGTTGGTTCTATTGGGAAAGCCATTCAGTTTTATGAAAACAATCCAGTAGTACAGTTCAAACCTATAACTAGTAGTAAATAACTATTATATCTGCCGAAACACATTGTTGATGATCTTAGTGGAGGTCAGCAGTACTTATACCCCATTATTTCAGCAATCAGAAGTGGTACAGTTGATGAACACCTTGCTCATGTAAAGCCAGGTCTTCTTAGTCATTCTAGATGGTTAACTCTTGCTAATAGGGTTTGTAGGCTTTATGTTTCAACAGTGAAACCAAAAAAGAAACTTTACACAATAACTCACTTCATTGTGACAAATTATGGTCCTAATTGGTTTGACAGTGTTTTCTGCTCTTAATAGGGCTAAGCATTTGCCTAGAGAATCAGTAGAAATTGTTAATTATATATCAGAAAATGCATACTTTGCTCACCTGGAAAATATTCTTCTGGCAATGTTGTGTGACTCAGCTAGGAAAAAACGTGAAAAAACTGTTAGCAAAATCATGGACATGCGAAATGAGACTGGTCAAAATTTAGAATTGAGAGATTTCAAGGTTCCTAATCTTAATTTTGATGCAAAGGACTGGGATGAAATAATCAATTGGAGTGATACTAAACTTTTTTAAGTGAGCCACCTCTTACAATGAAGCTAACAAAAGCAGAAATTTTAGCTATCAAAGAAAACGCATTGAACATTCCAAATTATCCCAATCATACCCAGAATATAGAGCGTTGTATTAAATTAATGACGGACTTTTCAAGTTCGGCATTTGGATTTGAAGCACGAGATGGTTTTATCAGAACTAGAATGATTTCAAGTAGTCTGATGCCAGACGTAGAAACCAAAAAGGATTTTACTAAAAGTTTGCATTCTTTATTCGAATAGTTAAGGTTGTTTTATGCAGTTACCATTTGTGTACTCATTTGCTGTATGTTTCTATATTCTATATGTATTTAATAAAACAAATTAAAAACTGTTTTTCTTTCCTTGTTTCATTATATTCCTTGCAACAAAACACTAAGTTCGAAAATATCATTACTCCAGAAAGAAAAAGCAAATAGAAATTTATTAAATAACCTGAAAATTATGTGCAGAAGATATATTTTTAAGTTTTGTGTGGGTTATATCTATTTGTTTCCGCCACAACATAGCTAAGAATCGGTTATAAACCATCGTAAACCCAGTTACGACATCGTTTTCATATTTTGGAAAAATGGGGCAGTTCAAGATACTCTAGAATATTATTTCAGTTTTCTTTGTATTTCCTGGTTAAAACCACAATATAATTTCAGTGTGCCTAAAGGGAAAGAAAACTTTTGTCTGGTTTCACTCCGCCCTAATATATATATATATATATATATATATAATATATATATATATATATATATATATACAGGGTGTTTCAGGTCGACCCTAGAAATTAAATGTAATTGTAATTAAATTTTAAATTGTAATTAAATGTATTAAATAATAATTTAAAATATTTCTAGGGTTGACCTGAAACACCCTGTGTGTGTGTGTATATATGTTAACCCCTCCGTCTATGGCCTTGAGCGGTTCGAAGTTGACGGGGGTTCTGGTTAGGTGGCAGCAACGGATTTGTTACTCTGGAGTAGCTGGTACCGTATAGGGAATCGCAGTAGTTTCTCTTATACTACTCTCCGATTTCTTCTTGTAGTCGTAGTGGATCGGAAGATATGGGGAGCTTACTAAATTCTCTGAAGGTTTCCCGATTCTTCTTGTAACGTATCGGGAAATTATTTTTCTATATTTAAGACTAAGTTCTCTGAAGAGAGCAAGGATCGAAGGAGAAGACAAAGATATTCTCTTACTGTAGTTTGCTGCTAAAATGTTACAGGTAATGCTCAGCCTCTAAGTTAGATCAGACAAATCAGAATAATGATTTGAAAAATTGTTTGACTATTTATTCTGAATTTTTGGTGACATCATTATTATTTAATGTTGACCTGTTTTGTTTTTTATTATCAATAGGCTGAATTATTTTGCAAAATATTTGAAGCTAAGGTAAATATTTTAGCTGTAGCAATGTCTAAACAGATAAGCAAGATATTTGAAGATGAAGCCATATTTTTATTTTAAACCGCATGTTGACAGATCTGACGTTATCATGATTTGCCGAGTTAACTAAAAGTGGAAATCGAAATATGCATTTTATTATGAGTTACAATTAAACATGCATATGAGCAAAAATTAAATGCCTAAAATTTAAAATTAAGTGTTAAGCAAGACATGATTTCATCTTTTACAACGAAGAGAGAATGTATAAAGAAAATGAACATTGCAGGATTTAACAAGATTACATTAGTAAGCTAAATCTAAAAAAAATGATTAATAAAAAAAAAATTCATCAATTATTCAGCTAAAATAAAATAGAAAGAAAATCACAAATTTATCCAAACTTGTGTCAGCGTTATGCGAATTTGGACTCTATATGTAAAAATGAATAGAAATACAATCGTTAACCTTTAGTTAGCTTCCGCCCGAATTGTTTATTCTGACGAAAGTCAAGCTTTTCACTCCACCTACAGTTTAAAGTGGAATCCGAACCACGCCCCACCAGCAGCCCAGCGTCTCAACCACTAGGCCACCCAGGGTACCCATTTATCTACCAACCACTTTCTTTATTGTGTGGAAGGATGAGCAGCTGGGTTTTGCTGCGCGTCGGCTGCCGCACCGGGTCTCGAACCCGGGACCGACGGATTCGTAGTCAGCGACACTAATCACTGCACCACCGAGGCGCAGTATAAGTATTATATGAATATAAAGATTATATTAATATAAGGACTATATGAATATAATGAATATAAGGATTATATGAATATAAGAATCATACGAATATAAGAATTATATGAATGTAAGAATTATATGAACATAAGAATTATATGAATATAAGAATATAGGAATATAGGAATTATTCATTGTTCATTTTTACAGGGCTCTCCTCTCTAGAATGATATTAATACAATAATATAACATCCTAAGTAATTCTAACTAGATGATAACTAATGGTTTTTATCATACAGATTTATATACAACACATGAGTTGGGGTGGTTAAGTTTAGTTCACGTGGTCTGGGTACGCACTCTTGGTCGTACATATACTGTATAGTTTGACATAGTACAATGTTTTTTGAGCTTTGCCATTGCGAGAATAGTCTTTTCACTACAATTATACCGAAGATAATAGCACACACACAATGATAATACTGATGGCAGATGTTGAAAAATAATTGTTACTGGTTGCAGTATTTGTAAAAGGTTATTCTAGTTATCATCCGAAATTTTAAAACGACTCAATTGATCATTCCATTTAGGGCATGAAGTCCGGATAGGATGGTCACCGGTTTCACGGGGAAATTCAATATTTCTATAGTCGGTTTGAATTTTAGTTTCAGACAGAAAGGGTTACGAGTTGTAAATTGTAATCTCAAAATTATAAGGGGACAATTTTATTCATATCTACGTCTTAAATTATACGGAGCTGTTGGTGGTCGTGTAGATGTTTTTTGGGAAGGTGTTGTTCGGCAGCTGTCTAAAAATTATCAGCGTGAATGATCTTTAGTTTGGAATGGTCTCGGAGTGGAGGATTTCGTAACGGTTCTTTCCGAGGTTTTTCATAATCCTATACGGGCCATCCCATTTTGGGTATAATTTGCGATGAGCACGTGGCGGTTTCACGCTCTTTATGTAACATCGCATACCGACGATTATAGTCCGTTAACGGGGATGACGCCTATGTTGCTCTTGCTCCATCTGTTGGTTTCGTTGGTCGAGGGCATATCGAATTAGGTCAAAAATTTTGAAAGATCGTTCAACTAGTTGTTGATTTGCTTCTGCCATCTCGGAAGGTGTTAGAACTGCCGGGTCGATTTGGTCAGACAAATCAAAAGGTAGCCGTTTGTCGTAGTGATATAAAACGAAATGAGGGGTATCCCCAATGGACACGTTATAGCCGTTGTTGATGGCTGTTTGCACCATGGGGAGGGAATCATCCCATGTACGGGAGGATGCATCTACAACAAGGCGGAGGGCTTCTAAGACTTCCGATTGTATCTTTCCACATAGCCGTTTGCCTGCGGATGGTATGCCACAATGTGTGTTTTTAATTTTACACATTTTACAGAGTGACTCGAACAGTTTGGAAGTGAAACTAAGGGCGTTATCTGAAATTAGGATGGAAGGAGTAGTATGGTTTTGGATGACGCATTCCACGAGGGCTCTTGCCACAGTTTCCGAGGTCTGGTTTGGAATGGGAACTACTTCGCTGTAACGCGAGAAGTGGTCCGTAAATACAATGATGTACTGGTTTCCCTTTGATGTTTTGGGGAATGGTCCTAGTATATCCATTCCAGTTCTTTGCAGGGCCCGTTGGCATACTGGATATTTATGCATGGGAGCTGTGGATGGTACGTTGCCTTTATATTTTAAACAAGACAAGCATTCAGCGATGTATTCATGTACCTTTTTTGTTCATTTCTGGAAAATGGTATCGCTCCAAAAGACTCTTGATGTTGTGATCCGGCCCCTTGTGGCCATACAAAGGTGAGTCGTGACAAAGTCCGATGGCTATATGTACGAGATCCTTTGGTATTTCCACGAGGTCGTTTCCATCTTCGTTCCTAAAATGTACGAGCCCATTTTTTAAGTTGTACTGTTCCTTTACTTTCGATGGTTCCTTTTGTTCCAGGCGAGCCCGAAGGTTCTGGGTGTGTTGGTCCTGTTGTTGGGAGTATTGCAGACATTAGTAGTCGAACACAGGAAGAGTTTCTATCTTATTCACTTGGGTGTCGGGCTTGAGTCTCGACAATCCGTCTGGAATAACTTGAATTTTTCCTGGTTTGTATACGATTTTTGCCGCAAAGTCCTGAGTCAAAAGAGCCCATCTACTCAGCTATCATTCAAGTAGCTTGTTCTTGAAGAGATACGTGAGTGGCTTATGGTCGGTTGTGATGGTTACATCGTAGCCGTAGACGATATTTCGAAATTTTTTTTCAAAGTCCAATATACCGCTAGGGCCTCTCGGTCCGTAGTGGAATAATTCCGTTGTGGTGCAGAGAGAAGCTGACTGGCATAAGCAATGGGTAATTCCACACCATCTACGTCCTGTAATAGGACGACTCTTAGTCCATAGGAGGAAGCATCTGTGGCTAGGACAAAGGGTTTGGTGTAATCGGGATATTGGAGGATGGGATGACAAGTTAGTTTACCGATTAAAGTTTCAAAAGCATGTTGGTGATCAGAGTCCCAATTAAATTTAGCATTTTTCTGGAACAAATTGGTAATGGGTTTAACAATGTTCGAAAATTAGAGGAAAAAATTTCGATAGAATCCGACAAATCCAACAAATGCACGAGCGTCGTCGATGGTTTTAGGTACAGGGTACCTTTCCAGTGCTTCAAGTTTGGCTAGATCAGGTTTAATTCCAGTGGATGATAGTAGAAATCCTAAGTATACCAGGGATTCCTGTAAGAAGTTGCACTTTGCAAGTTTCAGTTTAAGGTGTGCTTTTCTCAAACGTGATAGCACATTCTGAAGACGTTGAAAGTGTGTTTTTATATCTGAACTATAAACGATAATATCGTCAAGATAGACCAGAGCTTCGACATCTAATACGTCGGAAAGGACTATATTAATCAACCTAGAGAAATTAGCAGACCCATTTCGGACTCCGAAAGTAAAACCTGGAATTCGAAATGGCCTCGATTAGTGGAGAAAGCAGTCAATGCCCGAGATTCGGGAGTCGGGACTGACCTCCATTTGCCAATAACCGGATGCTAAATCGAGGGATGAAAAGAATTAGCTCTCCCTACGTTCAGAATTGTTTCCTGCATGTTTGGAGTAGGGAAACGGTCTGGGATGGTAATATGGTTCAGGCGTCTAAAATCTATACAAGGGCGAGATGTTCCGTCCTTTTTGGAAATAAATAATCATAGAAGCGGACCAGGGACTAGTTGAAGGCTGAATGACATCCTGCTCCAACATGTCCTTGATGTGTTCCTCAATAGTTACTTGTTGGGAATGTGGAACCCTGTAAGGAGAAATGAAGATGTGTTTGAAATTGGGTTCCAGCTTGATTTCGAAAGGAACCAAATTAGTTCGGCCAAGAAATCTCCTTTTAGGGCAATCACATCTCTATTTCTTATCACGAAATTGAGAAGTGATTCCAGTAGTTTGGGATCCTGTAAGGCTGGTGACACCTGAAGGGAGTGCTCCAGACGTTTCTTATATTCTTCTCTTAATGCTGAAGGGTTTAACTCTAAGGAACTGGAAAAACGATTTATAGTACTAGTGGGGAAATCTGAATTTATTTCTACTGTGGAAACAGTTCCTATTCTCTGATTTGAAGTTAATTCAATTGGGCTTTTTCCTTTGTTTAAACAAACAACAGGGATAGCTGAATTCTGACTATGACAAAGAACTTGGGCAATAAGAGCATCTCTCTTGAAATTACTTTTCTCTGTAATAAGAGGGCGATCTGACTCTAATAGTTTTCTTTGACCGTTTACTACTCTTGCTAGGAAACAAATCTTCTCATAAGGTGCTACTGTTATATGCTCTGTAGGGCATATGAAAAATTGTGAATCTGACTCTGGTTCGGTGATTAAAATTTGCCTTATTGGCAGAAAAATCGTTTCAGTTGGATTTAGAATCTCAACTGCTGAGTTAACTGAAACTGGCTGTGACTGGAAACTGACTGACTGGAAACTGACTGACTGGAACTGCTATGAACTGGAGTGAGTTTTCTATTTCTTTCGGAAATCCAAACTAAACTGATTCTGTTAGCATTAGGCTGAACGTGAGGCACCTGTCTATTATTCTCATGGAGAGGGTGTGTCTATTTCTACATTTAACTAATTTTCCTGTTGAGTAAGTTTCCCACTGATTCCAGTTGAAGAAATCCATACCTAGTAAGATATCTGTCTGAAAGGTGGCGACTGCGTCCACAATACAACATTTTGCGGATATACCGCGTTACGAACTTTTAAACATAATTCAATTTCTCCATATGTAGGTATGGGTGTGCCTGTAACTCCTCTGAGTTGGCATTAAGGTGCCTTAATTTCATATTTATAATCTGTAGTCTCTACTAACGCATCTACACATTTTTTCTTAATTAATGTCGCATGCGCTCCTGTATCTAGGAGAGCGGTTAAATCTCGGTTATCTGTGCTGCAATTTATTATTAAATCTAGTAGGTTCGCACCTATTATCCTGATGGGTAGTTCAAGTGTGTATGTGTGTTTATTACTACTATTTTGGGAGGAGGAGGCTGAACTGCTGCCTCCAAAGTGGGATCTAACAAAGAACTTGAACTGACTTCTATGGGAGGACCTGAGTCATATTCTACGGGATCATCATACACTGGAAGGTCTTCTTGAAAAGTGTACTCTGGGGAAACTGATTCTTCAACGGGTACATCTTTGTACCGGACCATCAGACCTTGCTGATTATATTGGGGTCTGTACATCGGGTAATAGTGTGGCTGACCTTGTTATCGTGATCTATTTCGTTGGTGGTTCTGTTGAGGCTGGGAATTGACTGGTTTCTGAGAATTGGAGGGCTTTTGGGAACGTTAGTGATTTGATCTCTGGAAGTGGGGCCTGTACCCTGCAGGGGCTTTGTCAGTACATTTTTGTCGGTGGCCACGGCGATGACCATGTTCATGACAGTGGGAGCAATAAGGGGGATAATTACATTGACTCATCATGTGTAGAAACTATCGCAATTAAAACACTAAGGAGGAGGGAGTGCATTCTGGATTTGTGGGGCTTGTTTCTGAGGTGGTGTTCCCTGCATCGGCCTAGATTTATAAGGTTGTTGTTGTTGTTGTTGTTGCTGCTGCTGCTGCTGCTGCTGCTGCTGCTGAATTTAGTGTATGGGGGTCTCTCTACCCTTCCGGTAGTTGTGGCTCGCTAAGTCTGGGTAATATTCTCTTGTTTTATTTATGGCTTCGCTTACTGGTTTGTCACTATTTAGACACTCTTGAAATTTCTTTTTAGGTGCCACGGGTAGGTTTTGATAAATGGATGCTGCTACTATTAGGTTTCTTTGCTTTGAAGTGAATGTAATGTCGTATGCATTTTCTGCAGCTCGGAGGCTTCTCCTACGAGTTTATGTGTTCGTGTAATAAAATTATTTAAATCTTCGTGTTCTTCTTTCTTCCATTTAGCTTGGAAGACAGCTTCTAATGTGGCCAAGGGTTATGCCAACGTTATTTCTTTGAAAATTTCTAATAAGTGTTTTTTAAAACTGCCCCAAGTTGTAGCTTCGCTAATGGATGGGACGTATGTAACTGTATCATGGGCATTCCCCTCTTTAGGGTCAATAAACCTTTTAGCTTCCCTAATCTTTATATCTTCATCTGTGATGCTTTCGCGTAAGAAATGCTGTTCTAGAGATTCAATCCAAGGTCTTACGCGCGGTTCAACGAAGTTATTATCTATGGTTCCGTTAAAAATTAGGACAGTGTGGGGAAGGTTTACAAGTCTCCCTAAGTTAATGTATACTGGGGGCAGCGGTTTGAAACATGTTGGCTTGTGCTTCATCTGAAGTTTGCGTGTTTGGAAATATGTTTGAAGGGCGCGGGGTAGGTGGTAAAATGGGTGTAGGGGAATTTTCAATGTCAGAAAGCGCAGCGTCTGAATCGCTCATATGTGAAGGTAATGTTAATGTATTTTAATTTGGTCTGCTTGACCGATGTCGATCTATGGAATGATCACTTGAGTGGCTTTCCTAACTACTCTATCTAAGAAATACACAAATAAATGTACAATAATATTATGATTGGCACATTAAATAAAATTATTCTATGTTAACTATTATAGTAAAAATAACTCGATTTCAATAAAAAGAAATGTATCACTGGTGTATCGAGTGTTCACTGTGTTTTGTGTTGATTCTGGCTTGATACTAATTATTTACTGTTAATTATACTATCTTCCTGGGCGAAAAATGGGCGTGGAGAGCGTCGAGTCGTGACACATCGGTCGAATGATGTAAAGAAGAACTGGAAGTCGTGACGCGCCGACCAACTGAATGTTGGTTCTCGTTCCAGGGTCTAGAAGACGAGAAGAATCCTGGTTGCAGAGGTCGCCAGTCGTTAACCCCTCCGTCTATGGCCTTGGGCGGTTCGAAATCTGACGGGGCGGTTCTGGTTAGGTGGCAGCAACGGATTTGTTATTCTGGAGTAGCTGGTACCATATAGGGAATCGCAGTAGTTTCTCTTATACTACTCTCCGATTTCTTCTTGTAGTGGAACGGAAGATTCTGTAGAGCTTACTAAATTCTCTGAAGGTCCCCCGATTCTTCTTGTAACGTATCGGGAAATTATTTTTCTATATTTAAGACTAAGTTCTCTGAAGAGAGCAAGGCTCGAAGGAGACGACAAAGATATTCTCTTACTGTAGTTTGCTGCTAAAATGTTACAGGTAATGCTCAGCCTCTAAGTTAGATCAGACAAATCAGAATAATGATTTGAAAAATTGTTTGACTATTTATTCTGAACTTTTGGTGATATCATTATTATTTAATGTTGACCTGTTTTGTTTTTTATCAATAAGCTGAATTATTTTGCAAAATATTTGAAGCTAAGGTAAATATTTTAGCTGTAGCAATGTCTAAACAGAGAAGCAAGATATATGAAGATGAAACCATATTTTTATTTTAAACCGCATGTTGACAGATTTGATGTTATCATGATCTGCCGAGTTAACTAAAAGTGGAAATCGAAATATGCATTTTATTATGAATTACAATTAAACATGCATATGAGCAAAAATTAAATGCCTAAAATTTAAAATTAAGTGTTAAGCAAGATATGATTTCATCTTTTACCACGAAGAGAGAATATATAAAGAAAAAGAACATTGCAGAAATTAACAAGATTACATTAGTAAGCTAAATCTAAAAAATTATTAAATTAAAAAGAAATAATTCATCAATTATTCAGCAAAAATAAAATAGAAAGAAAATAAATTTTTTATCCAAACTTGTGTCAGCATTATGCGAATTTGGACTCTATATGTAAAAATGAATATAAGAATATAAATATGCACAAATATAAATATTATATGATTATAAAGATTATATGAATATAAGGATTATTTGAATATAATTAATATAAGGATTATATGAATATATATAAGAATTATATGAATATATAAGAATTATATGAATATAAGAATCATACGAACATAAGAATTACATGAATATAAGAATATATGAATATAGCAATTATTCATTGTTCATTTTTACACACACACACACACACACACACACACACACACACACACACACATACATACACATATATATATATATAGTGGACCTAGTTTTAACCGTTTAAGGTGATAATGATTAAATTGTATGCAAAATGGAACATTGAATGGGCCTAGTAAATGATATAAATAATGCAGAACTGTGTGTGCGTGACACTCTGATTAAGTAGGCTAGCTGATTGATTGGGCCTAGTAATTACACAGAATGAATGATGCGGCCCAATAATAATGGATTGAATGCTTGACAATGGTTACACAAATATCATTTATAAATCAGGTTATTATGTGATGCTAAGTGATTACGCCCAGAGAATATTTAGTTTTCACATAAATATATGAATTGAACCCAATAACGGATGATACGCGGAATTACGGTTTCGGAATGACACTTGAATTGGATAACACTAGGCAACAAATTTCAACTTTTTTTTTGTTACAGACACGTGAACTACTGATTCCTACTAAAGCGCTGATGCTGATTTCAGATCTGATATCAAAATTTCTCTATCACGTCCAGATTTTGTGTAACCGAAAACCCCTATTTTCATTTTTTTCTCACCCGCTTCTATTACGAAAGCCGTCTAAGCTACTTTTCCGTGCCACGTTTTATGTTAAGCATACTTAAATAATTAGTGAACAGGGATGTCTCCTCCTTTATTCTGGCTTAAGACAGACAGCGGAATTCCGCTGGCAGTTACCACCCCTGCGCCAAACCATCCACCCAAGCGCGTTATTATTTTGTTGTTACTACTGAAAGGCAAATTCCTGTTCTTAAGTGAAACTGGTGTGTCCTCTTCCTTTGTCGCTTGTAGGATGATGAGCTCTCCTTCTGCAGGAACCAACAATATCTCCATCATATTTGGGTTGAAATTACCTTGGTATCTGTTTTCCATAATGAGATCTTGTGGTGGGCGCTCACCATGCTCATCACTTACAGCCCCAAGGTGGCCGGGAAGAAGTCAAGATGAGAATGTAAAAAATGAATTTTCAAAGACATTCTGCATCCCATTATTTCATAGATTTAAGCATGTTTCTACGAGTTTACGGTGGTTTTCAGCTTTGTGGTTTTCAAGAAAATTTTTGACAACTTCAACGAAAGATGTCCATGCTCCTAGTCATTCTCATTTAGGTTAGATGAAACGATGAGTCGTGGATGACACTGCGGATCTGTGGTCCAGTGAAAACTCCAGCTTCTAGCTTAGCATCTGTCAAATTCCTTTGAATTTATCCTTTAAATATTTGAAACCACTACCTTGATGATCCATACCCTTCACGAAATTTTTCATAAGGCCAAGTTTAATGTGAAGTGGTGGAAGATGTACTTTCTGAGGGTCAATAAGTGCTGGGTGTTTCACATTGTATTTACCAACAACATGTTCAGTTCTAGATGGCCAATCATGTTTTTTGTAGTGGTTCTTGTCATCTCTGCTGTTCCATAGACACAAAAAGCACATATGCTTTGTGTAGCCCAACTGTAACCCAAGAAGTAATGATACAACTTAAGGTCGCCACAAATATTCCATGTGTGGTCCTTATATTGATGAGTCTTAGCAGCAGTTCATCAATTCATAAGTCTCATTAAGGCCAGTGGCATGTGCTACAGGTATTGAAGGTTTTCATGCCGTTGTGCAGTAATACAGCTTTAAGGCTAGCTTTACTAGAGTCAATGAACAGTCTCCATTCTTTTGGATCATAGCGACAGCCAATCCCTTGCATCAGACACTGATATCGTGGCAGAAACAAACGTTTTCTTCTGTAAGTAAAATGATGAAAACTGCAAATGGCAATGGCGGAAATGGGAAACTTTGGTGTTTGGTTGGAGAAGATTAAATTCTTGAAGTCTTGAACCAGCAACTCTGCTTTTCTTTTGGTAATTCCAATCGCGCACTAAGTCATTTAACTCCGCTTGACTTAACAAATGTGGGGAAATATTTGCATCTGGAACATATATGCCATCTTTCCTGTTTCTATATCACTAGCAGAATCTTCAGATGAACTGCTGTCTGTTATCGTTGCTGGTGGAACTGGTGGTGGATTGTTTCATCATGTGGTATGGTTCATTGCTGATTCGCAGTTGGGTACGTGATCTTTGATTTGTTTTTTCTTTGTGAAACCAGCAATCTTTGTCAAACAAAAATAACATCATTGAAGTGATTTTTCGGCTCACGCCAAACCATGGGGACTGAGAACGCATAGCTTTTCTTTACCATTCATCCAAGCTATTAACATTGCATTGCACTGGCCAGCAAATATGTGGTGCCAGTCCCTCTGGCTTCTAACTTACAGTCAAAATAACACTTGTAGGCAAGTTTAATCTTTGTTGTTATGTTTCTACGTTGTGGCTTAGGTGTATATTGTCCACAGACAAAGCAGAAGTTGTCTGGGTGATTTACACAAGCACGTCTATTTGATGCCATTTTGAATTACCATACAATATCTGAAAATACGTAGAAAGTAATTATTACGATGTGCAAAATAAAAAGAAATACACACCGTAGTACAAAACAAATGCTATAAAAACACACAAGTCACCACAACCTGTCACTTGCTCATCAGCAGAGAGCTTCAACAACCGTTCTGCTTGACTGTCATGTAGCGACTCGACTCGGGATAAATTTTATTTATCAAAATTGTTCGAATTTGTATATAGTTGGCAAAAAAAATTGCTTTAACCTTGAAAAGCAAGTTTCATATTACTGGCATTAAGCCGATTAAAACCAAAATCTGGACGTGGTAGAAAATTTTACTAAAAGTGATTTGCATTTTACACAAAATCTAGACGTGATAGAAAAAATCTAATTATAGATTTGAAATCAGCATACCGAAATTAGCTAGGAGCACCTATTTGGTCTTCTGTAACAAAATCTTTGTTGCCTAGTGTAATAGGCCTACTGCGTTCTTTAACGAGAGTCAGTTGTAACGCTCAATTACACTTGGGGTATAGCCTACCGTTCGGCGGTAAGCTGATGTAGGCTTCACCAAAGTACTTAGAAAAGGATGCACTTATCTTACCGGGACGATGGAAACTCTGTTGAAGGAGGGGTGAAGAGGAACCTATTACAGTAGGCTCGAGTTGTCGTTGTCTGTTAAGCCTCTCGAGATGATGGAGATGCTTGATGTAGGCTTCGTAGAACGTAGGCCTGATGTGATGTTACTTCTCGAGGTGTAGGATGGCCTATAAATGATCTTGAAGACGTAGGCCTGAGGTGCTGAATATCTCTCGTAGACGGTAGAGAAACTTGAAGGCTGACTTTGCAGACCGTACGCCCGAAGTGATTCTGGTTGGGCTTCGAAGGATTGCTTCTGCAGGCGGTCTGTAGACGGTCTTACTTGATGATAGATCGTAGGCCTTGAGGGAAGCAGCAGGCCGCTCCTCCGGCGGGAAGCCGGTGTGCGGTTGACGTGATGAGATCTGCTCGTGAAGGTGGAAAGCGAGTGTGTGAAATTGAGTGTGAATGTAAACTCGCTTATATACGTAGTTCCTGTGACGTGAACTTTCGCGCCAAATCTTGAGACGCCTTGCCAGCGTCCTTTAGTTGCTAAGGGCTCGCTTTTGGCGGGCCTTTGGAAGAAAAACAGACGCTTCATCGTTTTCTGATTTTCTTGCCCACGTGTGTCTTTGAGGATGTTTGATGAAGGCATGGAAAGAAAAATTTGTCTGTCTATTTGTTGGTCTATTTCTGGTCGATCCGCTATATATATATATATATATATATATATATATATATATATGTTGCAAACCCACAAGAAAAAAGAAAAATGATTCCAAGGCTTTTCGTGTATTCAGAAGTACACCTCGTCAGGGAATGAAGGGAGAAGGGGAGATGAAGAAAATATATACGAAGGCCACTCAATATATTTTGCCCCACCCTTTTTCCTAGCTAAATAATAGGCCATGATGTGGAAATGTCTTTTGGGCCGTACGTTCGAACTTTCTGCGCTTCACATAACTGGATTTTTCCAGTTTAAACCTCCCCTTTTCGTATAAAGCCACTTTTAAACGCCCTTGTATAAAACTGATGGTTAACACAGTTTCGAAAATGGCGTCTGACAGTGATGTGTGTCGTAAACTGAGAGCTGTTATCGAGTTCTTAACCGCAGAGAAGGAAACAGTTGGAAATATTCACAAATGTCTACAAAATGTTTACGGAGATGCTGTTGTTGATCGAAGCACAGTTGGACGCTGGTCTAAACGTGTGAGATCATCGGAGAGAGGGAGAGCCATCCTCGATGATGAACCACGCAGCGGTCGCCCGGCATCGGCTGTCACATCTCACACTGTGCAACGTGCTAACAGCATCATTCGATCAAATCGGCGCGTCACATTCAAGGAGCTATCATTGGAGCTAGGAATTAATGAAGGAAGTGTGAATACGATAATTCAGCAGCTGGGATACTCAAAAGTTCAAAATGGCTCCCTCTGCAGGAAAGGTTATGGCCACCATCTTCTGGGACATGAAAGGGTGGACATTATGAAGAAAGGACAAATAATCAACTTGGAGGCATATATTGCTACCCTACAGAGACTCCAGAGACGTATAAAGCGAGTTCGACCTTAGAGAAAACTGGAAGACGTCCTTCTTTTGCACGATAACTCAAGACCACACAACAGTTTGCAAACAAGAGAGGCCATCACAAAAATGCGCTTCACTGTGCTACTCCACCCTCCATACAGCCTGGATCTGACACCTTCAGACTTCCATTTTTTTTTGGGCCAATGAAGGATGTTATTCGTGGAAGAAAGTTTCAGAGTGACGATGAGGTTGTTGAGGAGGTTAAGAGGTGGCTCGAGCGGAACCCATCGGACTTTTACCAGCAAGGAATAAAGGCCCGTGTTTCGTGGTGGAGGAAAGCCGTAGAAAAGGATGGAGACTATGTGGAAAAATACAAACTTGTGAAAAAGGTATGTAACTACTTGTCTACAAAATTTCTTGAACTTACAAGGAAACTTGGAAAGAAAAAAAAAGGTTGTGCAAAATATACTGAGTGGCCCTCGTACGTAAGTACAACGGGACAGAAAAATAAAAAGATAAGCACATGATTAACAAGAGTTAATTAAAGGCAAAAGGTATTTTAACAGAATATTGTCAGTTTTAAATATTCTCGCGCTGTTATTGAAATTATTTTTAAAATGGATAAATGCACATTCTAGAATATTCCTTTCAATTATATCTGTATTTTTAACGGGAGCTTTAGAACTATCCGACTTGATATTATGATTACATATGGTTAAACAATGCATTAGAATTATTTGCTGTTCTACATGCTTATTTATGCTGTTTTGCCCTATTATTTATCTAACATTTTACCCGTTTGGCCTATATGTACTGAGTTACGGTGTGTACATCCGATGGAATACACACAGCCAAACGCATTATCCGGTCTATTCTTTATTAGGCGTGATTTAACAGTATTATTATATATATATATATATATATATATATATATATATATATATATATATATGAGAGAGAGAGATATGACGTATTTTTTCGGGCTTTCTATTTTTTTGCAATAATAATAATAATAATAATAATAATAATAATATAATAATAATAAACAGCCAAAGAAAAATAATGATAGTACCAAAATTAAGAACTTTGAAAATAATAAGAAAACAAGAAGTAGAAGCGTAGAAAATATCGTATGATAATACTACGCGAAAGGGGACTGCAGATATCGGGATGAGTAATGCATATATGCACATCCCACATTAAGCAACACGCATTACACAAGTGGATACTGCAAATGTGATAAGAAATGCAAGTGCCACCATCTGCAACACCTATGCAAGATATGGGAGTTGCAAATACGGAAAAAAATGCCGTTAACACCACCCTCAAAGGAACGCAACGAGTGAACAAGTGAACAGGAAAAACGAACATCAAAGAAGAGTGCCACTTTTTTAGACGCAGCCAACAAAATTCAGCTGCTAAATACTACCCAGCAATTACAAAATCATCTGACAAATATAGGAATCCGAGAGCCGGACAGAAGGCACGCACAAAGGCACTTCATGCGTTATCGGGACAACAGGTACCGACAAAGATAAAAAGAGGTAAATTCTCGGAGGACCACAAGGCAACGAAACCGGCACCACCATTGGAAAACAAATCTGAACCACTTGTATGCGAAAACGATAGAGAAAAAATAAAAATAATCCTAGCCAACATTCAGGGCCTTAAATCAAACCATTTCCCGAACAAAGTTTTATACCTGAAAGGACTCATGCAAGAAGCCGGAGCAGACTTTGCATGCCTCACGGAAACTCATCTAAAGGACTGCCAGGCGAACTGTAAAAATTGTGAGTCCTGTACTGACAAAAAAGAAATACAAATTAACAACTATAACATCCTCCGAGCCGACAGAACAGTGAGACGTAAAGGAGGATGTGCTATTTACACACGCGAAAGGCATATGGCAGAACTGACTATAAGTACCTCAAACAGCTACGTAGAATGTGTAGCAGCAAAAGTTGAAAAATTAAATATGGTACTATTTGTAATGTACAGACCCTCGAACAAGCCAATCTCAAAATTTTCAAACTCCATTACAGAGGTAAGAAACTGTGTAAAAGATCTACACTCTCCAACCCCAAATATTTTTCTCTGTGGTGATTTTAATTTCCCATTCATGAAATATAAAAGGATAGGAAAAATATATGTATACACCAGGACAAGGGGAGCACACGAAGACCAGGAGCAGGTAAAACTGCTACTAGCTCTAGCTGATGAATTTATGTTAACGTAAGAAATAACAGAAAAACAAGAAAAAACAACTGCCTAGATTTGGTATTCACAAACAACAGTAATTTAACTGACAAGGTAGAAATATTCCCAACTATATATAAAGGAGGAGATCGATCTGAGGCCAAAAACTATAGGCCAGTGTCGTTTACATCTCAGCTCACTAAAATATATGAAAAAATAGCTAGACAGAAAATCTATGACTTTTTGAAAACTCAGAAAAAATTCAGTGATAACCAACATGGGTTTCGGTCAGGCAGATCATGCCTATCACAACTAATGAAACACAACAAAAACATTATTGATGCACTTGAAAGTAATGAAAACTATGATGTACTTTACACAGACTTTGCTTAAGCGTTCGACAAGTGTGAGCATGGAATCATAATACATAAACTGAAATATATGGGAATAACAGGAAAAGTAAGGAAATGGACATATAATTTCCTTAGTGAGCGGCGGCAAGTCGTTACAGTACAAGGAGTATCTTCATCAGAATCAGAGGTCCTCAGCTCAGCACCACAAGGAAGAGTATTAGTTCCACTACTCTTCATAATCATGCTAACTGACATAGGTGAGGACGTTATCAGAGACAGCACAGTAACATCCTTTGCCGATGACACAAAGATCAGTAGAAAAATAAGAAACTCAGAAGATATAGGATCTCTACAAACCGACATAAACAGAATCTACAAGTGAACGGAAGACAACAATATGAAGTTTAACATTTCAGCTGTTACGGTACGGAAAAAGAGAAGACTAAACTCCATGGAATATTATACCCCAAATGGATAGGAAATTCAGAGAAATTCTAGAGCAAAAGATTTAAGGGTTGTAATGAGAGATGATGCGAAAGTTGAAACACAAAATAAGATAGCAGTAAACAGAGCAAAGAGAATAACGGGGCAGATATTGATAACCTTTAAACGAAGGGATAGGAATGTAATGATTCCTCTACTGAAAATACTGATCATACCCAAATTGGAATACTGCTCTGTCCTAACATGCCCATATAAAAAAGAAGACATTAGACAGCTAGAAGGGATTCAGAGAAGCTTCACAGCCAAGATCAAGCGGTGCAAAGAACTAAATTACTGGGAAAGGTTACGCGAACTGGACCTATATTCACTGGAAAGGAGATGAGAGAGATACACCATTATTTACACTTGGAAAATAATGGAGAAACTAGTCCCTAATCTTACTCTGAACCCTATAACTCCCCAAACAACGGTGGAAAGTAGAAACGGTAGACTATGTCGTGTTCCCAAATTAAAGGCGAGACAAGGAACATCCTTAACCCTGAAAGAAAATAGTTTTGTGGTGAGATGACCAAAACTGTTTAAGCAGCTGCCCAAAGACCTAAGAAACACGAAAGGAGTTGCAGTGGACATCTTCAAAAGAAGATTAGAAGCCTGGCTCAGAACAATCCCCGATGAGCCGGGCGTACCTGGCTATGTGAGGTGGAGAGCACAAGAAATTAACTTGCTACTTCACCAGGCTTGACCTTCGCGAAATGAGGAATCATCGCGCGGAATCTTTGTAAGGTCGTAAGGTAAGGTAAGGTAAGGTAATAATAATAAAAAAATAATACTAATAATAATTTAAAAAATCCACCTCTCAAAAAACGGTTATAGGGTTTTTTGGTTGAAAGGCTTGCTCGAAAGTAATTTTATCAAAAATATAAACGAAAAAGTGATCAAACGATGCAAAAACCTTCCTTTGTCATATTTTATAATGTTATTAACTCTTACTGTTGACTATTAACAGTGATTTATTATAGTTAATTATACATTATACATTATCAAAACATTTAGAATTATATTCAAATGTGATTTAATTAAATACGTAATAAAATATCAACCTCAAAGTGAATTAATACGTCAAACCTTCTTTGGCCACATCCTACGACCATATTAACTCTAGTTGATGATGATTAAGAGGGTGTGTGGTAAGAATGTCATAGGTAAAAATGCCATAAATTCAACATGTCACATGATAAAAATGCCGTAGGTTGGGTTAGGTGAATCTAACTAACTAATAATACAGGTCCCCTATTAATGATAATATAGTATGATTACAAAGGTCTGCAATGGTTTTGTTGTCCGGAATATTTTATCACTTATATAGTAATTTTTGCACGCTGATTCCGAAAATAATATTAATTTTTCGTCATCACGTACAGATTTTTCATAAAATGTCATATTTCATATTACATATGTAAGTAATTTTCATTAAAATTGACAATTAGATTTTGATTAAAAACTACTGCCTATAAATGCTTCCAGATCAGAATTGACGTCATAGTGTCTTCTTGAACATTCGAGAAATGCACCGCTAGTATATAAGTGATTGACAAGCTACGATATGAGTCAGTCTGTCTAGTGCGTGCGAGGTTATAATTCTTTATTATTCAAATGTGCGCGGTGACTATATTTCTCTTTTGAAATTTGCTTATTTTTTGCTATGGCAACCAGAGGGTGTGTAAATAGCCCAAACATTTTCTGTTATATTTGTGAAAAGTTTACTGTGAAAAAAAACAAATGCGAGATATTACAGACTTCGTCAAGAAAGCATACTATGCGTACTTCGGAATGAAACTTGGGGATCAAGACAAATCATGAGCTCCACATAAAGTTTTCAGTGTTTGTGTTGAATAACTTAGACTGTGGAGTAAAGGTAAAAAGGATTCGTTACCTTTTAGGATTCCAATGGTCTGGCATGAGCCTAGAAATCACAGCAATGGCTGCTATTTTTGTTCATATGACGTGCAAGGCTACAATACTAAAAATAAAAAGGAAATTTCTTATCCAAACTTTCAGTCTGCTATAAGACCTGTTGCTCATGGACCTGGTATAACTGTACCTACTAAATCAAATACTCTTGATATAATTTCATCTGATTCGGTATCTGATGACGATGGAAACGATGATAGTGATTGTTTTCAAACCGAAACATCTGGTAAACTCCAATTGTTTACGCAAAGTGAACTTAATGATTTGGTAAGAGATTTGTGTCTCCAGAAGGATTCTTCAGAGATTTTGGGATCCAGACTTCGTGCAAAGAACTTGCTTTCTCCCGAGACGCATTTTACTGGTACAGAAATCGAAAAAAAGAATTCAGTCAATATTCTTTTCAAGAAAATTTACTGGTATATTGCAACAATGTTTCGGAACTAATACTTAAGCTAGGCGCTGCAGTCTGTGACCCAAATGAGTGGAGACTTCTCAGTGATTCCTCCAAAAGAAGTCTAAAAGGAGTCCTCCTTCACAACGGTAACTTGTATGCATCCGTTCATGTGGCTCATTCGGTTCACTTGAAGGAAACGTACGAAAATCTTGAGCTTCTTCTTGCTAAGGTTAAATACAAAGAACACGGTTGGCTACTTTGTGGAGTCTTAAAAGTGATTTGTATGTTGTTAGGTCAACAACCAGGTTATACGAAGTTTCCATGATTTTTGTGTGAATGGGATAACCAAGCAAGAACTCAGCATTGGATAAAAAAGGAATGGCCACGCAGAGTCAACCTGACACCTGGTCCTAAAAACATTCAACGTGAAAGTGTTTGGTTGACTCGAAGAAAGTCCTTTTACCTCCGCTTCACATAAAATTGGGCTTGATGAAGCAATTTGTTAAGGCCTTGGACGAAGATCGAGATTGTTTTAAGTATCTGTGTGGTAAATTCCCAACTCTTTCGGAAGCAAAATTGAAAGAAGGAATTTTCGTTGGTCCCCAGATTAGAAAACTGACTTTGGATGAACACTTTGAAAGGAGCGTGGATTGCTTTTAAGGATGTTATTAGCAAATTTTTGGGGAACAACAAGGACCCAAATTACCAAAACATTGTGAACAACATGTTAAATAAGTTCAAAGAGTTGGGTTGTAATATGAGTTTAAAATTACATTTCTTACATTCACACTTGGATTACATCCCTGAGAGTCTCGGAGCACTCAGCGAAGAACAAGGAGAACGGTTTCACCAAGACATCAAAGAAATGGAGAAGAGATGTCAGGGAAGGTGGGACATCAGCATGATGGCTGATTACTACTGGATGTTGAGAAGGGATACTCCAGAATTATTACATAAAAGAAAAGGAACAGCGCGTACATTCAAGATTAAAAGGCATAGATCTCACAAGAAAACCCAAGACAAATAAGGATGAATATGTAATTGACGTTAATAGTCTTTTTTTCTTTTTAAAGTTGTTTGCATTTGTAATTAGTATAACAAAGCGAAATAGGTACCTAATGTAAATTGAAATAAATAATATTTATTTAGGTTGTTGTTTTTCCCTTCCAGTTTGCAGGAAATCCTTACGTGATAGAAAAAATGGACACCTTATTCGAAATCAGTGCAGTTGAATTATATAAAATCAGTTATTAGTAAGAAAACAACTCTTGCAAAGTTCTCATTCGCAGACCTGTGTTATTAACACTACTAGTACAGTTCCCGCCGCTTCGCTGACGGTTAGACAGGCTAAACTACAAAAAAAGAACCCAGCCGTGAAAATTTTGAGCTTCACATTGTGTCAACATTTCTGAATCTGGTATCTCTCAAAACCTCCTCACCCCCATTCATGCAACTTGGGGGCTAACCCCCTCCCCCATTACCCCCACCCCTCCCCATTACCCCACCCATCCCCCATTACCCCCACCCCCACCCTTCCCCCATTGCTAAACTACAGAAAAGAACACAGTCATGAAAATCTTGAGCTTCACATAGCCGCCCGTAATACAATTTCTGAATTTTTTTCTCACAATTTCTGAATTTTTTTCTCAATTTCTGAAAGTGTGACGGACAGACGGACAGACAGACAGACGGACAGCTCTCTTATTATAATATAGATTCGTACTAGGATGTATATTATGGAATTTTTGCCTCATAGTATTTTTATCCTCTGGCATTATTAGCTATGGCATTTGTAACCCTGACATTTTTGCCATAAGCAATTGAGTAATTTTTCAGTTTGATTTCTAACATTAATTACATATCAATAAATATTTTAAGATAGCCATCATATACATGGGATGTTGAAGGCTACAACTTTATCTGAAGAATCTATACCACACGAACTTTACAAAAAAAAAATAGAGAACATCATCGCGAATAATTGTATGTAAACATCGAACAAATTTGTTCACTGCACTAGGGTGGCCAGACGTCCGGCTTTAGACTGACAGTCCGCCTTTTGAGCACTCTGTCCTTAGGGTGGCCATTTCCAAATTTCCAAAAAGGAGGACATTGCGTATGTGGCCGTACGTTAACACATATACTGTATATATAATATATATACATATGTTAACGTACGGCCACATACGCAGTGTCCTCCTTTTTAAATGGCCACCCTACACTACACAAAAGTTTAGAGTAAAGTTTATGGGGCCAAAATGTTAGCTGAGTAAGGCGTTTGTCTGCGTGGCGATAGGTGGAGCTTATTCGGAGAGAGTTCTAAGCTTCGCTCAGCGTCACGTCTTTTGTCAGCAGCACGCAAAAGAAAAAATTTCGGCTATTTAACAAGTTGTGTTGTTTGGAGTAAAAAAAAATAATAATTTTGTGCATCTAGTCAGACCACGCTTGTACAAAATTTTATACTCTTTTGTGAAATCAAGGAAAAGCAAATCGGTCCATAAATTTACAAAAATATCACCTATAAAAATTTTGACGTTTACATACAAAGACAGTGAGACCAAATTTGTGAAGCTGCACTCAAAATGTAAATGGTTTGTAAGCTTAATATAAATGTTAAGTTTTCACTGGCTTAAAAACGTCTCCTCAAAAGGTGGGATGAGCTCTAATTTGCAAAAAATTTGTGTTTAAAGCAAAAAGGCGTTGCCTACAAAAATCATGGACAAGTATAAAAAGTGCGTCCTGCATAAAGGCAAATTTGTTTTGCGCGTATAATAATAAACCTGAAAAAGAACAGGACAAGAATAACGCACAAAAAACATTTGGTGTTAAAAATTCAAAATTAAGAAAAAATATGTTCAGGCAGCTTTTAGAAAGAAAATTCGTTTTGCGCTTTAATGTTGTTTTGCAGATTTAGTCCTCACATGTCACTCTAATAAATTGAAACTAGAATTTTCATCGAGATTATGAACGGTTGGTCGTCAAAATATTAATTTGAATTTAAACTCATGAACAGTGACTCCTGAGGAATTCTTGATGATTCATCTTTCATTTTATATTTGCGCCTCAGTGGTATAGTGGTTAGCATCGCTAACTACGAATCCAGCCCCGGGTTCGAATCCCGGTGACGGCAGTCGGCGCGCAGCAAACCCAGCTGTTCATTCTTCCATACAATAAAAATTGGTTAGTAAATAAATAGGTATCCTGGGTAGCCTAGTGGTTAAGACGCTGTGCTGCTGTTGATCGGAAGGTCGTGAGATTAAGTCCGAGTGATCAAAAAGTAACGCAACCCATGGAGAAACGCACATAATTGATTTTTTCCTTCTGTTGCAGGTGGTGAATATATGAAAAAGATGAAATACACCTTGGAGCAGCGTATATTCATTGTCACGCAGTACATTCGCTCCAGAAGCTATGCCCAGACGCAGGAGGCCTTCACGATCTCCGGATTTATCGCCTCCCGACTTTTTCTTGTGGGGTTACCTGAAAGATGCCGCATATGTCACTCACCCGCACAGTATTCCAGAATTGCAGGCGATGATTCAGAAGTGTGTTGATGCAATTTCACAGGAAACGTTGCAAAGGGTCTTTAAGAACATGAATCGCCGTATCCACTTGTGTGAAGCACAGAACGGTGCCCACTTCCAGCACTTGCTCTGAAATAAATCGTTTTCCCATGGATATAAATTGTATAATATTACAATATACATAAACCAATGTAAAAGAGTATACACACTGGCGGTCAGAAGTATTCGTACAGAGAAATATTTCGCTTATATTCGTCCTTATCTTTTGTACCATACATAGAATAGCTATAAAAAGTTTACCGTTTAAATGGAAAAAATTGACAAATAAAAAAATATTAGTTCAACTTTATGGCTAAATACTGCAGGATTGTAAATTGTGGTTATCTGTAAATATGAAACACTGTATCTGGAGAAAAGGGGTTAACTTATGTGCACACACACACACACACACACACACACACACACACACACATATACTCAGTCCCGTAGCCAGGACTTCCCAAGGGAGGAGGGCGTCCAAATTGTAGAAAGGCGGACCTTTTGGTGCAACAATCTTGTCACTGCGGAGGGGGGGTTTAGAGTAGCTAAGTTTAGAGTAGTCCGTGAAGTTTCCACCCCAAAAAATGCAAAAGAAATGCACGTGTTTATTTACTAAATGATGATATATATTATAATATCTCATCATAAGTTATAACTATGGTTACAAAAGTGGATCTTTCCTGTCAAGGGGGAGTGATCGTTTGACCTCCCCGATACCCCCGTGGCTACGGGCCTGATATACATATATATATATATATATATATACATACCTGGGTACTTCGAGAAATTGTGGAATAAATTTTAGTCCGTTTTCTCTTCAAGGAAGAGCTTCAGAATCGATTGCATTTACGTTTCCAATCTGAAATGAAAAAAGTTTAGGATTTCAAAATAAAAATAATTTTTGAATCCTATTTTCATTTTATATTTTAAAAAATCCAACCCATTTCTGATTCCGAATCAGATTCCGGCTAAAATCACTTTCTAGGGTCCGGATTCGAATACAAACTTATTTATAGATTTGAAAATAGATTTTGATATATTTTTTTATTGATTTAGTATATGGCTTTTGGTTTGAAAGTAAATTATGTATTCATTTTATATATACAGTATACATGAAGCACAGGATCAGCACAGTGGTGAACATTTCATAAGTTTACTTCTTAGTCCAAAAAGCCGACAATACATTTGCCATCTTCAATGGATTATAAATTAAAAGTACAAAACAAAAAATTAAAATTTAAAAACATGAAAATAGCAATACCATTGAAATGACAGGTGAATAGATATAAATTACAGAAATTAATAGAATAGGATTTATGAAACACTTACAAAGTAACACCAAGAGCAAGATTATACGTATGCCGCCAAAACTGATATATGACGAATCAAAACAAAAAAGACTAAAAGAACGAATAGTTATTTTAATTGTTTGTTTGGATATTGGGACATTACTTGCTTAAAATAAATTAATTTTGAAGGAATTATTTAGATAGAGTTCGTTTTAATAGAGAAATGACAAATGTATTTAAAAGGCATATTCAAGATTTCATCCATTTGTTTAAAATGATTAAAGGTTTAGAGAATGTTGAAGCCGAAAAATATTTTACCTTCGCAAATGGAGATAGAACTCGCGGTAATGGTTTCAAATTAGTGGGTAAACATTTTAATTCTAACGAAGCTAAACATTTTTTATTCAATCTTATAGTTAATTTGTGGAATGTATTTCCAGCCAGCGTAATTCACAGTAATTCGGTCGAATCCTCTAAACAGAGGCTGGACGCTTATCTTGCCTTAAACCCCAAGTTAGAAGCATTTGTTAAAGCGGAGAAGTATCGAAGAATTTTTACTTTAAAATTTTCACTTTATCTTTAAATTTCTTTCCTTCCTTTCAACCTCTCTTCTTTGCTTTACTATAAAACTTTTCGGTGCTACTTTAGTATGCGGTCTACCTACGATTAGTTAGGTTTAGTCATGATATTTTCGTTAAAACTAACGAAAATATCATGACTAAACCTAACCAATCGTCAAGGGCGATTGACATCGGGATGTAAACAAGCAATTAGTAAACAAGATAATAAGATATAATTAAAAGGTAGACCGCCGAATCGTAGGTAGACCGCATACTAAAGTAGCACCAACTTTTCTTTATGTCTTTAAATTTTCTTACATCTTTTAACCTTTCTCCCTAAACAGACAGCCTCGTTGGAACCAGCCGGTCTGTTGCTGTTTGGTGTCGTTTGTATTCCTCTGTATTGTCGAAACGTTTGGACTGCTCAATAAATTTATGAAATGTTCGCCTCGGTGTTGATCCTCTTATTTCTTTGTAAACTTCGGTTTCCGAAAAATAAATCAATAGCTACGATATACTGTATATATATATATATATATATATATATATATATATATATATATATATATATATATATATATATATATATATATATATATATATACACACACACTCGTGTGTGTATATATATATATATACCCACACTCGTATATATATATATTACTGATCATAAGTCTTATCCAGTGTCTTTTTCACGGACAGAAACCAATATGGCTGGAACAGATGGAACAACACAGTCGAATATTAAGAGTTTACACGAAGAGTACTAATCTTTTGAGCGAAGACCTTTTATGCCGGACTAAACGAGTTATAACTGCATTAACAGTGAAGTGTGAATACAGTAGAATAGAATAGAATAGAATAACCTTTATTAATAATAATAAAATTAATAAATTTTTTCAATTTACAATGACATGAATAATTGTGAAGCTCGACTATTTATTTTTATTTAATTTGGCCCTTAAGCTTTAGGCTTTACTGGGCTCTTATTAAAAATAAGCAGCTAGTTGTTATAAATTTATAATAATAAATAAATAAGTAAGTAAATAAGTATTATTAATAGTTAAAACATGTATTACAATATTAAACAATATTAATGGACAATATTAAGCAATATTAGTGGACATTAATCCTAGATTTTTGTTAGTATGCCATTATTAATCGGGATTTCAACTTGGTTTTAAACAAATTTACATTCACAATATTTTTTATATCGGCATGCAAGTCAATGTGTGGAGCAGCTTAGTCATGTATTTCTTGTGAACTTGTAGTTTTTGTAGTTGTGGAAGTTTGGCAGAATTCTTACATCTACATAGAATTTATTACCCTGCTTTCTATTTTTAATGTCTATGCGAAGTCAGATGGGATAAGAGATAATAAAATATCAATTAGTCTAAAAAATGCGTGCTACAAAATTGGCAAATCTTTTCTGTGCGCATAATAATAAACCTTAACAAAAAAGTCAAGAATAACAAAAAAAAAAAAAAATTTGGCGTAAATTTCAAAGTTCAAAAACAACAAATATTTTGCAGCAGCTTTTAACATGTACACTGAAACTAGAATTTTCATCAAGATGTGGAAAACGCTTTCATCGAACAGTTGTCCTCTGATGATAGTATTTTCATCAAACTTCGATGCTTGATGAAATACTTTTCTGGGAACTGATTCTTTGAAAATAATTTAATCGAAGTGGGTGGCGCCATCTATTGGAGGAAATGTTAAATAAATACCATTCAGTTTATTTTCATTAACCGAGTGTAATTACATGCATATCAATTTTATGTTCATCATGAACAACATACTAACAGCAACTTAAGTTTTAAGATTCATACATTAGAAATAAATTTACCTTACCTCGGCGGAGAGATTCGAACCAATACCACTAAAATTCGAATCTTGCGAACCGCCACGTTATCCACTCCACATAATGCGTTAACATATACTGAGAGAGTTCTGTATATATACTCTTTCTCATTGGTTTCAGTATGTACAGGGTGGGACAGGGGCATAGCTACTGTGGAGCAATTGGAGCAGTTTTCTCCAGGCGCCGCAAAAATAGGGGGCGCAAAATTTGCCAACATTGAATGTTTACCTATGCTGCAGCCATCGAATTTTTACCTATGTTGCAAATTTACCAACATTAAATCTTGCAGTCTGTCTTGTTTTGACTCAACAATATAACGACTTGGCTTGTCAGACAACAAATGTTCTGTTGAAGCAGAAATTTACTCACGTGAAATGTATAAATTAGCACTTAAAAATTCTTACTGTAAAGACGATTATTCCTTGGACTTATATACCCTATTTTGCCTTATTGACGCGGAGTAGAATAAACTGCAGAAGTGCACGTGCACTACACGCTGAGAAGGGGCGGAGTTAGTTACTAACTCGGCTCCGTAGCTACGTCACTGAGTTAGTATCTGTAATTTGTTTGTAGCTGACAGCTTGTGTTTTTCGTTCGCTTAAATTGCTGATTGCAATCTAAATTTTAATAAAATAATCACTTTATTATAAACTTTTATAAGCTATAAGTGAAATATATTTGTAAAGTGATTTACTTTTAAGATAAGCGCATTATTACTGTTAGTATTTGTTACAATTAACTGCTTAATTTTCGTAAGTTAAATTTGTATAAGTAAATTAATTTAATTTAAATGTTATCACAAACTATGTAATAGTATAATGTTATATTGTATTATATAAATTTCAATCGATGATGTAACTTATAGCACGTACGTTTGCTATTAACAATGGGCGGCTAAAGTAACAATTTAATTGAATTTTTAATATTTTGATTATACTTTAAAACAATAGAAATTTTGCAGTAAAATTTACATAAACTTTTTTGGTACTCGATGGAAACCCTGTATTTTTTCGAGAATTAGCTTCGGCTAAAATATTTGTCACTATTATTGCAGACAGTGTCTTCTAAGAAACTGAGTGGTGTGGAATTTCGAAAGAGAAAAAGAAGAATCTGAAAAAAAAGTGTTGCAAAAAGTGTGTGAATTATCAACATATTTTAAAACAATCACGCCTTCTACTTCTCATTCAAATAAGCCTGACCCAGAAGTATTGCAGTATTCAACCCGAAGGCCTTGCCACTCTGCACTCTGGAAGAACAGCTATTACCGGAACTAGAGCCAGATTCATCTGTTACTCCTTTACAACCTGTACCTTTAAGACAAAAACATATTAGTGTCGGAGAAGAAATTATTCAGTCATCAGACAGAGCTAATTTTCCTGGAATTCTTACCCCTGAACAAAAAAGATTGATTATTAAAATTGGTTCTTATCAACCTAAAGGTCCATTTCTCAAAGATAAAGACGGGCGTAACCGATGGTCAAAATTGATGGAATTGAAACAAGGACACATGACGCAAACCTTAAAGAGAGTTTGTCCAACTAGATGGTCTTCACGCATTCAAGCTCTCGAAGCGCTTTGCTCTCGTTATTTTGAAGTTCTTAAGATTTTAACGTACCTATCACTAAATGGCAAAAACAAAGAGGAACAACATGAAGCTAAAGTATTAATGAATTATTTTGTACTATTTCCAACAATAATTTTAATTAACGTTCAGACTAAAATTGTTGGCTCAGTTACTGTAGTATCGAAGATGCTACAAGGAAAACATGAAGACAGAGAAAAGGCAGTTGAAATGCTTTCCTCTCTTATTACTCAATTTTCAAATATGAGGGCTAATTGGCAAATCATAAAAAAAGAAGCAATAGAGTTCTCTATAAAATGGAAAATCGATCCTTCTTTTCCTATAAAAGGTTACATCGTACAAAAAAAATGTATGATGAACTCCATGTAGATGATCGCATAGAAGATTGTGAAAAACGCTTTCTAGTCGAAGTATTTAACCGAAACATACAGTAGATATAATCGTCAGTCAATTAACTCGGAGGTTTGAATCAATTCTTAAAGTTTTCGAAAAATTTAAATGTTTATCACCCAATTTTCTTTCAAATTCATCCGACAAAGATATAAATGAAACATCCAATCTTCTTGTTGAAGCGTATCCAACAGATATTTCACCAGGGTCAATCTCTACCATGGAATGAGGTTTTCTTTTAGAAAGTTTGTGTAAGACTGGGCATTCGTTTTTACACCATTAGGCACTCTGTATGGGACAGCTACTTCATTGCCTATCAATCCTGCCCAAAACATGACACCATCTCCATCTTGTTGGCGTCTTAATCTCGATGGTAGAAATTGACTCTCAGCAATCCATCTTCTTGACCAAACATCAAGTGCCTCAAGGGTTGCTTTTCATTCATCGGTGAACAATACAGTATTAAAATCTGTTTTCACGTACTGACGCGCCCATTCAACACGCTGCTTCTTGTACCTGGGTGTTAATGGTGACTGAATCGTAGGTTTACACGTCTTGCCAATTGTTTGGAAGATTCCACACCGAGATGTTCTTGGTACATTATGTATGCCAGCCTGCTCAAAAACCTCTTTACTTGACGACAATGGATGCTTTGCAACTTTGCGCTTGATTACAGATATCTGCCGCCTTGTCACTTTTCTTATAGCTCCTTTATCACTTCGCTGCCTCAGTTTGGTACCCTCCGCTACAAACTTGTTTACAGTTCGATAAGCCCTGCCAAACTGCTTCGCAATTTCAATCGATTTTATATTTTCAGCGAGTAACTTGACTATTTTTCTTTTCTCAGTTGGTGTTAAATCCTTCTTCTTACCCATTTTCACCATTTAGATCTGTAAATACAGGGTGGGCCGTAAGTTTCCATACATAGGAAAAATTAAACGTTTGTTTTTATGTTTCAAATACCCTAAGAATATGCGTTTGACGTAAGATCTTGTTTACTGATGAAGCAAATTTTTACGTCAATGGAGAGGTTAATCGGCAAAACATACGTTATTGGAGTAATGCTAACCCTAACTGGCTGAGTCCGACGAAGATGCAAGGTGCCGGTAAAGTGATGGTGTGGGCCGGGATATGGGGTGACAGAATTATTGGACCAATTTTTGTCAGTGGAAATCTTAATGCCGAAAGGTATCTTAACATGTTGCAAGAAGAGATTTTCCCATCCTGCTAAACGAGGAAGGTAACTTCCCAGTTTACTTCCAGCAAGATGGAGCTCCACCTCATTATGGTCTTCACGTGCGTCGGTATTTGGATCAGCAGCAGTTTCCGGATGCTTGGATTGGTCGGCGTGGTCCTGTGGAGTGGCCTCCCAGATCCCCAGATCTCACCCCCCTTGATTTCTATCTTTGGGGGCACTTGAAGGCCATGGTGTATCAGGAAAAGATACGAGACATAAATCATCTAAAGGAACGTATCACCAACGCCATTACAAGCATAACGTCAACTGTGCTAATGCGTGTTCATCAACAGTGGGGAACACGTATTGAAATGTGTTTTCAAAACAATGGCAACCATGTAGAGCATATTATATAAATAAAAATGGTTGTCCATAACAAAATGTTTATTTTTCCTATGTATGGAAACTTACGGCCCACCCTGTAGAATACTTACTTAATAATTCGGAACATCATATTTTACATATTTTTCAATAAAAAGAGATAATATTTTTAATTATCAAAATATTTTATCGAAATGAATACCATCAGTGCTTCTATATATAGTAATTATTTGCTATAAATTTCATTGAAATCGGTGAAAAACTTTTGAAAACATTGGAGAAAATGCAATGTGCTTAATAATTTGGAGCGTAGTATATATATATATATATATATATATATATCGGGTGGCCCAAAAAAAAACGCCTTGAGATTTGAACATCAATAACTTCAAAAATATGCAGTTTACACTTCCAAAATTTACATAACTTTTACCACAATCTGTTGGTAAGCCATCATAAAAATTTCAGACCTCTACATATAATATTTTTTCCACAGCTGAGGAAACAATGAGGTATGGTGAAAAAAACGACTATCATAAATCCTAAATGTGTATAGCTGTACCTGGCAACTATTCTAAGACTTGTAGTAGTTTCCTTAGCCTAGGAATAATCTGTTAGTCTCTGAAAAACGTCAGATGATGTAGGCTACGCCCATCTTAAATACTGTTTTTTAAACTTACCCTTCAAATTATGGTTCTAACTAACGGTGAAAAAACGGTGATTGAAAAGTGTTTCTTGGAAAAAAATGGACTCGGGCAAGAATTTTGAGGGAATTTCCAGAAATAACTTGCAATGTTACGTCTGTAAATAGAATAATTAAAAAACTTAAAGCAACCGGTTCGACGGCACGGAAGCGTGGGAATAGTCGGCCTAAAACAGTTTACACTCAAGACAATATAGCAATGATCGAAATGATGAACCTATCTCAAGAGGATCGACCTGGGTCATATTGTTCTCAGAGGAAAATTGCAAGAAATTTAGGTATCAGTCGAAGTTCCATAAAAAGAATGCAGAGAACGGTAGGACTTAAAGCATTTAAAAGGATCTGTGTTTCAAGACGTGAAAATTGCTTGATAGATTTTCGTATGTTAAAAAAATAATTTTTACAGATGAAAAAGATTTCACCATCGAGGTTGCTCGAAACTCCCGGAATGATATTGTTTATGGTCGGCGTAAGAAAGACATTCCTCCATCGAGACTTTACCACCAGACAAGTCGGTTTTCCAAAAAAATTATGGTATTAGCATGTGTATCGTGGAATGGAAAGACGAAAATTCATTTCATTTCAGAACATAAAAAAATTAATTCAGAAACCTATGTAAATCTCTTAGAAGAGAATATTTTGCCTGATTGTCGGCGTCTGTATTATGGAAACGATTTCATACTCCAACAAGATGGTGCTACAGCTCATACTAGCAAGTTCACACAGGATTATCTACAACAGAATGTAGTCAACTTCATTGGAAAAAACGACTGGTCCCCGCAATCACCTGATTACAATCCCATGGATTATTGCATATGGAACACTCTAGCAGAGAAGATTTATGAAGGTCAAAGAGAAAAGTTTACAAAAATGCAATTAAAGAAAAAATACTCGAATGTTGGGAAAATATAACATTAGCAGAAATCAGAAAATGTATCATATCGTGGAAGAAAAGGTTAAGGTAAGTTTGTAAACAGGACGGCGGACATATTGATCATATTTGTTGATAAGATGTGAATAATAAAAGTTTTTCAGTTTATGATATTCGTTTTTTTCACCATACCTCATTGTTTCCTCAGCTGTGGAAAAAGTATTTTATGTAGAGGTCTGAAATCTTTATGATAGCTTATAAATAGATTGAGGTAAAAGTTAAGTAAATTTTGGAAGTGTAAACTGCATATTTTTGAAGTTATTGATGTTCAAATCTCGAGGCGTTTTTTTTGGGCCACCCGATATACAGTATAACAGTCAAGGATTATGGTATCCAAAGGGTACGGTATCATAGGTACCAGGCGCCTGGTACCGTTTCCTATAGGTGTTACGGCATACCTTCGCACCCCTAAGTTCCTTCACGCCCCCAGCTTCTGCGCCCGAAAATTGTGGGTCCCCACAGTCAGTTGGGGCGGTTGAACGCCCTCATCTTCCAAGCACACTAGATCCTTCAACGAGTCAAAGTTAACGACCCGTCGGTTCGCCTAGTTAAGCGTGATACCCTTAGCCTTTACGATATATTTCATATCCTCCCCCACCCTCACCCGTACCCTATAAATTTTTGGACCTGTTGAGACACGAGTCGGCGTATGCGATGTCTCCATACTCATCCATGATCTCATCAGTCAACTCTCCGAGGACTTCACCAATAGGCGGCATGTATTCACCCTACCTCGCTGTGAATATCACACTATCTGTGTCGGCGTACAGAACCTTCCGCCCAAGAGAATGCAATAGACCCCAAAGTTTGATGCGCGCGTATGCCGTTGTGAAGCTGGCTACAAGAATGTTTGTAACACGCGATGTGTCTCTGGCCAATTCGGTAATGTTGTACTTTATTATGTACGTATTACCTACATTCACGATCTCCATGACCTCTTTATCGGGAGCGTTGGCATGATCCCCCACCTTGTTATAACTTTGGGCTAGGTGAACGTTCCCCTTGCCTGTATTCTGTGCAAATTTTCACCAAAGACTATTTAGACAACTTTGCACTAAAGCGTTTGCCTGGGTTCTTTACAATTTGGGAACGGTCAAGTTGTATCCTTTCACAGTCACGGTAACGTTGAATATAATCCAATTTTTCATCTTCGGTATCAACTCCTGGGGGATACCCGATCCTTCTACTTTATCCTTCAGAAAAGTGTTTATATATGGCGTGAAAAGGTTGGTAGCTTCTGAAACCTCCACACCTCATATATCTTCAATATTCTGTAACCATGGCGAACAGCTAGGGACAGCTCAGGGCTTGTATTACACCTCTGATCTTACGCTGATTGGTTGTATGATTACAAGCCCCATTGTTCTCCTCTGTGCATTTCACGCACGCATGAGCTTGTGGTCTATAGCGACAGGTAAGATCGGCATCCATAAATCGCGAGGGGGGAGCACGTCTACGAAAGAAAAACCGAAATAGTTCTTGTTCAAATTTGCTGAGAACTACCTCGATGGTGGGCAGGGCTGGTCCTACCAGTTTTTCAGGTGCACGTACGGGGTACGGACTGTTCTTCATCACGTAGGGGTATAGAGAGCGGAAGTCGTAGTAATGGAGTTTCACACCCTCCGTAGGCGGAAAGTATAGTTTGAAGGGATTTGTACGCCCTCCGAACAAGCTATCACCGCATTTGAGAGGATCCAGCACCATTGAACGCTTGATCGTGTTTATCTCTTCACGGTACTGTCCATCTGTTTCCATCCGTGCATCACTCATGCTCCCACAAGATCTTGTGAATGAACTGGATGCCTATAAGCTGATCGCGGGTGCGGGTACATGCAAGACTGTCGGCAGATCCACCGTGGATATCTCCTAGGATTCCACACTCAGGACGGGGCATCCGTGCCACCAACAGCCGTTAAAGGAGTACACAGTCTTCTCACCAGTGGCACGGTTTTCGCTTAGACCATCAACCCAAAAAACACGACCATTAACCTTAATGGGTACTTCCCCGTGTTGCGGGCATGCTTTATGTATACACCTGTCTGCTGCTGTATGTGTATGAGCCAGTAAATAGCCTTGTGCCCATAACTGCGGGGATTGTTTCTGTGAATGACGGCTAAGGTGTCTTTAGGCATGAAATTGTTCTTGAACACCGTAAAGCACAATGAGGCGATCGTGGTTGCGACTTGCAACGGATCGCATTTGAAACGGTCTATGTACATCCTTCTAAAGGCCTGGAAACATACTCTAAGCACGCGCACATCATTCACGCAATAACGCTCACATTCATCAGCTATATTGTAAGGATTAGATTCATTAAAACTGTTGTAGTAGCGGTCAAAATCTTCACGTTCACCTGTACTCATACATTCATAGTTAAAGTAATGTTTGGGTGGAGGTAGTCCTACGTAATTTAAAGTTTCGCTAGTGAGGAATGTGTAAGGGAAATATCCTTTTGAAACTTCGGCGGCTACGCCCATTACCTTGGGTAGCTTGCTAATTTACAAGGTGTGAATAATAAAGTGTCTTTAAACTGTACATTACCTCTTATTTGCATCTGTATAAGTTTGTTTCCTCTTTTCAAGGGATCACCTGTAAATATCTCAGATGACTCGTGCTCAAGCAGCTCCTTATAAAGGAACTGGTGTCAAATTTTGCCCCGTTATGGGCAAGAAATACACAGTCATTTTTTTAACTTGTCCGCTAACTTGACAATATAGGACAAAGAGTTTCAGGGACTGTCGTGTGCAATCGTTTTAAAAACGTTTGTCCGTTTACCACATTTGTGACACTCATCACACTCGATTCCATGCACTCATCACAGATAGTCTGGCTTACAAGTAGATGTGGGATAACCTCTTTGGTTTCAGCAACGTGTATGTTTCTATATCGTAGTACACAGTTATACAAGGTCTATTTTTAGGCTTAGCGTCTTTCATATAACATACATGCTTTACTCCACCGCCTTATATTTCTCATGGCATGTAGAACAGTGAATTTCATCACATTTATGCTTGAAATTCCCCCAATTATCCATCATATGAAACATACCACATTCACAGATTCTCATTTTCCTGCACGTGCCAATTGACTTATGGAGCTCAAAAATTATTTGAAAAATGTCGTCTACACACATACAATCCCTCTTCTCAGCTTCAACACACGGCTTTCACATTTGGAGCTTTTACACTGCTCACATACCATGTGGCAATCCTTACAATGTTTCACTATATCATCCGCAAACTCGAGACACCCTTACACAAATCATGATGCCTTCCATATTTTCGACTTTTATCATAACTCGCGTAAAGGTCCCTTATATTTCGGATGGGGAGATACGTTGTCCCTGACAGCCCTAAAATAAGTAGGGGTCTTGTACGATCTCTCTCACTGCTTTTAAAAATATACACAGTCCTACGATGATCATCCATTCCAAATACAACTATACGAACATTCATTTCCTGCTCTACCCTTCTCAACTCTTCAGGAGCCATATTACAATCAAACTCAAGCTTGCAATCTGAAGCCAGTTTACGAGCACGCTGCACAACCGTAGGCAACCAAATTTTTTTTGGCCCGTGTATTTAGCACAGGAAACATACGGGCCAAGACTATTGCTATAAAGCCGCAACCACGATCGGCGTTTATATGCCGTCTGTAAATAGCCTGAAAATTGAAGTTTAAAGTATAAGGTGTGGCACTATGACCCGCAACACGGAATACACGGTCAATATCTACCGTGAAGTTGTCCATTTTGAAGGCTGTACTACTTTGAGAGGTCTGCATTATATCTACAGTTGCCAAGCGTCTGAATGGTATTACTACCCAAATATCATCTACATCCCGTCATCTGACCCGAAACCAAAGGACAACCTCGTCCTGACTTCACGTTCGTCGCAGTTCTGAAGGGCAAACTCCACAATACGTTCAACTACGCGCTGTAGTCCGTGTTCAACACCATTGCTATACATGGATCCAGGGTCAACCCTGACTATATACTGATTTCTAGTCAGGGCTGGGGTGGGGGTGGCGGTGCGCACCAACTGGAATGTTATGCCATCCTCTACAGAACGAGAAGCTGCTGCTGATGTTTTGGAGGATGTAACCGGAATTGAACAGGAATAAGGAGGTACATTTTTATTTGAGGAAGGTACTAGTGTGGGGGTTTTGTCGTAAGATGTAGAGGGTTGGGACCCTAATACTTGGGGTTTAACAACCGGTGCACTCCTGGCACGCTTTATACCTGACGTGGAAGGTTCTTCATCATGCCTCCGCTTTGAATTGTCGCGTAGTGGTGCTACAAGTGGGCTCGTCAGCGAGGTGGAGGCTGTGACAACACCTACACTGTCATCGTGGTCGCCTGCAATATCGATGATGGGGACATGATGCTGTACCTCATCGTCATTCAACGTTCTGTGGAAGAAGAGGAAAAACAAGACTGTAAAATATAAGGAACACCACTTAAATTTTTATTATATTTTGTAAATGACCCACTTAGGGGTGTGACGTGTGAGAGATGGAATCTGTAGAAAAATTCAGGTTCACGAGCTCGTCCACGTGTATTATATCTGGCCCTACAGGATGTGGTAAAAATGTGTTTATGCTTAAAATCATTAAAGATAAGGGGGAGATGTTCTCAAAATTTGTGCATGAAGTTATACGGTGCTATTCGACGTATCAATCAGTGTTCAATGAGTACCAAGATGATATTTTGCTCCACAAAGGTGTATATGACGTTCATTCATTAAAGGGAAATGAACATAGGGATTGTAATTGACGATCTCATGTTGGAAATGGATAAAACGTTTGCCGAGACATTTACAGTATTCTCCCACCATCTTAACATAAGCGTGTTCTTCATCAATCAGAATCTATTTTTCAAAAATAGATACATGCGCGATATGTCGTTAAATACAAAATATCTAGTCTTATTCGCGCAACGTAGAGATGTGTCACAAATTGGGGTATTAGCCAATCAAATGTTCCCGAATCAGCGTAAGGAGTTTTTGGAAGTTTGTAAAGAAGCTACAAGTCAACGTTACGGACATTTGCTTTGTGACATTCATCCGCGAAACACGTTTAGGGTGCTTCTAAGAACGAATATATTTCCAAACGAGCCTGAAACGGTGTATATTCCAGAATGACAAAGAGGCTAAAGAAATACCATGAATTAATAAAAATCTATCATCGACTGCCCCGGGCAATGCAACAGATGTTTGCTAAAAATATCGACTCCGACTTTTTAAAATGCATCTATGAAATTTTTCTTAACGTTATAAATTGCAATGTATTAATGAAACCCCCTCAGAAGGCTTGCGTACGCCGTTACAAGAACATAATACGTAAATCGCTCATAAAATTCAGACTGTGGGGAAGAAAAAACGAATTATTGTACATAGGTGGGGGGTCACTCCTCCCCATCTTATTTTCAGTTTTTGGGCCTTTACTGACTAGATTAATATAATGAAGAAAGTGGTAGTGATTCCACATGAGGTGTATGTCTCACTGCAAAGTTCAAAGAGTCGAGACACGGTTCTAGAACCCCGTAAAAGCAGGCTTAACTCTTTAAGCCCTGAATTTTTTGTAGGGTTAAGTTATGAATGCGTGTATTTGAAACGTTAGCAATTGGCATCTTCAGTCCTTAAAGGGTTAAAAGAATGGAAAGCGAATTGTTAGCACTATTAAACAGTGAAAAAACACCTGATGAGAAAAGAATCTTATACCAAGAAGCTCTGCAGAAATTTCTTAACGAGTACGAAAATTATGAGTCCGTCAGAGATCCCCGTGGTTATTAGGCACAGCACGGACATCGTTGAGCATAGCGACATAGGACCCGAGCCCGACGAAAGAGCTGACCAACCAAAGAATAACGGGTCGGCCCCACAACATATCGAGTATGTATTAAAAAACACCCTCCCACATACATTGAGGAATAAAGGTTTAAGTCTTTATAATCTATTGAGTGAGGATCCCATTCAGTAGACCGACGTTCACATCGTCCATGATCTGGTGAGAAGGTGGGATAGACCCTCACCATCAGGATGGAAGCATATTAAAGCAAGTCTACAACAAATAAATATAATATCCCCATAACATTGATAGGAAATCTGAACAGGTTAAAACACTTGGAACATGCCTCGCATGTACCACAACTGAGAACGCCATCAACCACAGCGGTAGCACCTCTGAAGAGGAGAAAGAAGAGGCCACACAACAACAACGGTCAACCCTCCCCATGTGCCTCTAAAATATGCAAATGGCTAACATATTAAGAAGACGTTATTATGACATTTCTAGCCTAGCTTCCTACGGAAGCGTTGATAGACTGTACAGAAGTGTTTACAATGATGGAGTAGGGAAAAAAGATGTTGAGCGTTTTTTGCAGGAGCAGGACGCTTATGCATTTCATAAGCCGGTGAGAAAAAGGTTTAAAACAGCCAAGACAACAGCGACATCGATTGACTCTATTTAGCAAGCAGATTTAACAGACATGCAAAGATATTCAATGTATAACGATGGTTACCGCTACATCCTATTCATAATAGATGTATTCTCTAGATATCTGTGGCTAATTCCTCTGAAAAATAAATCGCCTGAAACAGTTGCTAAAGCCACCAAAACGTTGATGTTGAAAGAAAACAGGGTTCCTGACTATTTTTGTACAGATATGGGGAAAACATTTATAGGCCGAGCTTTTCAGAACATTCTGACAAAGTTTAATATCAGTTCCTACACTACCAATTCTATACATAAGGCCTCTTTAGCTGAAAGAGTTCAACGTATCATAAAGGAAAGCATGCACCGCTATTTTACACATAAAAACACATACAGATATATAGACATTCTGGAATCATTTTACACATAAAAACACATACAGATATATAGACATTCTGGAATCATTGGCCTCATCATACAACCGCTCACACCATCACACGAATGAGACAACACCTAACGAGATTTTAGGAGGTATGTGCACAGAGCCTGATGTGAGAAGAGATATTCGTTGAACACCGCCACACTCTGTGCGTTTCAAAATCAATGATTATATAAGGCTGTCGCGTTCGAGAAATAAATTCGCGAAGGGATTTGAGCAAGGCTGGACACGTGAGGTTTTTAAAGTTAGGGCTTTGAGACCTAAGGGGAAGATAATGCTGTATTACGTTGAAGATTTGAATGGGGAAGAAATCGCAGGAGGCTTTTACCGCGAGGAGTTGCAGAAAGTGACATTTAATTTGGGAAAAAATGCGTTTAAAATTGAAAAAATTTAGGAAGCAAATGCTCAGGAAAGAGAAAAATGTACCTGGTGAAATGGCTAGGGTACCCAGAAAGCTTCAACATCTATACAAAAGCTGATGCAATAATGAAGCTTAAATAGTATACAACATGGCGCCTAACCAATATTACACTACCGTCCTCTTCTTCTCTGTCTGTACATCCTAACAACATTGGCCAACTTTGTAACGGAATTCCATGGGGCCATTGAATTGGGTCGTGATTCGTATGAGTTGGGGATATGCGAAATTCAGCTGGACACCCTCTTTTTAAATATTGATTATAAAGTATCCGTTTTTACGGTTCTTAGAGACGTTCATGAGTGTGAAAAAGCCGAGATAATTCGGGATGAAACCATACGTATCGCCCGGATTGGGATTGAGGATGCACGGTATTACAGTACAGAAGTAACACTAGGTCTGGGCCGTTA
The DNA here is from genome assembly GCA_023014485.1 of Bathynomus jamesi. Taxonomy (NCBI): domain Eukaryota; kingdom Metazoa; phylum Arthropoda; class Malacostraca; order Isopoda; family Cirolanidae; genus Bathynomus; species Bathynomus jamesi. Next base: position 2,001,774 of record JAJOZX010000046.1, on the reverse strand, counting down.
TGGTGCGGCTGAGGATGCTGTGAGAGACTTAAACGTTAGTTTAAAAATCTCAAATCTTACGGCTGATTTAGTATACGAAATCGTAAACAAAGAAAACCCTGTACATACTCTAATCCTAAAATCACAAGCTAACAGAAATATTAAAGACAAAGGGCTGTTCAAAATTATAACCTAGGGACGATATCGATCAGCCTTCCAAAGAGATACCTTTCACAAGGTACATGACTTGTCCAGCCTAATGCATCAGATGAAATTGAAGATATTGGTTGCTGGCTATACACCCTAGGACATGTGCTATATTTACGGCAATACAGTGGAGCACCAGTTTGTTGGGGATACCCAGGCACGCCTGCTGCGCATCGCACACATCCCCAATCATAGAGGGAAGAGCTTGAGCATTACATGTGACAGGCCCCATTATGTGAATGTCGCAGCTAATCTAATAACCAATATTTCAATATATATATAAGAAAGATTGAGGGAAAAAATTTCCCATTCGGTGATGAGAGTTTAGGGGCCATTCAAAAACCACGTGGTCCTTAAAGAGAGGGGATGGGGTTCCTTATTTCACCACCAAAGGCCACATGGGGGAGGGGGTCTTGACGTTTAACCACGTGGCCACGTCGCAGAGGACCAAAGAGTACAGGCTTGGGAAGAATTAATATGTATGCATCCAATATGTTAGTATGTATCCAATATGCATGCTCCAATAAATAATTTTTTTGAACATTCAAAATTACATTTTTTAGTCAAGATATTATTTTCAATTAAAGAAACAAACAATTGATACAGTTTATTTAGAAGATATGCCTTTTAATTGTACATTTCCCTCATTACCTCTCAATAATATAAGAAATCTAATATGGCACCTTACATTTTACATAAGATTAAGAAGGGGTGGGGGTGACATCAGAAGATCACGTGGTTTTGGAGGGGGGTTTAAGTCATTGGCCACAAATGACCACAAGAGGGGACGGGTTTGAAAACCATCCCGAGAAAGGACCATATGGTTTTTGAATGACCCCTTAACAGTGAAGTTGCACTTTCGACGCACCGAGTTATAATGGACAGAAAGCCCTTCACAATCTATCGAGGTGTAAGATACCAGCATGGGAGTGGAATTGGGTCCATTTTTTCAACCATACTACATATGGCTGTCCCCTTGCTGAAGAGGGGAGGAAAGCGTTAGAATCAGGTCTTAACACGGCAGAAGACATAATGGAGGGGGCTAAACATAAAGAAGCTCTAAAAAAACACTTAAAGCGTACACGGGACGAAATCATCATAGACTGTTTACTACTTGTCGAGAGAGGTGGCACTATTTCTGACTCGTCATGGCACGCTTCATCCATCCGTGTAGTTCACGATGTTGTAAATCGGAGCTCTCCGTCTTTGACATGCCCTCAACTCAAGTTTCTATTGAGCACAGTGACTTTATTACAATTAATCCGTTAAACACAATTAGTTCCCTGAGTGCTTCTATAGAATTCGTGATACCCAGCTCAGGCCCTTATTTTTTCTATCCAAGCTGTGTGCAGCTATACAGTGTGATGTATATTTAAATCAGGTCAACATATCGGCAGGAACGGGGTACTATCACCTACGAGCCTATCTGGAAAATTTGGTGAACTTTTCCAAAGAAGCGAAGGATACCTTTCTAACTGCCGAGGGCTATTGTCAGACTAAAGACGAAAGTAGTATAAAGGACAAATTTAAAAATCCTAAAAAGAAGATATATGAGTGTTTTGGACGCCTGCATACAGACATCACATTCCAGGAGAAATTGCTTGTGAATGGGGTGGATATGAAAATAAAGCTCACCCGCATGAATCCTGAAATTTGTTTAAATCTGGGGGCTGATCAAGAAGAGGGTGCAAAGCCCGTTGTGATTCAAATTATGGAAACATACCTCCGCGTACGCCGTGTGAAATTAAGTTCGCCTAAACAAATAGAAATTGAGAAAAATTTACTACATGCCACAGTAAAATACTCACTGAACAGAGTATAGATCAAACTATACACGGTGCCCGCAGGGTTGACCTCGAAACAGATAGAAAACGTGGCCCTGGGAGTTCTACCTAAAAGGATATTAATTGGAATGTAAAAACACGCTTCGGTGAATGGAAAATATAAAAAGTATGCCTTTAAATTCGAGAATTTCGGCCTTAAAAATATAACTCTATACGTCAGACGCTGTGTTCCCGCTTTGCGCGAGAGCATATAGTAATCTGGCCCATATTGCAGGTGCTTGTGATGAGCTCTGGATTGGGGTGAAGCAGAAAGAATTCATCGATCAATTTAACCTTTATCAATTTGACATCACACCTGTCTTATCTGCAAGTGTAAACACACACTTAAGTCCACAACAGAGTGGAAACATCTCAGTCAGATTGGAATTCGCCAAGCCGATAGACGCGCCTATGAATGTACTAGTATACCTCGAGTCACAAGCCCTAATAGAAGTTGACAGATTTACGGGCTGTCAATGACTTTTAAAATGGACGCGAATACACTTCAGAGAGTAATGAATAGTGAACGAATCACGCGTTCCAAATTTATCAGTGTGTTTGCGAAGAATGAAAAATTGAAATTGCCAACTACGAGAGAATGCGGTGGTCTTATTGTGAATACCGATGTTATTGGTGGTGAATTAATTCATTGGATAGCTATCCACTTTAAAAATAGGGACCGCCTGTACTATTTTAATTCACTCGGGATTCATCCATGGAATGACTTTATTATTGTAAAATTTCTCGAACATCTACACATTCCCGAAATTGTCTGGAATTCTTACAGAGTCCAGGGATATTTTAGTAACGTATGTGGTATGTATTACCTTTCATTTCTCATGCACATGTCACGTGGTAAGGAATTTATAAATTTTAAAAGATTATTCGACCCGTGTCACACTGAGCGGAATGATCAAATGGTATGCAGAAAGATAAAAAAAAGGTTCCCGTTTGTGCGGATTCGATATGTTGTATGATGTTTTGCTCGTATATATAAAATTAATAAGTACATCAATGTTGTCTCCAATAATGTTAGTTTGTGTATTCTGTAACTTATTTAAAATGTAACGGCAACTAATTCTGTAGCTAATTGAAGATGGATATAAAAAATTGTACTATTTTATAAAACATGATTTCTATCATTTAATAAATTGATGAAAATACATTGAGGCTTCTTCTTACCCGAAACACATGTAAAAGTAAAAAGCTCTTACCCGGAACATAAGAAAAAGAAAAAGTTTACATTATTCCATTGATGATGTGGCAATCGCTGCGTTGAATGCGCGGTAAACCTTCTACTCCGTATTCAGGTCCACGACATGCGTTTCTTCAATGCTATCACGAATAAATTGTATAACACGAGTTAGTTCCTCATCAGACCTTTAAAGAGAAAGGATAATTTTGAATTAATTTGATTAGTTCACACATCTTTCTGAATCTTTTTTAATAAAAACCCATTTGCTTTTCATAAAAAACACCTACAAAGTGTATATATATATATATGAAGAGAGTTACAATGTGAAGTATCAAATATCTTCGAACCGGTCAGAGAAGTTTGTGACTCCTTTAAGAGAAAATACCGAATAACTTTAAATGTCAAATTAATTTATTATGGAATTTTATAAAATTATTTAAAACTTGCAAAGGAGTCTTGATTGTTATAAGTAAAAAATTCAAACTCAAAATTCGATGTTTGATGAATAGAAATATCAAAACAGGACTTTACCATAATATTATTTATTAATTACTAATGCAAACTAATCTATAATTAAAAATTGAGGATACCTGCTATTTTCATCACATTACATTTTACAATAAAATGTAATGAGATGAAAATAAATTACTACAGCCTATACATACATATTTATATATAATGAAATAATCATGAAGGAAACACAGAACGGTTCGCGACTAAATATAGGGCACAAAAAAAATAAAATAGAAAGACAGGCACATAAGTTTTTATACTCACATTTCAACTGCATTCCCTTGCGCCAGATCGTATGGAGCGTCATTGCAAGTATCATCAACTATTTGCGTTGGAAATAATCCGTCCCGATCGGTTGCGTTAAAATGACTAAGTGTAGCCACCGCGGCAGTATCTCCATCTTCATATAAAGCCGGTAAACATTATAGTTATTCTGACTGATTCATGATGCGTGTAGTTATTCACTGGTAAAATAACTGCTGTGAGTTCCAGCTGAAATTATTCCCCAATTGTATGATTCACAATTGTAAACACCACCCTCAGAAGACTAAAAGATGGCACGTAAGTTTATTGATTGGTTGTCAATGTAACTGGGCAGGCTGTGTTAAATGTGTGTTCCAATCAGCTGTCGTAACACCGATATAACGGACCCACGCTTTGGGCAATGAAGTCCTGATTGGTCACCTTCACGAATAATGAAGCTGTCTCTTTATCAAATTTGGCTTATCCTCCCCGCAGATTTATTTTCAATGCTCTCATCTCAATCTTGTATCAAGGGGGAAGTGAGAGGGGTCTTGCAACAAGGGGGAGTAGGGGTGAAGGGGGAGGGGCAGCAAGGGTGAAGGGGGAGGGGTTTTGCAACTTTGCAATTGCGATTGCACTCTACCGTTTTGCGGTCATGCTACTCATTATTAATAAAGGTTATGCAATTCAGTTGAAATTCTTTTTCTTTCTAAGAGCTACTCTTAAATATTTTTCGTACTTTCCTGTTATTTCGGACCCGACTTTTTGCCAAAAATATCTTAACTTAACCTAACCAATTGTCAAAGGTATACAGTTGACCTAACTGTATTTCTTGTATATCCATAATGAGACTTTAAAAGATTATTAATACTAATAACAGAAAAACCAGTACTTTCTTCTTAGGTCAACTGTATGCCTTTGACAATTGGTTAGATTAAGTTCCGATATTTTCGACAAAAAGTCTGGGGTCCGGGATAACATGAAAGTACCATTTTTTTGTTTTTTTAAACTTTGAACTTTCAACGCCAAATGCTTTTTGGGTGTTTTTCTTGTCCTGTTCTTTTTAAGTTTTTTTATTATGTCCACAAAAATAAGATTTCCTTTCTGCAGGACGCATTCTTCATACTAGTCCTGGTCCATAGTTTTTTAGGCAACGCCTTTTTTCCTTAAACACAAATTTTCCACAAAATTGGCGTTCATCCTACCTTGTGAACAGAAGTTTTTAAACCAGTGAGAAGTTAACATTTACTTTAAGCTCACGAACCACTTATATTTTGAGTGCAACATCACAAATTTGGTCTCACTGGTTTTGGATGTAAAACTCAAATTTTTTAAGGGTGTGATATTTTTGTAAATTTATGGACCGATTTGCTTTTCCTCGATTCCACAAAGGAATATAAAATTTTGTGTAATCGTGGTCTGACTAGTTGCACAAAATTATTTATTATTCTTTTTACCACAAACAACACAATTGTAAAGTAGCTGAAATTTTGATTTTGCTGCTGCCAACAAGAGGTGTGACGCTGGGCGAGGCTTAGAACTGTCTACGAATAAGCTCCACCTAGCGTCACCCGGACGGACGGCTCACTCAGCTGAATAACCTTTTAGCCCCGTTTGTGAATTGCTAATCGGGATCAAAAAGGCTTTGTCCACACTCTACTGTGCGTGGATGATTGAAATATTATTCTAACCGTACGTCTATTACTTCTGCATAATGTAATTATCGCCAAGATCTCTCTCTCTCTCTCTCTCTCTCTCCTCTCTCTCTCTCTCTCTCTCTCTCTCTCTCTCTCTCTCATTGCCACATGTTTTATTACATAGAGTGGATGTACGAGTATTAACCAATGCATAATATTAACTTATCATTTCAGTAATAAATTCAAAGTATTGTACACAAGTGTCATGAACCCACGTAGGTAAATTGTGTATAATGTATATAATTATTGCCCGGGAAGTTACACTTGTGCGAAAAAGTAAATGAACTTATCCATTGCAATCGATTTGTATGACTGTGGCTGGAGAATATTTTTGTTCCTACATACGACAAACCTTTTGCATATCTATCAACACTATTCTACCATTCGAAAATAATTTACGCATGTATAATCGCACACAGAAACCTTAGTACGCTCAGTTGTGAAAAGGAAGCCGCGCGAAAGTAAGTGAACCATTTATGTACCGTCATAAATTTGTTGAACGAAAGTACTTAGTTTAAATATTTCATTCTGTATAAGGTAGCATTCCTACTATGAACGTAGTGATATTATTTTAATGTGATTGATCACCTTTGTAATTGATTTCCTCAGACAACATTTTGGTGAGGATAACGTAAAGAGTATCGGGTATCATACCTAGATTGAAGGAGCTCTTCAATGACCTACGAAAAGCCATTGTCAATGCTCATACATCTGGAGAGAGGGAAAAGAAGATATCAGCACAATATGGAATCCATGCGTCAACTGTTCGTCGAATTATTTACAAATGGAGAGACATAAAGACGACAACAACCTTGCCTGAGATTGCCAACCCTCGAAGTTCTCACTCAGGATGATTAGGAGACTTGTTCGTGAGGTTAGCAGAATTCCAAGAGTGACATCTAAAGACTTTTAAGGATCTCTGGCAAGCGCCACCACACACGTTCGTCGTTTTACAATACGAAAATCCATGAACCGATCAGAACTTCATGGCTGGGTGACACGACGAAAGCCACTGTTGTCGAAGAAGCAGGAAGTCGACAGAGCCGAAGAGAGGGAGAGCTCTATCCTTGCCTCATCCGTCCCATGTGCCTTTCCCACACCGTTTCGACACATGAACAATCAAGCACGTACACCAGAAAACTAAATTATACTCTAGACTTTGCAACTAGATCTTTATGTTCCACCGGACCGAGCCTTGAGAACAGCCTCGATCAAGAGACAAAAAATCTAACACGCTAAAAATCTTCCAGAACAAAATGAAATATAAATTCATCAAATCTTACAAACCATAATATCTCTTCTGTCACCCATCTCCATTCCAACCTTCTTTCTTCATTCCCAAGCTCAGCGAAGTTAAGCGACATTGGGTCGGGTAGTAGTTGGATGGGAGACCGTCCGCTGCGCCCAGACTATGCAGTGACCCGTGGTTTGGATCCCACGTAAAACTGTAGGTCCCCTCCGTCATATGACCTTAGATGTTGCGAAGGAGGTTAAACAAACCAATCATTACATCCCTATTCCCAACACTCTACACACCAATTACAATTAAGATAATTATCATAATTTTATTCCTGTATTGCCATAAAATATCGTATAATGTCAAGGATCGAATATCAATTAATATTTGCTACCTTGACATATATAGTGCGTTCGAAAAGTCTCGCAGTGCTATGTTAAACGCATAGAAATTGAAAAACTACAATGTTTTCATTCAACCATGATTTAGTGATTTTATTACATAACCTTTTGATTTTACAGCATGTGTTGAAAGTGTTTTCCACCATTTTGCAGGCACAGAGCAACTCGTCTACACTTGTTGTCAAACACTTTTGACAACAAGCACGTTGAGTGCTGAGAGACTTTTCGAACGCACTGTATAAAATTATATAAAGTCTGTGTAATATTAAATAATCTTGACTTCATGCAAAAATTACTTTTACTTACAAAGTCAAGGTTATTTAATATTACAAATAGATAACGTAGATAAGATACCTAATAGATACCTGGAAAATGAATGTATAGGATTTGCTGAAGTCTATGTTATATAGGGACTTGTAAAGGGGCAATATAATATTCTTCGATTTAAATTCGAAATTACGCGCTATGAAGCCTAACATCCTATTAGTTTTTGCGCAAGACTCCAGGCACTGGTTCCTAACTTTTAAATCCTTAGATACGCGTACTCCTAAATCTACTTCCTCGTCAACGCTCGCTAACTGTCTATCGTCCATCGTGTACGTGTAATTATTGTTACGAAAACCTATATGCAAATCTTTACATTTGTCTACGTTAAATTGCATCTGCCACTTATTCGGCCACTTCATAATCCTATTTACATCGTCTTGGAGCCTATTTCTATCGTCCCTGTTAAGAACTTTACCGCCTATTTTAGTATCGTCCACGAATTTTAACACGTTACTAGTCAAGCCTACATCTATTTCGTTAATGTAGATTACGAATAGCAATAGGTCTAACACTGAACCCTGAGGGATACCGCTACCTACATCCAACCACCCCGATTCCCTACCATTAACAATGACCCTCTGTTTCCTGGCACGAAACCATTCCTTTAACCAGTTAGCAACCTGACCGCGTATACCGTGTACTTTTAACCTTCGCAATTAATCTTCTATGCGGAACTGTATCGAACGCGTTTTTAAAACCTAAATAAATAACGTCATCCGCTCTATGCCTATCGTACTCTCGCACTATTTCGTGATAAAACTCTAACGAATTAGTTAAACAAGATTTATGGCGTCGAAACCCATGCTGACTACTATTAATCAAATTGCGACTCTCTAAGCCAGTGGTACTCATTGCGCGACTCGCGAGCCAAATGCGCTATATATATTTGGCTCGCGAGCCGCCCAGTGAGTACCACTGCTCTAAGTGATCGACGATACGATCCCTAACTTCGGATTCCAAAAGTTTACCGACAAGTGACGTTAAGATAATAGGCCTATAATTGCTAGCTACTGTGAGGTCGCCTTTTTTAAAAATGGGCGTACCGTTAGCTAATTTGAAGTCTTCAGGAATAATCCCCGCTTCTAATGACTTATTAAAAATTTTTGTTAATTACTGGGCCTTTTTAACGTCTTTCAAATCTTTTAAGTGTCTAGGATAAAGCGGGTCAGGGCCTGGAACATTGCTAACTTTTAGCTTATCGTATAATGCGCAATTTCACCCTCGTAAACAGTTATTTCATTCAAAATAGTCTCGCTAGTAAATGGAACGATATCGTCCACGTCGGGGACATTATTTACTGGGCCTTTTTAACGTCTTTCAAATCTTTCAAGTGTCTAGGATAAAGCGGGTCAGGGCCTGGAACATTGCTAACTTTTAGCTTATCGTATAATGCGCAATTTCACTCTCGTAAACAGTTATTTCATTCAAAATAGTCTCGCTAGTAAATGGAACGATATCATCCACGTCGGGGACATTATTTACATCTTCTCCGGTAAAAGCTGCCGCAAAAAGTTGTTAAAAATATCCGCCATCGCCGTTAGCGTCCACTAGATGGCCTATGTTATCTTCAATCGGGTTACGATTATTGACGTAGTCAAAAAACTTTTTCGGATTATGTTTACTATCCGCAGCTACAAGTATCTCAAAATTACGCTTAGCATTCCTAACAGGTCTTTTAACCTGACGTCTAAGCTCGATATATCTATTAAAATTAGCTGCCGTGTTATTGCGCTTATTAAGTCTATACGCTCTGTACACTCATTTATGAACTCACCTCTTTCCCTACTCCACCAGTTTGGCCTACCATGATTTATACGCGCTTGGGCCTACGCGGAATAAACTCCCTTTCGATATATAAACTCCCTTTCGATATAATAAACTTCCTATACGAATAGTGTATATTTCAAGGTAATATGATTATAGGAGGACATTAGTAAATGTAGTTATAAATGTAATTTTAAATGTATCTTTATTTTAATTAATTAATTTATTTATTTATTTTGGCGTCCTCTTAAGGCAACTTCAAAGAAGTATGGATGAAATGTGAACGCCCAAGTTTTGCTAATTTCTTTTCACAGGATAACTGCCCTTGGCAGATGTCGAGCTGCTGAACTGGCCCACCAAGGGGTGTGACCTAAACTTCATTGAAAATGTGCGGGCAAATGTGGTTAACGTTTGGGACCCTGGGCAGGACAGGACATCTCGGCACTTGCTGGAACACACCATGGCAGAATGGGAACTTTTCCGCAGAACCCACAAGTCACCTGCAATCACGTGGCATCTGTTCCAAATAGGCTAAGAGAGGTCATTAATAATAATGGAGGTTGGACCAAGTATTGAGTAATTGTGTATAATAATGTTATGGTTGTGATATAGTAAATATATATTTATTTACTTGAACAATTGTCAGTTCCTTATAATTTCAACATTGTTTTGTATGTTATTAAGAAAATCCATAAATTTACTTGATTCATGTTTATTTTTGTAATAAAAAATTGAACTATGTTATCATTATCTCTCCATGGATAGACATTTTTCTAGATAATGTTATTGCCTGGAGGAAAAGTCGATACTACAACTTATCTTACACTTTAACTATAACATGGCCACAACAAAATCCTATGATTGAAAGTCTTTAAAGTATTCTACGTTTGTGAAGTAACCTAACTACTCTAGTCCCTAAATTTAGGAATAATGCATTAATGAAATACATAGTCCTCCAAGCACTACCTCCAAAACTACAGTGGACAATACATTTCTTCAGTTATTGGTTTTAAAAAAATTAAAGTATTACTATGACAACACCTGAGAAGGGGAGAAGGAGAGGGAGGGGGTGAGAGTACGGGAGAAAGGACTGCGTTGCTGTCACATCTCGGAGAGGACTATACAAGTGTCAAGCACGACTATTGCAGGGGACTGTACATCAGATGCGCTGAAGATTTTACAAATGGCCAAAAAGCTTGTGCTTCTAATAAATCCAGTTCCTTTTGTAGTTGTATGCCCCGATTACTCGGTGTAGTTGTAACAATTGTATAGTTGCGCTCATTATTCGTAGGACACTCTTGAGAACAGATAGCGACACCTGCCATATATTTGTTGTGTGTACTACAAACGGTTGTAACGTTTTGTGAATGAATCTCGGGTTTAGCGCTGATTGGTTGATTCATTGCTAAATGTCTTTAGAACATAATTATTTTCGTTCATTACTCCGGTTTACATATTACTAAGGAAACAAATGAATAATTAAATATAAAGTCAATAAGTGAATAAAAAATGTCCTAAAAACTAAAAAAAAACCTTCGAACGTGGTGACATTGTTCATAGTATTGGCAAGCCTGTCATCCTGAACGAACAAAGCCGTTGGTAGGCATTATTGCGCCCTGAGAAAATTCCAAATTGATTAATTTATTTATTTATTTATTTACATTTAATATTGAACATAGATTCAGATATTATTTTGTGTTGTAATAAAGACAGAGCAAGAACCTGATGTATATAAATACATATATAGGCGGTTTATGAATGATAAATCAATGTTTTGATGCATATTAAATTTTAATAACATTATAATATTACCAGATTGATAGGTATCTGTAGGTTTCATACGTCACTGCTTAGAATATCTTCCAATTGGCAAATGGACGACAGCTGAATGGATACTACTGGTATGGCATTGTTATATCCGGAGAAAATGTTATTTCTAGATCAGCAACACTGATATAGTAATAAAGAGTTACTGAGAGAAATATTATTTAGAAACGAAGAATGTTCGGTGCTCCTTTAGTATGCGGTCTACAAATTCTGCCGCGCTCTACTTTTTTCAAAGTGCAGTCTACAGGTTTTTTTCGTTAAATTTGTGCCTACTCACGCATTCTGCCGCTCTTTTTTTTTCGCTAAATGACTCACTCACATGACTTAGACCCTATTTGGCCTTGAAATTCAAAATGATTGTTTAACATCAGTAGCTTGAGAAATTTGAAGCAGTAAAGTTGTAAACAATTCAATTGCCGGTGCTACTATAGTATGCGGTCTACCTACGATTGGTTAGGTTTAGTCAAGATATTTTCGTTAAAAACTAACGAAAATATCATGACTAAACCTAACCAATCGTCAAGGGCGACTGACATTGGGATGTAAACAAGCAATTAGTAAACAAGCTAAGAAGGTATACTTACATTTAAACTTTTTGTGTTAACTTTTCAATAAATTTTTTTCCTTACATTTAAACTTTTTGTTTTTAACTTTTCAATAAATTTTTTTCAAGTAAGATTGTCATTTCAACCTTCTTTAACTACATTTAAGAAACAAATTGGTGTAGACCGCATACTCATGGCCGGATTTAGGAGTGGGCAAAGTGGGCAGCTGCCCATGGGCCTCCACATCTTGGGGGCCTCCACATATTGACAAGCCATTATCAAAATAGAAAAAACCCGAAACTAGAAAAACCCGATAGATGATCAACAAAAAAACACGCGCATCCAATACCACTGTAGTACATAAACTTTTACCAATTACTGTTTGTTGTGTACTGATTATTATTTTGTTTTTGTTACTCTTTTAGGCCTACTCTCACTATAATGGAATACCCGAGTAACCCGAGGCTTTCCTTTTTTGCAGAAATGAGTGGAATGGACAGACACAAGAGTGCACGATGTTTTGAAAGTGTATGTATGTTAATTATATTATAAATCTTATGGATGACTTCAATTATGTCTTCCCCTAAGGTAGGGGGGCCTCCACCTGGAGGCTGCCCAGGGCCTCCACACGTCTAAATCCGGCTCTGCGCATACTAAAGTGTGAATTTGTCTGTAGACCGCATACTAAAGTGTGAATTTGTCTGTAGACCGCATACTAAAGGAGCACCGAATGTTCTGTATTGAGAGAGCATCATAAATGCACTTAATTGTTTTGTATTAATAAGTTCCATGTTACAACTTAAGTGTTGAACAACTGCAGCTGTGACTGTTGGCAGTCTCTCACCTCAAAGGTGAGAATTACAGAAAATAAAACTATTAAAGTTACTCATATCAATAAATATAGAGCCATTTAAACGATGATATTTGACAATTTTGCAAAGGTGTTGCACATTCATAATTACCATTGTATTTGAGAGATATTTTATACATGAACACAACAAATTTAATATGTTGTCCAGCCACCGTTGTTGTCTATGACTTCCTATAGTTAGTGTGGTACAGAAGCATATTTAATACGCAGCCATGCTATCTAAAAAAGAGGTAATTCATTTATCACGCCCTGAAAAGCAGTGACTCACCTGAACTGAAAGCAAAATTCCTGAAAATGCGGCAAGATCTTATTCTGAAGTTTGAGTTTGCAGAGAAAAAATTGAGACATTTTGGGCAAAAGTGGGTGGGGAATATGATTTGCTTGCTGAAGAGGTAAAGAAAGTGCTGGTGCCTTTTGCGACAAGTTATCGTTGTGAGGCAGGCTTTTCAGCAATGACGGTCATAAAGGACAAACTGCGAAATTGGCTGCACATTGAAGGTGATTTACACTGCGCCTTGAGCGAAACCGAACCCAGAATTCAGGCGTTAGTTCAGCAGAAACAGTTGCATCCCTCGCACTAGACTAGTAATTGGTGGTGACGCGTTTTGCTTGCTTCCTATGTAATGTTGTAGCCATTCTTTGACAAATATCATATGTGTTTAACTTATACATAAGGCATTGTGTATATATAGAAATATACGAGTATTATGGTTATAAAATTTGAATAACTATTCTCATGCTCAGTAAAATTAAGTTTCCTATGCTTTTGGCGGGGGGGGGGGGGGGGGTAAGTTCCATTTGTCGACTAACCAAAAGGAGTAATCATAAAAAATGTTTGGGAACCGCTGGTGTAGCAGCTTAATGACCATTTTCCAAATTGTTTCCGCATCCCAACAATTCCACCTGACTTTTAACATATCAAGTGACACCACATGACGTCATGACAGAGGTGTTAACAGGTATGGTGACTGAGAATAAGCTCACACTATTCCTGAATCTCATCGAATGGATCTCTGCAGAATGGATTATCATCACCACAAAATTGCTGAAAGTGGAAGAATCATCGGCATGAAGGAGAGCGGGCTGTCTCCAACTCAAATTACAAGAAAACTTGGAATTTCTAGGAAGATTGTTTATATATGGTTGAAGAGGTGGTAAGAGGAAGGGAATCTACGAGATCACCGCAGAACGAGGAAACCTCGACTGTCAACTGCTGCGGGTGGTCGGAGGATCTGCGATGTTGCCGAAGCCCATCTCTTTACCAATGCTGTTGCCATAAAGGAGCATTTTCAGCTCGATGTTTCGGCAATGACAGTAAGGAGGCGGCTACATGAAGCTGGGTTACACCATCGAACCTAGGTTATCAAGGAGAAGTTAAATCAGCAACATCGAAAAAATAGGCTTCGATTTGCTCAGCAACATGTTGACAAAGGACTTGACTTTTGGAGCCGAGTGATATTTACCGACGAAAAGACCTTTTCCTCCACATCTCATGGCCATCTTCATTGTTGGAGGAGGAATAATACTCGATATACTCAAGCGCACTTATATGGGAAAGCACGTAGCGATCATGTCACCTGTAACATGTGGGGATGGATTCATCTGTATGGTGTAAGAGAGCTCACCAAAATAGAAAGGAGGTTTACTGCAAACCAGTACATAGAAATTTTTGAAGACGTTCTGCTTCCTCCTGTGCGTGCATATGGTCTGCCATTTCCTGAGCGAATCATTTTTATGCAAGACAGGTCCCCAATTCAAACAGCACGGATCGTCACACGCTGATTCTCTGAGCAAAGAAATACCGACCTTCTGGAATGACCAAGTAAGAGTTGTGATATGAATCCCATTTATTGATATGAGTCACTGTAATAGTTTTATTTTCCGTAATTCTCTTTTTTCAGGTGAGAGACCGCCAACAGTCACAGCTGCAGTGGTTCAACACTTAAGTTGTAACATGGAACTTATTAATGCAAAACAATTATATGCATTTATGATGCTGCCTCAATACAAAACATTTTTCGTCTCTTAATAATATTTCTCTCAGTAACTCTTTATTACTATATCAGTGTTGCTGATTTAGAAATAGCATTTGCTCCGGATATAACAATGCCATACTAGTAGTATCCATTCAGCTGTCGTCCATTTGCCAAATGGAAGATATTCTAATCAGTGATGTATGAAACCTACAGATACCATCAATCTGGTAATGTCATAATGTCATTAAAATTTAATATGCATCAAGACATCGTTTTTTCATTCATAAACTGCCTATATATGTATTTATATATGAAAGGTTCTTGGTCTGTCTTTACTATAACACAAAATAATATCTGAATCTATGTTCAATATTAAATGTAAATAAATAAATAAATAAATGAATCAATTTGGAATTTGCTCAGGGTGCAATAATGCGTACCAACGGCTTTGTTCGTTCAGGATGACAGGCTTGCCAATACCATGAACACTGTCATCACGTCCGAAGGTTTTTTTTTAGTTTTTCTAAGACCATTTTTGGACCTTTTCCAGTTTGTGTACCGTTTTTCATATAATTTATTTTTGAGAATATTTTTGTTAAAACTAACGAAAATATCACGACTTAACCTAACCAATTATCAAGAGCGTACAGTTGATCTATTAGTAAATAGTAAATACTATTCCAGAAACAAACAATGTTATAATTAATAAAATAATAGATCAACTGTACGCCCTTGATAATTGGTTAGGTTAAGTCGTGATATTTTCGTTAGTTTTAACAAAAATATTCTCAAAAATAAATTATATGAAAAACGGTACACAAACTGGAAAAGGTCCCCATTTTTTACTCACTCCATTGTTAATATAGTATATCCCCTTCTTGAACTTATATTTAATTATTCATTTATGTTTCCTTAGTAATATGTAAACCGGAGTGATGAATGGAAATAATTATGTTCTAAAGACATTTGGCAATGAGTTAACCAATCAGCGCTAAACCCGATATTCATTCATAAAATGTTACAACCGTTTGTAGTACACACAACAAATATATGGCAGGTGTCGCTATCTGTTCTCAAGAGTGTCCTACGAATAATGAGCGCAACTGCACATATTGTATGTATATACGAGTATGCATGTATGTATGTGTATAGCTGTCTATCTATCCATATGCCTCGCTTCTGTTTCCATTCCCACTCTTTCTACCCCAATTATCACTCCCTCATTTTCACATCCTTAACCTCCATCCAAAAGAAACCTTTTCACCTTTCCATAAAAACAAAAATTCAAAACTGAAAACCAGGAACAAACAAGAGTTAGACACAACTGAAGAACTGCAAATAAATACTTATAGCCTTAAAGGAGCTAAAATTCGAGTTTAAAATAGATGGTGAGGTGTATGTCTCATAAATCTTTGCTTCTCGAAGGAGCGAAGAGAGGGAATAAGGTATATATACTCACTTAATTAATGACTCGTAACGGATTTCCCATAAATTTTTCCCCAAACAAGATTTTACATCTGAAACGGGTATCGATTTCGCTTCTTTTTAACTTGAAAATAATAAGAGACGTTTTTACATGCAAGTTTCTCACTTCTGATTTAGAGCAGGCAAAGTTTTAGCATATTTAAAAGTGTTTAACGGATGCGTTTGTTACATACTGATAAATAAAAGTTATGGATACTCTTTAGTGCTAAATATTTTTTACAATTCTGAGGTTTTGGTAAATTTATATTAATTTTCAAGTCTTATAAAGAAAAATAAACGGAAGTAGAAAACAATTATAAATACGTATATAATAAACGTTTATGATAGTATTTACTATAAAAAGAAAGATTTGACTGCATTCCTCCATCTGACCCTTCATGGTTTATGTGGCTGAGATCAAACAATTTTAAATGTAATTTCCCTTCTCTGTAATAAAAGGTTCTCAACCACTTTAATAATTGTTGGGTTTCATTACCAAACATTAATTTCCTGTACTGGTTTAATATAATTATTTTACTACATTTTATTATTTTTAAAACTCATCAAGGGAATAGACATCCATGGTAACATCCATGTTGGAGGAGATTGTAGACACCAATCGACCAGGGAAGTACTCCGGGGGGTGGGACGTTAGGTAGGAGACAGGGAGTGCTGGAACTCCGTTTCTCCTGTCACTGTCCTCCTTAGTTGATCTTTTTCCGTGTCTCACTTACCCTGTGACCAGTCCAGCATGTTCCCAGACACACGTTTCTCCCTATATTCCTCACTACACATACATATATGTTACACACTACACATCCTTTAAGAAAAAAAAAGTATAGTCTTTAACAACCTCGCCGACCTTCATTTCAACTCTCTTCTTTTCCTTCTATGGAGGGGTCGTTTTTGCGGGCATTCGCCTTTGACCCCTCTTTTCTGCATAAAAAAAGGTCCAATATTCCCCAACGGAAGTAAGAGGTAGGGGTCCGAGCCAAGGCTACCTTAGTCCTTAGCCCGAGTCCATTAAATGGGTGTGGTCGGCCGGCAGCTTCGTCGTAATGTAAAATACAGGAAAGACAGGGCAGTTTGGAAATTAAAGATTTGTGCCAGACTCTGTCAAAAGCTTTTCATATGTCTAACGCAATAGCAAAAGTTTCACCGAAATCCCGAAAAGAGGATGATCAAGAGTCAGAGAGATATGCAAGAAGATCGCCAGTCGACCGTCCCTTGCGGAACCCATATTGACGATCTGAAAAAAGATTATGAAAAGGTGTTTAAGAATCTTCCTATTAAGGATAGATTCAAAAACTTTGATATATAAGATATATACAGTATATACAGGGTGTCCGAGAATTATCTGTACAATTTTTGGCTGTTATTAAAAGTCAACCATGAAGTGTAGAAAGTCCAGTTTGTCCCATTTTACAGAGAATCTCATTAAGTTTTTTCTGATACCACGTTTTGACAAGTTTTTTAGAAATGTACGCGGGTGACAGACATTGATGATTTAAAAGCAAGAATCACAGCTGCTATTGAGCGAATTGATGTGGATATGCTGCAGCGTACATGGCAACATTTGGATTATCGATTGGATGTTTTGCGAATCATTGATGGTGCACATATCGAATGTTTGTAACAACGTTACTTTAATAAAAGAAGCTTTTGAAAATACAGATTCTAAATAATCTTGTTTAAGAATTTTACGTGTGTTATCAAGAATTTTATTAAAAGATGAAATTGTACAGATAATTTTCGGACACACTGGAATTTCTAAAAAACTTGTCAAAATTTGATATCAGAAAAAACGTAATGAGATTCTCTGTAAAATGGGACAACACTGGAATTTCTACACTTCATGGTTGACTTTTAATAACAGCCAAAAATTGTACAGATAATTCTCGGACACCCTGTACAGTATATAAGGTTCCCCAAAATGAATATACCAAAAACAAATATTATTTGCTGTTTTATTTTTACAAGTGTCGAAAAAATTAAAAACCACGTGATTAAGGAGGTTTTGAATACTATTTGAATTTGACATTATATTCTGAAGGGTTTATAAGTTTTATTTAATTCGGTTAATAAATGTCGACATGTCTTCCATCATTAGCTATAATTAATCTATTATTAATGCTGTCATGTTTATCTCTAAAGCTGGGTTGGAAAGTGTTTTCAGAATTTAAACGCAAAAATAAGATTAATTATAGCTAATGATGGAAGACACGTAGTTTATTAACTGAATTAAATAAAATTTGAATTAATAAATGCATAATTAAGATTTGTTTTTGGTATATTCGTTTTGGGACACCCTGTGTATATTGGTGTAATGGTTAGTATCACTGACTGTGAGTCCATTCGACAGGGTTCGATTGTCAGCGATGGCAGGCAACGCTCAACTCACCCAGCTGTTGGTTGGTAGATAAATAGATACCCTGAGTAGTCTACTGATGAGTGGTCGTGAGATCGAGTCCGGACGAGGACTTTTTAATGTCTGACCATTCGTACTGGGTCGTGGTTCGGATTCCACGTTAAACTGAGGCAACAAGCTTGACCTTTGTCAGAATAAACAATTCGGACGGAAGTAAAACCAATATATATATATATATATATATATATATATATATATATATATATATATTGGGGAAAATATGATATGTAATTAAAGAAATAAATAAAAAAGAAACGCAAAGGCGAGTGTATCCGAAACCAGACAATAAAAGTCAGAGTCGGCCAAAAGTAAACAGAGAGGCAAGAATACCGTTAGACACACCAAAGCGAATCTTTTAAGTTGGAGAAGAAACGAAACTTCAATATTTGCTTTTGCCATCACCGACACCTTGGTGAGGACTTTCCAGAAACAAAATTAAAGATTTTTTACAAGTTTCACCGATACTTCAGCTATACTTTCTTTCAGTTCAATAATAAAAATCAACTTTTATATATACGGTATATAGTATATACAGTATATATATATATATATATATATATATATATATATTATATATATATATATAACGTAAAGAACGACGCTTGTATAGGTGAATATTCCGCGCAAGATGAGAGAGAGAGAGAGAACGAAACAAATGAAAAAATGAGGTAACCACCCGGGAATCGAACCCGGGATCTTCCGATTGCCGGTCAGATATGATAACCATTACACCATGGGCCTCACTCAATCAAATGCCGTAATTCTTCTACATACGCGCATTGGTTTCTGCGCGTATGTAGAAGAATTACGGCATTTGATTGAGTGAGGCCCATGGTGTAATGGTTATCATATCTGACCGGCAATCGGAAGATCTCGGGTTCGATTCCCGGGTGGTTACCTCATTTTTTCATTTGTTTCGTTCTCTCTCTCTCATCTTGCGCGGAATATTCTCCTATACAAGCGTCGTTCTTTACGTTAATTATACTGCGTGTTTGCAGTTTAAATGTATATAATGTACGGCATGCGGAAGGTGCCCCCTTGGGGCATTGGTTTCTGCGCGTATGTAGAAGAATTACGGCATTTGATTGAGTGAGGCCCATGGTGTAATGGTTATCATATCTGACCGGCAATCGGAAGATCCCGGGTTCGATTCCCGGGTGGTTACCTCATTTTTTTCATTTGTTTCGTTCTCTCTCTCTCATCTTGCGCGGCATATTCTCCTATACAAGCGTCGTTCTTTACGTTAATTATACTGCGTATTTGCAGTTTAAATATATATATATATATATATATATAATATATTGGAAACTCAGAAAAAATTAAATGATAACCAACATGGGTTTCGGTTAGGCAGATCATGCCTATCACAACTAATGTAACACGACAACATTATTGATGCACTGGAAAGTAATGAAAACTATGATATAATATACACAGACTTTGCCAAAGCGTTCGACAAGTATGACCATGGTAGGTTCGCCAGATTTTGTCCCGCAGAATGCGGGACAAAATTTGTTCTGAGGTTTTTTTCAAGAGCAATTTTTTTTCAAATTGAAACTAGATTTCTTCAACGGTTACAACAAACAAAATTAGAATTTTTTTTATTAAAACAATGCTTAATAATGCTTGATTTTTGGATCAAATGCGGGATATCTGGCAACCCTAGACCATGGAATCATAATACATAAACTGAAATATATGGGAATAACAGGAAAAGTAGGGAAATGGATATATAATTTCCTTAATGAGCGGCGGCAAGTCGTTACAGTACAAGGAGTATCTTTATCAGACTCAGAGGTCCTCAGCTCAGTACCACAAGGAACAGTATTAGCTCCACTACTCTTCATAATCATGTTAACTGACATAGATGAGGACGTTACCAGAGACAGCACAGTAACATCCTTTGCCGATGACACAAAGATCAGTAGAAAAATAAGAAACCCAGAAGATATAGGATCTCTACAAACAGACATGAACAGAACCTACAAGTGGATGGAAGACAACAATATGAAGTTTAACACTGAGAAATTTCAGCTGTTATGGTACGGAAAAAGAGAAGACCTAAAATCCATGGAATATTATACCCCAAATGGACAGGAAATTCAGAGAAATTCTCAAGCAAAAGATTTTAGGAGTTGTAATGACTGATGATGCGAAATTTGAAACACAAACTAAGATAGCAGTAAACACAGCAAAGAGAATAACTGGGCAGATACTGATAACCTTTAAACGAAGGGATAGGAATGTAATGATTCCTCTACTGAAAACACTGATCATACCCAAATTGGAATACTGCTCGGTCCTATCATGCCCATATAAAAAAAAAGACATTAGACAGCTAGAAGGGATTCAGAGAAGCTTCACAGCCAAGATCAATGGGTGCAAAGAACTAAATTACTGGGAAAGGTTACGCGAATTAAATCTATATTCACTGGAAAGGAGAAAAGAGAGATACATCATTATTCACACTTGGAAAATAATGGAGAAACTAGTCCCTAATCTTACTCTGAACCCGTAACCCCCCAAACAACAGTGGAAAGTAGAAAAGGAAGATTGTGTAGTGTTTCCAAATTAAAGGCTAGCCAGGGAAAATCCTTAACCCTGAAATAAAATAGTTTTGTGGTGAGAGGACCAAAACTGTTTAATCAGCTGCCCAAAGACCTAAGGAACACGAGTGGTGTTGCGGTGGACATCTTCAAAAGAAGATTAGACGCTTGGCTCAGAACAACCCCCGATTAGCCAGGCGTACCTGGCTATGTGAGGTGGAGAGTACAAGAAACCAACTTGCTACTTCACCAGGCCAACTCGAGAGGAGGGGCGACAAGCTTGACCTTCGTGAAGTGACGAATCATCGCACCGAACATTTGAAAGGTTGAAAGTATATATATATATATATATATATATGGAGGAGAGTCTAGACACCAATTAACCAGGGAAGTACGCCGGGGTGGACGTTAGACAGAAGATAGAGAATGCTGAAACTCCTGTTTCTCTTGTCACTGTCCTCCTCAGCTTTCCGTATCTCATTTATCCTGTGAGCAGTCCAGCATGCTTTCAAAGACACATTTCTCTCCCTATTCCTCACTGTACTCACTCACTGGGAAGAGCACAAGTTCAGCAAAGTATACAAACAGGACGTGCTGAACAGAGCATACATAGAGAGGGATAAAACCGGGGAGTTCCTGGTAAGAGGGGCACTGAGACCAGAAAATGAACGGCTGGTGATGGCAGCGCAAGACCAGGCACTACCACTACGGACAAACTGGTTGAAAAGGAATATTGAGGGCAGAAATGAAAGTGAGATGTGCAGATTGTGCTCAAAGAGCCCAGAGACTGTGAGTCACATACTATCGGGGTGTGAAATACTCCTGCACAGAGGAAACTACACAGACAAGCTGTGTAAGAAATATGAAATAGGGCTAGAAACAGAAAAACACTGGGAACATATTCCACAAGGAATAAAAGACAATGACAAAGTGCTGCTCCTATATGATCAGGAGATACCAACTGAAATCAGGGTATCAGGATGCAGACCAGGCATAGTTGTGAGAGAGAAGGAGGGAAACAAGTGCCTCTTGGTGGAAGTAGGAGTCCCAGCAGACTGGAATGTGGCGAACTATGAAAGGGAAAAGGTCTTAAAATACCAGAGACTCAAACACGAAATAGGGAGAATGTGGAATGTGGAACCTGAGATCACCCCAATAGTAGTGGGGGCAACAGGGGCAGTAAAGAAATCCACAGTGGAGTTCCTGAAACAACTGCCCATAAGTGTGACATCTGGAGAAGTAGTAGGGGAGATATTACGATACAGCACCGCTATCTTACGCCTAGTACTAGGCTGTACCTAAAAATTCCTTAGGGTTAAGGTTTAACCCAGGAAGTAAAAAACTCTCTCCATCTGGAGTAGAAGGGAAAAAACTAAAGCTTCGAACAACATCACTTTCAAAGAATGCAAATGATTATCTAGTGGACACCAGCATAGGACCTGTGCAGACTGTGCTCAAAGAGCCCAGAGACTAATAGTCACATACTATCTGGATGCGAAATACTCCTACACAGAGGAAACTACACAGACAGACACAATGTAGTCTGTAAGCTAATCTACTTCAAGCTGTGTAAAAAATATGAAATAGGGCTAGAAACAGAAAAGTATTGGGAACATATTTCACAAGGAATAGAAGACAATGATAAAGTGCTGCTCCTATATGATCATGAGATATCAACTGACATTAGAGTATCAGGATGCAGGCCAGACATAGTAGTGAGAGAGAAGGAGGATAACAAATGCCTCTTGGTGGAAGTAGGAGTCCCAGCGGACTGGAATGTGGCTAACTATGAAAGGGAAAAGGTCTTAAAATACTAGAGACTCAAACATGAAATACAGAGAATGTGGAATGTAGAACCTGAGATCATCCCAATAGTGGTGGGAGCAACAGGGCCGTAAAGAAATCTACAGTTGAGTTCCTGGACCAACTGCCCAGAAGTGTAACATCTGGAGAAATTGTAGGGGAGATACTATGATACAGCACCTCTATCCTACCCCTAGTACTAGGCTATACCTAAAAATTCCTTAGGATTAAGGTTTAACCCCGGAAGTAAGAAACTCTCTCTAGCTGGAGTAGAAGGAAAAAAAAAAGAAAACGAAGAAGACTACATATACATGCATCTTACACGCTACATATATGTTTCAAAATTTAAAAAAGGGAACTGGCATCAACTTCAATAACCTCGGAGTCCCCTGGGGAGGGGACGATAAATGTCCCAATTTCTGGCTCCCTCCCCCCACTGCCGATACCGGAAACACAGACACGAGTAGAGGAGCTGCATCTGCTACCGCCCATTCGAGATGTTCTGGGCCTCTGTCTGATTCACTTTTCTTAAACTTCTTCAACATTCGTGGCCTTTTCTCAAATTTTCAATCTGTCGAACACCACCTCTCCTCCTCTAAAACTCGTCTTCTTTTCCTCCCTGAAACTCAGGTGTCTGGGACGACTGACAGCAACCCCTTTTCTGTCCCCTCTTACTTTCTCTATACTCAATTTCACTCCAAAGGTAGATGTTGCGTATATGTATGTACTTGTTCTCGTATTCCCGAACTCGAATCCTCCGAGTTCTATACCCTCTGGCTACTGCTTATATGCCAATCTCAAACTAAATACATCTGTGCTGTTTACCTTTCCCCTAATTCTATTGACTATCCAAAATTCTTTGACTACCTCACTTCTAAAGTAGAATACATTCTATCCCGCTCTCCCTTTGCTGGAATCTCCATTTTAGGAGATTTCAATGTTCACCACCCACCACCTTTGGCTTTCCTCCCATTTCACTAACATCCCTGGTGAACTAGCTTACAACTTTTCCATCCTAAATGACTTAGAGCAGATTGTACAGCACCCTACTCGTATCCCCAATCGTCTTGGAGATAGGCCCAACATTCTGGATTTATTTCTTACCTCTCATCCTTCTTCTTACTCTGTCAAACGTTTTTCTCCGATGGGCTTCTCCCATCACAATTTTATATCTGTTTCCTGTCCTATGGCTCCAATTCGGCCTTTCGATCCTTCGGCCTTTCGATCCATTGGCACTTCGGCGCCGCTGATTGGAAGGCCCTCAGGCAGTACTTTTGTGATTTCCCCTGGAATGATTACTGCTTTCGTGGCCGGAGCCCTTCCGAGTGTGCTGAGCGCATCACGGAGGTGATTCTCAAGGGCAGAGGTGTACATTCCATATTCTATTCCTACTACTAATGCAAAAGAAACTTTGGTTTAACTTTACTTGTTCTTATGCTATCCGCAACAGAGAAGAGGCTTTCAGAAGGTACCGTCGCTATCCAACTCCTGACTCTCACTCAGCTTATATTTCTAAACCGGAATCGTGCAAAATCTATTCTTCGACTCACCAAAAATTCTTTCATCCGACAAAAATGTGAAAACCTATCCAATTCTAATTCTTCTAGCGCTTTCTCGCATCAAGCTAAGAACCTCTTCAACAACTTTTACTTCCTCTTCTTTCCCTCCGCTTTTCCATTCCGACGGCTCAGTTGCCGTCTCTTCTCCTGACAAAGCTGAACTCTTCGCTCAAACTTTCGCTCACAATTCAACCCTGTACGATTCCGGTGCTGTTCCTCCATCTCTTCCCCTCTCTGACTTTATTATGTCTGAAATTAGAATCTCTTCTAAAGATGTTTTTTCTGCCCTACCTAGGCGCAACTCAAGGAAGCCGCACGGTCCTGATGGTGTTCGTCCTGTTGTTCTTAAGAACTGTGCTTCTGTGCTGACATCCTGCCTAGGCAAACTCTTTCGTCTTTGTATCGCTAAAATTCGCTTTCATTCAGCCTGTCCCAAAGAAGGGTGACCGCTCTCAACCCCCAACTATCGTCCAATCGCTTTCATTCCTTGCCTTTCCAAAGTTTTTTAATCTATCCTTAATCGGAAGATTCTTAAACATCTCTCTTCTCATAATCTTCTTTCAGACCATCAGTATGGGTTCCGCAAGGGACGTTCTACTAGCGATCTTCTTGCATATTTCTCTGACTCTTGGTCATTTTCGTTTCGGGATTTCGATGAAACTTTTGCTATTGCGCTAGACATATCAAAAACTTTTGATAGAGTCTGGCAGAAATCTTTAATTTCCAAACTGCCCTACTTCGGCTTCTATCCTTCTATCTGTGCCTTCATCCCTGATTTTTTTTTCTGGCTGATCTATAGCTGCGGTCGTAGATGACCACTGTTCTTCTTGTAAAGCTATTAACAGTGGTGTTCCTCAAGGTTCTGTCCTGTCACCCACTTTTTCCTTTTATTTATCAATGATCTTTTAATTCGCACTTCCTGTCCTATTCACTTCTATGCCGATGATTCCACTCTTTACTTCTCCATCCACTTCCCAAAGCGTCCCTCAGAGCAGTCACTTCAAGATTCGCGTGGAGCGGTTATGGAGCACCTGACCTCTGATCTTTCTCCTATCTCTGATTGAGTCAGAGAAAACCTTGTTACTTTTAATGCTTCAAAAACTCAGTTCTTCCATCTGTCTAATCGTAACAATCTTCCACACGACTATCCCTTTACCTTCAACAACACACAACTCAATCCTTCCTCTTCTCTTAACATTCCTGGCGTTTCCTTTTCTCATGATCTTTCCTGGAAAGATCACATATATTCTCTTTCCAAAACAGCTTCTAAGAGGTTAGGTGTGCTGTACCGCCCGCTCAATTTCTTCACCCCCATTCAGTTGCTGTCTCTGTAGAGGGGTATGGTTCGCCCCTGTATGGAGTATGTTTCTTATGTGTGGGGTGGCTTAACTTACACAGCTGTGCTTGACCGAATGGAATCAAAGGCTTTTCGTCTCATCAATTCCCCGCCTTTTACTGACTGTCTTCAATCTCTCTCTCTTCGCCGCAATGTTGCCTCACTCTTTCTCTCTTTATTATCGCTATTATAATGGACATTGCTCTTCTCGGGAATAGGAGAACAAGTTAGGTTATTGCGTACATATACGCAACCTTTGGAGTGAAATTGAGTATAGAGAAACTTAGAAAGTAAGAGGGTACAGAAAAGGGGTTGTTGTCAGTCGTCCCATACACCACCTGAGTTTCAGTAAGGAAAAGAAGAGCTATATGTGGTGAATTTGAGGATTTCAACGGAATCTTTCTTTAAGAAATGAAGAACAAATAACATTGGGTGACAAAATTTGAAGAATTTTCTGTTTATTGTGATTTTTCTGTTGTTTCTTAATGATTTCGGGGCGCTGATTCCAAAAATGATATTGGTTTTGCTCTATCGTCAACCGTTTCAAAAATATAGGTTATCACACTTTTCATATGGCAAAGTATATAAAGAAGGCTAACAAATATTTTCTGAAAATAAAAACACTATTAGAAATTAATGTTTATTGAGCCAAAATTGTTTGACAAACCCAAAATGGTGCAAAGGATATAATATATATCATGAGGAGAACCGATAAGAGAATAACAAGCCTCGTTATGCAGTGTGCTTTCCTTAAAAATGCACTGAAGAACGCGACTTCCGCGTATGAACATTCTTATCCTTTCTGATCAGCGACCATACGTAGTCTCCCATCATGGAAGCATCCCAATGGCCCTGGTACCTTTTCTCCATCGTTTGAATATCTTGATGGAATCTTTCGCCATGTTCTTCACTCACATCGCCCAGGTTATCACGAAAAAAGTCTAGATGTGAATGCAGATAGTGTAATTTTAAAGACATACGGCACTAGGGTGTGTCGAATTTTTCAACTTTCAAATTCCAAATATGAGGGGTGCTAAAAAGTTGCAGCATGACTTAGGAATTCTAAAGATATTTTTGTTAATTTAATATAATTTAGTTTTGCTTGGTAAGAAGCTACATAAAAATAGTGACTTTTTTGACTTTTTTGTGGAATTATATAATAATTATTATATTAATAATTATATATGCTGTATATATAATGCACTGCTGTTTTTGCTTATTTCACAGGTTGAAACATATTCATCAGTGTGCTGAAGATTACTTGTCCGTCAGTGCTACCATCCTAACCAGTGGGAATTGACCTACAATGGCTTCTAAAAGGAGGACAAGACTGGGGACATTCACACATATGAGCAACCTAATTGGAACTGGTAGAGAGTTGTTGCCCTCTGAACTCCCAACTCTGCGAGACGTTCTGAAATATGGGCTACTGCTAAGAGAACAAAGTGGTGAGGATGTGAGAAACTACCCAGCAGCCAGTCTTGCAAAGGACATTTACCCTAAAGTGCTTGAAAAGTGGGAACGAGCAAACAGTTCTTTTGTAGCCCCCGTTGTAAATTCACGAGTCACAATCTTAAACAAGATCCAAAGAGCTGGGAGCAGGCCAAAAACATATCTCTTGGGAGAGGAAAGCTACATGTCAAAGAGGCTTTCATTGCAAAACTTGACAAGCTTTTTGACATCCTCAGTTGCAAGTGTAAAATTGTTCTCTGCTCTGAATTTGGCTGCCTTGCAGATGCTGGTTGCAAAAACGAAACTCACATTAACTGTACATGCCCTAGGGAGATGAAGATCCCTGTGAAGGAACTTGCTTTCATTAAAGGTCAGAGAGACAAGTCTGGTTCTATTGGACCACATCAGATTGGCTTGCCAGATCAACCTGAGCACAACAGACAAGTCAAAAAGCAGAAGCGGCAAGAAACGAAAGAAGAAGGCTTGCTGAATATAAGCAGACAAGTAAGCAGGATGTTTCAATGCCATCAAATGAAATAATTTTCTCTGATGATGAAAATGAAGAACAAATAGCTGATGCTCAAGATGGAAAGGATGGAAGTTATGAAGTGACATTAGAAATACCAAGCACGTCTTCAACTTCCAATAAAAAGCCAGAGTACACACATTAGAAATACCTAATGTTGCTATGCATAGCATCAGATATGGTGTTGGCCTGCGTGCCACAGCTGCCATCACCACTGCTGCCTTTATGGATGCTGGCTTGATCACTGAAGAAGACAAGAGACTTGTAGTTGATCACAATAAAGTCAAGAGGGCCCAAGAAAAAGTTATGAGATCCCTGGATCAGGAATTTGATGATCTTTGTAAGAAGGGTGAAATTGACTGCATCTTCTTTGACGGCCGTCAAGATACAACTAAAGTTATGCTGAAAGCAGACAATTCAGATCGTCAGTTCCCCAGCATCATCAAAGAAGAGCATTATTCTGTGTGCAGTGAGCCAGGTGGAAGATATCTCTACCACTTCACTCCTGAGAAAGGCTCAACGAGAAAAAAACCTGCTGAAGTTATTGCTGATAATCTTGTAGATTTCATGAAGAAGAAGGGCATTGATAAAAGCCTGCAGGCCATTGGAGGTGATTCTACAAATGTTAACACTGGCTGGGAGGGTGGTTCCATGCATTGGGTAGAGGTCAAGCTTTGCCGTAAGCTGATCTGGTTGGTTTGTGCCCTCCACACTAACGAGTTACCCCTGCGACACTTGATCACAGCACTGGATGGGAAGACCTTGTCTAACAACAAGTGGACAGGTAACATTGGCAAGATGCTAGACACTGCAACCGAACTTGAAATTGATCCTTCATTCACCAAACTCTCAATTGGAGAGCCTCTTACTTCACTGAGTGACAATGTCGTAAAGGATCTCTCTACTGATCAAGCGTACGGGTATAGGATCACACAGGCCATAAGGACAGGAGAACTTCCCACAGATCTGGCCCTTCTTGAAATTGGTCCAGTGAGCCATTCAAGGTGGTTGACAACAGCAAACAGGCTTTGTCGCATATGGGTTTCAAAACATGGCCTTAAAGGCAAAACCCTCAACAACTTAAGACTGATAGTGGAATACATTGTTGGTGTGTACTACCCCTGTTGGTTCAACATCAAAGTAAAACACTCTTGGGTGGAAGGCCCACGCCACATCTTGTTTCAGCTGCGGCTAGTTAGGCTGAAAAGAAGGCTGTAGTGGATGCTGTTTTGCCAACCATCAAGCGCTCAGCATGGTATGCATTCAGCGAAATGATAATCCAGACACTCTTGTGCTCAGATGACAGTGAGGAGAGGAGAGCTGGTGTCCAAAAGATTGTTGACATGAGGGGTGGAGATGATGACACACTTGGAGATCTTTCTGTACGTCCCAGGAAGACACCTTCCATCAACCCCAGTGCTTCTTCCGTGTTGGAGCTGACAGACTGGTCTGACGGGGTATTTGAACCTCCTTTGACATGTAAACTGACTACAGCGGAAGTAAAGAAGTTCTTTGACAAGCCTATGCAAGTTCCACAGTGGCCCTGTCATGCTCAGTCAATAGAGAGGTGTGTGAAACAAGTCACAGAGGCAGCAGGCAGGGTGTATACACATGAGAAACGTGAGGGCTATATCAGAGGCCAAGAAGCAAGTCGGCGGCTGATGTCCAAGAACGAATCAAAGCAAGACTTGATGAAACTTGTTGTTTAAATATTTTTTTTTACTGATGTCATTACTTTCTAATGTTGTTTTATGATTACAAGGATATGTTTTATGATTACTAGGATATGTTTTATGCAGAGAAACTAAAATTTTTATAGCATTACCTGACATTTTGAGAAGCTAAAATTAATAAATGTTGTTTTCCGAGAGCAATTTATGTGTTTTTAATCAAACGTAGATTTACCAAGCTAAGTGTTGAGCAATCACAAAAATAATAGCAGATTTGAATTCTTCACATCCAAAAACATATTTTTAAAACCCCTCAGTGAAGGAATTGGCAAAAATTAATTTTCACCTCCCAAATTGACACACCCTAATACGGCACCCCATTTTGCCATAGCACTTAATCAAGTTTGACACTAACTCCTTATAGTTTGGTGCTTTATGGTTGCCTAAAAACCCACGAACCACATCACGGAAAGCACACCAAGCCTCTTTTTCGATCGGAGTCATCTTGGCTTCAAGGTTCTTTGAATTCAACAGCGCCTTGACTTGTGGTCCTACAAAGATGCCAGCCTTGACTTTGGCCTCAGAGAGTTTAGGGAACATGACCCGAATCTGTTGGAAAACTTCCCCTCCAAAATCTAACGCAGTTACAAACTGCTTAATTAGACCCAACTTAATATGGAGAGGTGGTAGCAGAACTATGTCAGGCTTCACAAGAGGTTCCCTGAGTACATTGTACTTTCCTGGTTGCAGTCCTTCACGTGGAGGCCACTGAACTGTTTTATAGTGCTCAGTTGAAGAACTTGAAGCCCTGCTATCCCACAGACAAAGAAAACATGAATATTTAATAAACCCTCCTTGTAAACCTAACAGGAAACCAATAATTTTGAAATCACCACACACGTCCCAGTTATATTGTTCATACCTGATTTGAGTGAGCAGTTGTTTGACATTTTCATAATCCGCTTTCATTTGAACAGAATGTGCAACTGGTATAGATGGATATTTGTTCCCATTGTGGAGTAGAACAGCTTTTAAACTCCGAGTTGAACTGTCAATAAACAGGCGCCACTCTGAGGGTATATGTGTTAACCCAATAGCTGTGAATAGACCATTAACCTCGCTGCAATAACAGAGAGAGCCATTGACATCGTAGAACCTTGCAAACTCTTCATGCCGCTTTCGGTATACAGTGCTCTTGCAGTCTTCTCCAAGCAAATTCCACTCTTTGAGTCTGGAGGTCAGAAGCTCAGACCCTGATTTCGTCAGACCCAAATCTCTAATTAAGTCGTCCAATTCCCTCTGATTTGGAAAGTGAGGGTTTGTACTGAAAGTTACTGTATATTCTTCATCATGACTGTCCTCACCAGCCGACATCTCAGATGAGCTAGCTGCATCCTCATTTTCAACTTGCAAAGCAAAGAAACAAAATATAGGCATAGCTATATACTGTATGAAGAAGAGCATCAGCACTAAGAAAAATCGACACATAATGACCCACAGTCTGTAAATACCGAAGGTAAAGTAATGGATAGATACCTGTTCTGGTGGACGTGGTATTGGAAGACCTTCGCCATGTGGTACAGGAGCTATGGACGACGCTATGCTTGGATACTGAAGAGTCTGCCTTCCTTTAACTTTCCTGTACTTAGAAACAAACATCTACCATGCAGTAGTAGCAATCGTCGTGGTGGCTCTTTGGTTCTCTCCATATTCTGGGTACTCTAAAGGGCATTGCCTTGCGTACTCCCCGTAGCCACCCTTCAAGTGTGGAGCGACAGCTTCCACAGATCACATGGGGTGCCCAGGGCTTATCTTGGTCACCCATAGGCATACCAAAATAGAGCCGATACGCGATCCAGAACTTGGTGCCTTTCACAATCTTGTGCGATACTTGCTTGGGGCCTATGTAATATCCACAAACGTAGCAGAATATATCCGGCGAGTGTTTACAAGCTCTAGTTGCCATTCTCTTTACCAAACTGTACTACATTAATCATAACCTGCAGATATAGAGAGAAGAGTTATTAAATCTGCAACAGATTACACTTTCCAGAAAAAAGATGTATTCACAACATTGAAATAATGTTCGCAATAAAAAAGGATCGATAACACTCAAATCGTCAGCACAGAGAAGCACAGAAACACAGTACCTCAGTGCTGGTAACCATCAGACAAACAACCTGCTTTCTTTGTGTGCTCACACTTACTGACTTATCAGACTCTGCGCTCTTCTTTATATAGCATAGTGGAAGTTTCGGGCAATTTCTAGAGCAAGAAACTGTCAACGAACATCCGGATTGTTCTCAACAATTCCTGATTATTCTGATATTGCTGCGCCCATAATAACATTATACTGGTAAAACATGAAAAATGGATTATCTCTGAAACCATTGATGATACACACAAACCAAGGCCAGATTTGGACTCAGCGCCCACAAATGCATATAAAAACAAAAAATTCTATATAAACAGAATCAGTGTTACAGTGTAATAGATTGAATAGTATTAGGTTTATAGTTTGTAGGTTAGGTATGTGAAGAATAAGTGTACTGGCGTTGGAAAGCCTTGTTTAACCTTGGTTTTGCTTCCAGCCAAATTGTTTATTCTGACGAAAGTCAAAGGTTGTTGTTCCACCTTAGACCTACAGCTTAACGTGGAATCTAGACCACGACCCACCACGGGTGGTCAGAAATTGCAACGCCTTCGGTCGGACTCAATCTTATGACCTCCCGATTAGCAGCCCAGCGTCTTAACCACTAGGCTACCACGGTACCCATTTATCTATCAACCAATTTTATTATGTGGAAGGATGAACAGCTGGATTTGCTGCGCGCCAATTGCCGTCACCGGGTATCGAACCTGGGGCCGGTGGATTTGTAGTCAGCGATGCTAACCACTACATCCCAAGGCGCATACCACACCACGGGTGGAAAAGATATGATAGCTTGATAAAATAGGCTGCATGTGGTGTTAGCTAAAAGTTATGTTAGATAAGTTAGTTGTGATATGGTAAAACTGATGTTTCGTCCAATCATCTTACTAATATTTGTGACGGTCGAAGAACTTTGTTGCCTATGGCCGGCCAAACCACTGGCCAGATTTGGATGAGACTTGGTGGATAGGGGGTAACTGAGGTGAGGGAAGAACATAGGCTATGTGGCGTCGGCCTCAGAGGTCATCTGAGGCCGCTGGAGGCCTCTTTATTCCGGACTGGTTGAAAGATAGTGAAATCATAGACACATCATAAAATTGGCGGAGCTCTATGATAGACACGTCATAAAATGGGCGGAGCTCTATGATAGACACGTCATAAAATGGGCAGAGCTCTATTATAGACACGTCATAAAAAGGGGGGAGCTCTAGCTCGTGCTTTTCACGCGAGCTATTTACGATTCAGGAAACAAAATTTTTATTTTTTTTAATTAGACTGCGTGTTTGCAGTTATATTCCCAGGTGGTTACCTCATTTTTTCATTTGTTCCGTTTTCTCTCTCTCGTCTTGCGCGGAATATCTCCTATACAAGCGTCGTTCTTTATGTTACATATATATATATATATATATATATTTGTGGTGGATCGGATATCCGCAACATTTTTAACATACGCATCCGCACTTCTGACTGCGGATGTTTTGCGGATATTACCTCTAATAAATTATGCAATTTACAATTAAATTAGCTTATAAAGTAGCTTATAAGGCCCAGTCATGCCCATTTCATGTAAAGTATTAATTATTAATGAACAAACAAATAAATAAACCTCAAAATATAAATACCTGGTAACACAGAAAATTGAATGAAACTTGTTTCATTGAATTTTCTGTGGCTGAAACTCTTGAGAAAGTTATTATTTTTATCATAATGAAAACATTAATATTAATTTTAATTCTTATGCATTGCCTGCCATAATAGTAATATCACGAAATTTGAAAAATTGTCATATATTCATAATTCTATATTATATTGATAGATTAACTAAATATCCACATCCGCATCCGCGGATATTGAAATTAAAAATCCACATCCGCATCGGCAGATGTTGAAAAACTGACATCCGGTCGACCACTAATATATATATAATTGCAGAAAAAGGAGTGTTCATAAGGAACCGGCATTTAAGGATAAAAAGGATGATCAACACCCAAGTCCATTATGAAGATTTAATATCAGACGTTTCGGAAGTCAAACTACCAACATCAGTGGCTAAAAACAA
The DNA here is from genome assembly GCA_023014485.1 of Bathynomus jamesi. Taxonomy (NCBI): domain Eukaryota; kingdom Metazoa; phylum Arthropoda; class Malacostraca; order Isopoda; family Cirolanidae; genus Bathynomus; species Bathynomus jamesi. Next base: position 1,968,174 of record JAJOZX010000046.1, on the reverse strand, counting down.
TAAAAAATAAAATAAAAAATAAAAACAAAACTAAAACTGGTGAAAGACTAGTTGGACAGGTACAGGATTAAATTAATTTAAAATACTTTCAATAGTACATCAGCAACAATAAAATTATAATGACAACCATAATCTCATGTTTAATTTAAGGTTATGAAAATGAAAATGAAAATGAAAATGAAAATGAAAAAGTTTAATATTTAAAAAAAAAATTAAAGAAACATATTATATATATATATATATATATATATATATATATATATATATATATATATATATATATATATATAATATATATATATAGTGACGCTCATTAGTATTCATACAGAAAAAAATTTCAGTTATATTTGTCCTCATGTTTTGAGTTTACCATTAGTTTCAAAAAATTTAACAAACAAAAAAATTAATTCAACTCCAACATATAATGTAAAACATCAAAGAATTTGAGGAAAATAAAGAAAAGTTAAAATGGAAAAGTTTTTGTACAATACTTTGTGTGTTCACCTCAGACTTAAAGAATTTAAAATTTTTATCAGTAGTTGGCTGTGTACTGATTAGAGACTCTTGGCAATTTTGAATTTTAGAATTTTCTCTGTGAATCTTCATGGAAGGTGGATGACTGAACAATCCATTAGTAAGCAATGGATCGTCGTGGTGAAGAGCTGTCTGTAGATCTTGAGAGACCTTTTATTGGTAAAAGACGAGTCTGGGAAGAGTTATAGGAAGATAAGAGAAGAACTTCGAATTCCATTTACGAAGGTTGCTGCAGTTACAAAGAAATGGAAAGGTTTTGAGACAATTAAAACTCATCCAAAATTTCAAAACGTACAAAACGGATTGAAAGAATGGCTGATGCGAATCCACGAGTGACTGCAGGTAAAATTTGCCAAACATTAAGACTGTCTAAGATCGATGTCCCACTTTAGACCTACAGCTTAACGTGGAATCCGAACCATCACCCACTTATGATCTATTTACAAAGTCCTCGCCCGAATTCGATCTCAGCAGCCCAGCATCTTAACCACCAGGCTATCCAGGGTATCCATTTATCTACTAACCACTTTTTTATATGAGTGAGTTGAGCTCTACCTGCCATCGCCGGGTATCGAATCAATGGATTCGTAGTCAGCGACGCTAACCATTATGTCACCATATATATTATATATATATAATATATATATATTATATATATATATAATATTTAGGAGAAATCAATGACAAGGAGAAATGTAAATGCCATGAAAAGTCTTCTTTAATGCGCAACGTTTCGAGCAATACGCTCATCTTCAGGCTGTATAATAACAATGTGAAATTAAAATCAATAATTGGATGAAAAACAAGACAAAGAAAATTTCTATAACCTATTCATAAAGGCAAATTTTAAAAGACTGAAAAAAGAGGGTTAAATTCTAAGTTATACAGATTTACATATAAAATTAAGAAGCTATTTTTAAATACATAAATACATATATGTATTTAAAAATAGCTTCTTAATTTTATATGTAAATCTGTATAACTTAGAATTTAACCCTCTTTTTTCAGTCTTTTAAAATTTGCCTTTATGAATAGGTTATAGAAATTTTCTTTGTCTTGTTTTTCATCCAATTATTGATTTTAATTTCACATTGTTATTATACAGCCTGAAGATGAGCGTATTGCTCGAAACGTTGCGCATTAAAGAAGACTTTTCATGGCATTTACATTTCTCCTTGTCATTGGATTTCTCCTAAATATTAAATTGAAGCTCTGTAGAAGCAACCCGCATGATTATATATATATATATATATATATATATATAAAAGCGCCTCGGTGGTGTAGTGGTTAGCGTTGCTGACTACGAGTTCATCGGCCCCGGGATCGAGACCCAGTGACGGCAGGCGGCGCGCAGCAAAACCCAGCTGTTCATCCTTCCACACAATAAAGAAAGTGGTTGGTAGATAAATGGGTACCTTGGGCAGCCTAGTGGTTAAGACGCTGGGCTGCTGGTGGGGCGTGGTTCGGATTCCATGTTAAACTGTAGGTTAAGGTGGAGTGAAAAGCTTGACCTTCGTCAGAATGAACAATTCGGGCGGAAGCAAACCAAAGGTCGAAGGTATATATATATATATTAGGGTGTCCCAGCCTCACATGTGAAAATAAAAATTTGCAAGAGTCAAATCGCACACCCCTTTAATTAATTACACTTGAAGAAAGGAAAAATGGGCGAAATTTCATTGGCCTATTAGGAGGGGAAGGGTCCCTCATGACCTTGTTTATTTGACCCTATATGAACAAACGTAAATGCTCAGCATTAATCATTCTAGAATGGAAGAATGAAATGTAAATTCTTTCTAATGACTAAATTAAAGGAAATGGAAATTCTTCCTAATGGCACATTTCATTTCGGGGGACAGAGGATCTTTTTGTCTGCTGAGGGGAACTGTTGGCGGTGATATTCGACGACTTGGTACACGAGTTGCCGTTCCTCGTTTTTGTCAGGCCCTCGTTGAAATCTTCCGCCAGTTTTCACCGCCCATTCTGCCGCATCGTTCACAGACTTCAACAATGGTGCACATCCTTCGAGATCTTTGGGGGTTTTTGGAACTGGCAGCTTCAGGCAATGAAAAAGGTTTTGAGTCCTTTTCGTGACCAAGGTGCTCAAATCCGACCGTCTCACGGTCAAGACACTCTTTCCCTCCAGCTGACGCAGATCTTTTGGGTTTTCGGTCTTCTTGTGCAGGTTTTGGAGCATGGCCGTCTTCTCTGCATCGGTGGTTTTGGAGGGAACATAGTGAGTCTGGCTAAATCTTCGCTTAGGTACCAGAGGTGGCCCCGGAATTTCGTCAATGCGGCGGTACCTACATCATGATCCACCGCCTTGTACCGCTCTAGGTCCTCCAACAGCTCCAGGTCATTGACGGGCGCGTCCGCCGTCAATGGAGCCTCGAACCACCTCTGGAGGTAGATGGTGATGGCAAAGACGTTTATCCTGTGTAGTGACCGGACCTCGTGAGTGGTCAGGTGGAATTGGCTTCGGAAGATGAACATCTTAAGACAGTAAATGCCTTTGGCCATCCACCTGGCCCGGTGGTATGCTCCAGGATGATTGTACTGGAGATCTCGTTTGCCATGACCGTCGAGGAAGACCAGAGTGAGGATCAGGAACTCCCGGTAATCATCTCTTGGGTGGCCAACTTCAAGCTGGTCTTCAATGAAGTGGACAATCTGCTCTTTTTTCAATGCCACCCATTCCGAAAGGATGTCGCCATTGAACGGAGAAGCCTGCTTCTGGTTGATGAACTCCCATTGGGATTTGAAGCGAGCGAACAGCGCAATTTTGGGGCCAGAAGACCTGAAGAACAGGTCAGAGACTGAGGTGATTACCAATTCCATCATGTGGTGTCTGCAAGCCAGGAAAAGAACGCGGCGGTCCATTTGGTCCTGGATAATCGTACAAGCGCCGCTGTTGTGTCGAAGCAGAGACCGGCAATCCATGGTTGAACTTGCGGCCAATCGTCCAACACCTTCAGAACAGCTCCAGCCATCCGCTGTCCCGTGCTGTCAGGGATTTTTGGGATCGCCAACAACTTCTCAAGATTCTTCCCGCTGACCAGCACTGGTATGCGATCCGATTTCCCTCCATCCGAATCAGGGAGGAGTTTGCCATCAAAGTGGATGACAAGCGGCGTATCAGGATTGAACTCGGTCTTGATTCCGGCTGCCAAGTTCTTCCTGGACTTCTGCCGTGAACGGTGAAGACTTGATTTGGACAAGGTGACCAAGGATAACTCAACTCCCGCGGCAGCGAGTGCTAGAGCCACAATGTGCATCGCTTGGCGTACTGAGGTTCCAGTTCGATCCAGGGCTGAAGCAAAATTGGGATATTGGATGATCCTCCTTGCCGACACTTGGCCGTCCTTGGGAGCGGATCGAGGAGCCGAAGGACCAGGAGAAGATATTGGACATCATCATTGGATGCTTCGGCCATGGACTCTGAAGAAGAGAAGACCCACTTTTCACCATTCCTTTTGCTTGCAGTGAGTCCATCTCTTCGCGGCTTTTCTTCTTCCTCTTCTCTTCAGCTGCTCAGCGTTTCTCCCGCTCTGCTGCCCTGCGAGCAAACTCCAGGTCCTCTCCTCCGATGTACATCTTCCGCATGGTTCGCTGGTCATTCAGAAAGTCTTGATCTTCGGGGACTTTGATGAGTTTCATGGCGTTGGCATGAGCTGTTTCGAACAGTGTATTTAGGTTGGCTTGGAATCCCTTTTCCCGCTCCAGTTGCTTCTCTCCCCCACGGTTTCGGTTTCTGGCAACCTTCTCGTAGTCCGTGGAGAGGGCCTTGATCCTCTCGACGCACTTGGGCTTGTGGGAGGTCGGAATAGATGCCCGAGCCCACACTGTCATAACCTCATCAGCTACCACATTGGCAGCTTCCGCCGTGGACGTTTTTTTCTTCCGAGTGAAGAACAACAGACGTCGAAGAACATCTCCCACTGTCGGGAGTTGACACAGCGTTTCCAGGGGTTCATTTCGCAACCCTCCCCACCAACCACACAGTCTCCTGCTTTCTTGTATCCATAACCTGAAAAGAAATATGCTACAATTAGTATAAGGTAGAGAGTAGCCGTTCAGCAGTAGTAACACATGGTTTGAGGGGACTCTTAAAATTAAAGAACACAAATGAAATTCATCTTGCTGGCATGTTTTCACGAGTGGAAGAAATTAGAGGGGTGTGCATGACAAACTTCAGGAACAAAAAAAATTGGGACACTCTAATATATATATATATATATTATATATGCAGGGTGTTCTAAAATTACTAGTAAACATTTATATGAACACAATATCGTAACAAAAATGATTAAATATTTAACAATTGTATTTCAAATACAACAACAATAATTAATTGTTTATTTTAGATGTTCAAAGTGTTTTCCTTCAACTTCAACACATTGTTCACAACGTCCGATTACTGATCGACAGACACATACAAGTTTACTTGGTAATTTTAGAACACCCTGTGTAAGAGGAATAAACATGATAAACAGTTAAATAAACCCAAAGGAAACTGAATAATATAAAACCTATCATCCTGCGGAAAGAACAACTTAAATCAATATGAATCATGCAATCGGAGTGATGACGAATCGCGTTACATCGTTGTTCGAATGGCGTGCGCATGAAATAAATAGATATACATTCTATGTGTTACATATATACATATTACACATACACACACGCAGAAATATATTAAAAATATTCTTAAGAAGCTTCAGAAATATATTCATGTCGGAGATAGAATTGAAACATTTGTTCGATAGTGGGTCGAAGTGGTTCCCCAATGATGGGCTTAAATAAATATGGTGTATTCTCACCATACGGGTCTGAGGTGATCCCTGAGGCTACGCTATTGTTTCCGACATGCTAGAAAGGAAAAATAATATATTTTCATTCCCCTTTGGAGAGACCTTCCAGGGGCTAGGTACCCCACCTGATAAAGTACTCATAAACGGGCATAAGAAAAATCAAAAAAGTTTCAAACCCCATCCTACTTTGTGGGACCACCCAGGGCTACGTTCCGTCCCCTGATAAGGCCCTCATAATAGTATATGAATTTTCTCTCACTTACCCTTATTTCCCTCTTACTCTCACCCTCGTTCCCCTCCCTCACTCGTACTCTCTACAACCATACAACTAAATCTTATAATAGTTATTGGTAACTGTATATGCGTATTACATAGAAATAAACTAAAAGCATAGATAAACGGAAGATTTTAAATTGCATACATTTTAAGTTCTTGGTTCAATTTGCTTGAAGCAAGCTTACGGTGATATCAATGTACTCGCAATTAGAACAGGTGCATTTATGTTAACCCTGATGAATCGTGCACCCGGATTTATGAACCAGGAGTGTCTACAATGCAAACTAATGACATAAATAATAAAATTATTATAAATTTGTCCACTCATTGGATTATGATAACACAAAGCATTGTTGCTTCCATTGGTGATGAAACACTTACGGAAGACTCGTTAGTCCGTTGGGAATCTGTCTCATTTCTTGCTGGGATAATTCCCAGTATTGGGCTAAATAATAGTATATTTGCTTTGCGTGACTTTCCTTTGTTTTTCCAAATATATATATATATATATATATAATATATATATATATTATATATATAATGTTATAATGTTTCAGACCAGGAACGGAGCAAGAGTGTCACTGGCCCCGGGGTAAAACTTATTTATGGGCCCCCTAACAAAATTTTTATTATACATTTATATTGCTTTTCTTTGCATTATTTATTTAGCATATATTTAAGAATTATGATACTACATGTACGCGTGGAGGCATAGAAGGCAAAACATTATGCAAAATATTGAGCTTTAAAAAGGATACTGTGAAATAAAAGTTTACTTACGACAACATCAGAACTTGACTTTTCTTGCCTTTCTTTCAGCAAATTCATTAATTAAATCCTCCAAGTTAATATTTTTAGCTTTCTTGTTTTCAATTGATATAATTGAGAGTCCACTTAATCTTTTCTCATTCATAGAATTTCGAAGATAGTTCTTTATTAGTTTAAGTTTTGAAAACGATCTCTCTGCACTTGAAACTGTCACAGAAATTGTGAGGAACAATGTTATGGCAGTCACAACTTCGGGAAAACTTAAGCACAAAGTACTGTTGTGTTTAATTAAAAATGAATATAGCTCACGGATTGTCGTCATTTTTTCAATGTCTGTTTTTAAGCACATCCGAAAAGAAAGTAATTGATTTGGAAATCCAGAGGAAATATCATTTTTATATTTATTTAGTAGCTTTGTTGCTCTCTCAAATAACTTCTCATCACTTGTTGAAACGACCCGGGCCCCCCCAAAGGCCCGAGCCCCGGGGCACTGCCCCGTCTGCCCGTAGCTAGCCCCGCCCCTGTTTCAGACCAACAAAGACCAGGATCTACTCATGGCTGGTCTACCTAACTGTGGTTGTAGTTGTGTATTGCGCATGTCCTCCGTGACCTTAAACTCTACCCAATCTATCAACATATGCGTCTAATCGATTTTTAAACATGTTTATAGACGTGCTACTAATTACTTCTACCGGCAAACTATTCCAGCTATTTACTATTCTATGCGTAAAAAAAATGTTGGCAATTGCTGTCTCGAACCTTCTACTTGTCAACTTACACCCGTTATTTCTAGTTCTATTATATTGTGATATTTCGAAAAAGCTATCTCTAATTATGTAATCGAACCCATTCATAATTTTAAAAACTTGGATTAGATCACCCCTTCCCCTCCTAGTTTCGAGTGTAGTCAATTTTAACTCCTTAAGCCTATCCTCGTACGACTTCGACCTAAGCGACGGAATCATCTTAGTTGCTCGTCTTTGAACTCTCGATTTTATCTATATCTTTGCGCATATGCTGATTCCAAAATTGGATCGCGTACTCCAAATGCGGTCTAACTAATGATTTATAAAGAGGAACAATAATATCGCGCGATTTGTACTTGAAATTCCTAGCTATAAAACTTAGCACCTTGTTCGCCTTATTGACCGCTGCTGTACTTTGTTTCGCTACTTTTAAAGCACCAGTGACTATAACTCCTAACTCTTTTTCCTGTTCTACGCTTGCCAACTCCTTCCCTGACATACTATACGCAAAATTACCGTTACGCGAACCTATATGTAAAATTTTGCACTTATCGACGTCAAATCTCATTTGCTATGTGACTGTCCAATCAACGATTTTATTCAGATCTTCCTGGATTTTACCTCTATCTCCATCATTAATTGCCCTACCACCCAACTTTGTGTTATCCGCAAACTCTGAAACTGTACTGACTAGGCCGACATCTAAATCGTTAATATATATAAGAAAAAGCAAGGGGCCCAATACAGAACCCTGAGGAACGCCGCTCGCTACATTAGCCCAACACGACTCCGCTCCATCAACGATCACCCTCTGTTTCCACCCTCTGTTTCTGGAAAGCAACAGGAGGTGTATATATATATATATATATATATATATATATATATATATTCTGTATATTAACTGAGCATGGACTTTAGAATCACCTGTATATTATGTTAAGTAAACCAAGACCACTATATATTATTATTACATCTATAATAATTAACCTTTTCACTCCTTTGCGCAAAATATGAGGATGTTTATACTGGTTGCTGAAGGAGTTAACGTACAAACGCTTACAACAATAAAATAGAACATAACAGTGGTTTATTTGTATTCAAGATTTACTAACATCAATTACAGGGAAACTCCTTCAATAGGAGGAGATTGTAGAATGTAGATTCCAGTCGACCAGGGAAATACTCCGGGAAGGGACGTTAGGCAGGAGACAGGGAGTGCTGGGATTCCCGCTTCTTCTGTTACTGTGCTCTTCAGCTGATCTTTTACCATATCTCATCTACACACATACACAGACTTCTCCTACTATTCTTCAATACATATACATACAGCGGACACACTGCACAATCTTTTGAAAATAATAATAATAATAAAAAAATGGCACCGTCTTTAAGAGTCTCGGAGTCCCCTTGGAAGGAGCCTATAAATGTTCCCATTTCTGGTTATCACGCTTCCAGTACCGGAAACGCAGACCCGGGCAGCAGGGCTGGTTCTGCTAACACTCATTCGAGATTTTATGAACCTCTGTCTGATTCACTTTTCATAAACTTCTGCAACATTCAAGGCCTTTTCTGAAATTTACAATCTGTTGAACACCATTGCACCACCTCTAAACCCCACCTCTTCCTCAATGAAACTCAGGTGTTTTAGAAGACTGACAGCAACCACTTTTCTGTGCCCAATTCTTTTTATACTCAATTTCATTCCAAAGGTGAATGTTACGTATATATATACGCACTGACCTAAATTGCTTTCGTATTCTTGAACTTGAATCTTTCAAATTCCACACCCTCTGGCTACGGCTTACATGCTAATCTCAAACTAATTCTACCAATTATTCAAAACTCTTTGACTAACTCACTTCCAAACTGGAACACATTATATCCCACTCTCCTTTCGCTGAAACCTCCATTTTGGGTAATTTAAATGTTCACCACCACCTTTGACTTTCCTCTCATTTCACTGATATCCGTGGTGAACTAGCTTACAAATTCTCTATCTTGAGTGACCTATATAGATCAGATTGGACAGCACCATTATCGTATCTCCGATCGCCTTCAGGATAGGTCCAAGATGCTGGATTTATTTCTAACGACTCATCCTTTTTCTTACTCTGTCCAACATTTTTCTTCTTTGGGCTCCTCCGACCACAATCTTATATGTTTCCTGTCCTATCGCTCCATTTCGGCATTTGCATCTTCCCAAGAGGAAGCGCCTTTGACATTTTGGCGCCGCCGATTGGGAAACCCTTTGGCAGTACTTCTGTGATTTCCAATGGAATGATTACTGTTTTTGTGGCCGGGCAACCCTCCGAGCGTTCTGAGCGCATCACGGAGGTGATTCTCTCGGGCATAGAGGTGTACATTCCATGCTCTTTTCCTACTACTAATGCAAAATATCCGTGGTATAACTTCACTTGTTCCAATGCTATTCGCAAAAGAGAGGAGGCTTTCAGAAAGTACCGTCGCCATCCAACTCCTGACACTCACTCAGCTTATATTTCTGCCCCGGAATCGTGCAAAATCTGTTCTTCCACTCGCCAAAAATTCCTTCATCCTCATCCGACAAAAATGTGAAAACCTATCCAGTTCTAATTCTTCTTGCTCTTTCTGACATCTAGCTAAGAACTTCTCCAACAACTTTACACCCACTTCTTTCCCTCCTCTTTTCCATTCCGACGGCTCAGTTGCAGTTGACAAAGCTGAATTCTTCGTCAAACTTTCAGCTCCAACTCAACCATGAACAAATCCGGTACTATTCCTCCCTCTCCTCCTCTCTCTGACTTTATTATGTCTGAAATTAGAATATCTTCAAAAGATGTTTTTTCTGCCCTATCTGGGCTCAACTCTAGGAAGGCGTATGGTCCTGATGGTGTTCCTCCTGTTGTTCTCCAGAACTGTACTTCTGTGCTGACACCCTGCCTACGCAAACTCTTTCGTCTTTGTCTTTCATCTGGTACTTTTCCTCTCTGCTGGAAGTTCGCTTTCATTCAGCCTGCCCCAAAGAATAGCGACCGCTCTTAACCCTTCAACTATCGTCCAATCGCTTTGATTTCTTGCGTTTCTAAATTTTTTTAATATATTCTCAATAGGAAGATTCTTAAACACCTCTCTACTTACAATCCTCTTAAAGATCGTCAGTATGGGTTCCGCAAGTGACGCACTGCTGGCGATCTTCTTGCATATCTCTCTGACTCTTGATCATCCTCCTCTCGAGATTTCGATAAAACTTTTGCTATTGCGTTAGACATATCAAAAGCTTTTGATAGAGTTTGGCACAAATCCTTAATTTCCAAAATGCACTCCTTCTGTTGCTATCCTTCTCACTGTGCTTTCATTTCTAATTTCCTTTCTGGCCGATCTTTAGCTGCGGATGTAGATGGCCACTGTTCTTCTCCTAAAGCTATGCTGGTGGTAAAGCTAAAGTGGTGTTCCTCAGGGGTTCTGTCCTCTCACCCACTCTTTTCCTTTTATTTATCAATGATCTATTAAGTCGCACTTCCTGTCCTATTCAGTCCTATGCCAATGATTCCACTCTTTACTTCTCCACCCACTTCACAAAGCATCCCTCTCAACAGTCACTCCATGCTTCACGCAGGACGACTATGGCACACCTGACTTCTGATCTTTCTGCTGTCTCTGATTGGGGCAGAGAAAACCTTGTGGCTTTCTATGCCTCAAAAACTCAGTTCCTCCATTTGTCTACTCGTCACAATTTTCCACACGACTATCTCTTTATCTTCAACAATACACAACTCAATCTTTCCTCTTCTCTTAACATTCTTGGTGTTTCCTTTTCTCATGATCTTTCCTGGAAAAATCACATATATTCTCTTTCCAAAACAGCTTCTAAGAGGTTAGGTGTGCTGTACCGCCTCCCAGTTTCTTCACCCCAACTCAGTTGCTCTCTCTGTAGAGGGGTCTTGTCCGCCATACTTGACCATGTGCCTCACTCTCTCTCTGTACTATCGCTATTATAACGGACATTGCTCTTCTGATCTCTCTAATTGCACGCTTCCTCCTTTAAGGAGAACATACAGTATCAGATTTTCAACACATTCTTATCCCTTTCCTGCCCAACTCTCTAACGCAAGGGTTAACCGATATTCTCAATCTTTCATCTACCGAGCCTGTTAACTCTGGAATAACCTTCTTCAAGCCATGTTTCCCCCTGTCTATGACCTCCAAACGCAGAGTGTCCAGACATCTCGAAAAACTTTGGACTTCGATTTCTGTCCTCTTCTCCTTCTATGGGGAGGGGAGCGTTTTTGCGGGCATACGCCTTTGGCCTCTCTTTCCTACATAAAAAATATACAGAATGTATTATCCCATTAGTGCTGAGAGGTTTTTCCCAAGACTGAATAAAATCGTCTAGCGTTAGCCAGAACAAAATCAGTGATGTGACGCTCGGCACTAATGTATTAATATGATAAATATATATTCTGGTAAGTCGCATATTTGATAAAATATACTAATTAGTAAAATACATGTAACTTCCTTGTAAAGTGAATTCTAATTCTTTCGGCAGTCCATAGTTGACTTTTGAAATAGAAAATGGTATCGGTAAAGGAGTACAGATTACCGAAAGTAAGTTGATTTTAACTTTATTATGCGATTTTAATGAACTAATTTTTTATTGTTTCCTATTAATAAAAACAAAATACAGTATATTCCAGAACGAGTTGCGGGAAGTTAGTTTAAATTAGGTCAGGTTATGTTGTTGTGTTACCGTACGTTAAGTTACATTATGCCCGGTTAGGTTACACTTGGTTAGGTCACGTTAGTCTAGTTAGGTCAGTTATTTTCATTGAAAAATTAAATTAGTTTGAAATCAGAAATCCTTATACTTGCATGAACTCGAACGTCAACATTATGAAATTCGATTTTTTTTATGTAACGCGTCTGTAGTACTTTTTTAGGTTACTGTTTGGACGTTCAGTATTACAGACGCGTTACATAAACAAAATCGAATTTCATAATGTTGACGTTCGAGTTCATGCAAGTATAAGGATTTCTGATTTCAAACTAATTTAAATTTTTCAATGAAAATAACTGACCTAACTAGACTAACCTGACCTAACCAAGGGTAACCTAACCGGGCATAATGTAACTTAACGTAACACAACAACATAACCTGACCTAATTTAAACTAACTTTTTAGTATCGACATTATGCAGATCGACTTTGTTCCGCTACCCATAATAGACTGTCCTTTCAGTAAAGCACTTTCATGAGTATGCCAGCAGGGAGAGCTGAAAACTACTATTCACGCGATGTATCAACAACGCACACGTGAATGTATGCAAACATGCCTTTTGAGTCAAAGTATTTGCAAATACAAATCCTTTCCCTTTTTTGTATTGCGACGTGATGCAGGGCTAATGAGCCTCAAAATTGTACTTTCAAATATGGAATATTATTATTTCTAAAATTGGTTTTAGTATTACAAATACATTTTATTTTATATCACTGTTGCACTTAGTTTATGAAACAGAGAGAGAGAGATAGAGAGAGAAGAGAGAGAGTGAGAGAGAGAGAGAGAGTGAGTCTTATTCAATTTCTTCCTTTATCTCAAAATATTTTGGTCTTTCTTTCACTCTCTATTCAAATCTCTCCCCAAAATTTGCTGCTCTAATTAATATTTAAACATTTCAGGATCTTCTCTGTTTCTAAATAAAGGTGAACTTGTTTTTGTTCCAAATTTTAAACATTTGCCAGACAATGAGTTATTGTTTTTTTTTTACCAAAAAAGGAAATTAAGAAACGAAGAAAAGGCAAATATTAAAAGATAACTAAAATTTAATATGTGACACAACTGTTAATTCAGTGAAGGATGTTAATTTAAATTTGAATGTTTGTTATAAAATACTTGTATACATATAAAATAGGATTGTACAAATACGATTGTAAAATTCTCTGAAATTTTGAGAGCGGTATATTTTCGCTGGGAATTTTTGGAAACTTTGGAAAATTTGGGGAATTTTTAAAAGTTTTCATTTTCATGAAACGAACAGCTGCGTATTCTTGAATCATGATACTTCATGTAGAATAATGCAGCTAAGAAAAGCGATTCATAATGCAGTTAGTGATGTCAGCAAATGATTCGCTTCAATATTTTTTGTGAGCCATAACTTAAGCTTCGCCTCCAATAACACTAAACAACAAAACAGAACATTTTTTTGTCTTTCGAATGAATTTATGTGATTCCACTGTCCTTTTTAACGCTGATTAAGAATTTCAAAACAAAATATTTCTATCACCCACCAATTTCGATGGAAATGCAAATGAAAATTTACAGATTTTCTTACTTTTTTGGTATATTTAATCGTATAAAAAAGAAGAGTACCTTACCTAAAATGTTTTTGCAACTGATTTTCGCTTATAACTAGTACTAAGGGCTTCTCTTATAAGTGTCCAACAGTAGTCAGGCAATATACTGGGGCTATATCTTCCTTGGTACCGCTTTTCCATGGGTGATATATCCTGATGAGTTTTCACCATGCTCATCGCTAACAGCGGCCAGGTTTGATGGGAAGAAGTCTAGGTGGGAGTGCAGGAAATGCATTTTCAAAGACATGGCTTGGGAAGCAATGTCTTTGCTCCACCAGGGAAACATAATTTTCTGATTTGACCCTGCAGAAGAAATTCGTAGTCACTTCTTTAAAAGCTTTTGATGCTGTTCTTTCAACCTCATTCAAAGACTCATCACTTCTCTGATCTTTGGGCCCACAAAAATGCCTTCTTTAATTTTCGCTTCGCTGATTCTAGGGAACATCTGTTTTAGATATATAAATCCAGGTCCTTCTTTATTCATGGCTTTTACAGAATTTTTCATCAAACTAAGTTTAATATGGAGAGGTGGTAAGAAAACTTTTGCTGGATCTACTAGGGGTTGATGGGCAACATTTTCTGTCCTGGAACCAAATTTTGTCGAAGTGGCCACTCTTTCTATGTACAGGGTGTCCCGTAAGTCTGGACCCATAGGGAAAAATAATAAAATTACAAAATAGTCCAAAAATTTATTTATAATATATTTTTTTATTATTTTTATTATTATTTTTATTATTTTTTTATTATGATCTTACTCCGCTGGAGTTTTATTTGTGGGGCCACTTGAAAGCCAAAGTGTACGAGGTCAAACTTCAGAACATTTTCCACCTTAAAGCACGCATTGTGGAGGCGTGTCAAGAAATTTCTGCGACTGTGATTCAGAAAGTGCTGTCGCAGTGGAGATTACGTCTTCAACTATGTGTGCGACACAACGGCGGACACTTTGAACAGATTATGTAATAAATTTTTGGACTATTTTGTAATTTTATTATTTTTCCCTATGGGTCCAGACTTACGGGACACCCTGTATAATGACTCCCTTTAGCTCCGCTGTCCCAGTAGCAGAGGAAACAAAAAAACTTTATGTATATATGTTTCAAAAGTAATTGCATACTGTCATATGATTCCTTCATATGAACTTTATGTGCAATCGGAACCGAAGGAGAGACATTACCGTTGTGCAGTAGTACAGCTTTCAAACTCAACTTTGATGAATCGACAAAAAGCCGCCATTCCTTAGGATTGTGCTCTCATCCAAGTGCCTCCATTCCTTAGGATTATGCTCTCGACCAAGTGCCTCCATTCCTTAGGATTGTGCTCTCGACCAAGTGCCTCCATGAGAGCGTTCACATCATTACAATACACTAAATCACTTTCCCAAGTGAAAAACGACGTGAAGTGTGTCTGATGCTTACGAAATGATGATATTTTTACAGTTTTGTAAGAGATTCCAACCTTTTAATCTAGAACCTAAGAGCTCAGACTGATTTTTAGATACTGTAGATTCAATTCTCTGACAAGGTCATTTAATTCTGACTGAAAATTTAAATGAAGTTCATCCGATGAAGGTGGTTGAAATTGTGTATCCATGTCATCTTGTCTGTCCGAAGGTTCATTACGAGATTCATCATCAGGCTCATCCTCATCTAAAGTCCATGTCTTTGGTGGTTTTGGTACTGGCAAATCGTCACAATGTGAAAGAGGTCGCATGGCTGACAGTAAATTAGGATACTGAATCGCATGTTTACTTTTGAGAAATGTCCACTTATCTTTTTTACACAGAAGTAGCAATCAGTCGAGTGGTCTCTTGGTTCTCTCCATACCATTGGGACCACAAAAGGCATTGAAGAACGAGTACCTTTTAACGACCCTCTCAGAGATCTTGCACAAGAAACACAACATACATGATGAGCCCAGATTTTGTCTTGATTTTCTACTTTGTATACTTAAATAAATATACGCATATTATATATAAACATGTAAATATAAATAATAATATGCATAATATAAAGATTTTATGGAAAATAAATGACTAACAATAAATCTCGTATTATGATGCAAACTGAGGAATGCTATCTCGATCTTAAAGGGTTTTAAATTGCAAATCCCTCAAAAACTATGGGTGATAGAAAAATATGTGTTCATTTTCGTAATCAGCGTAAAAAAGAACATAAGAATCACCCACATTTATGAAAAGGAGAAAAACTTTGTTGAACAGTGTAAGTTATTAAGGCCTTGGTACTTCGATCCACGGTTCGAAATTGTCTTCCTTACCGTCAAGGTCTGACTAAAAAGAAACGACTAAGTTTCAAGACTTAGTTAGGATAGTAGTATAGGTGAAAAAATGACAAGAGGGGAAACGAGGGAATAAGGGGAGGGGGATGAAGGGAAAAAGAGGGAAAGAAGAAGAAAGATTTTAATCTCTCAAAGGAGGGTGGGAGATGATAAGGGGATAGGAGATAAGATAAGATTGTTGGGGTGCCGCTTCCCCGAAAATAGAAAATTGAACATAGAGTAATCTAACTTAACCTAGCCTGAACTTGAAAATAAAATTGTTTACATATATATATATATATTATATTATATATATATATATATATATATGTGTGTGTGTGTGTGTGTGTGTGTGTGTCTGACGTCATATTATGAACTTTAGCGGCCACCATTGAACCCTCTCTTAGGCATAACAATGATATTACACCATCGGGAGTCAAACCCCGACTTCAATCTTTATAGTACAATGATTCGTTCTTGCATAACCTAAACTCACTTTTCATGCTACCTCAAGAGTAACCTAACCTAACCTGAATATAAACTATAGTAATCTAACCCAACCTATCTCGCAAGCATCATCTTTTCACGCTACCCCAAGAATAACATAACCTATCCTAACTTAACCTACTGTTACACAGGAGTAAAAAATTTGAAAGTGAAACTAACCTAACCTATGATCGAACCCCTCTACAGCCCAAAATAAAAAGTCATAAAAATTTATTACCTTACAAATTACAACGAAAATAAGTGCAATGCAATACAATATAACTATGCGGATTTTGTAGAAACTAAAATAAGTGTTCTATTAGTCCACTATTATTCTCAACAACATATTGGAGTCTTCGGGGTAGATTGTGGACCGAACTCTGCAATTCTTCGGCTGATATCGTATTTATCTCTCTCGTGATTTTAACTTTCAAATCATGTAAGTTCGAAGGTTTTTCGGTGTGATATACTCTAGCCTTTAGCACACCCCATAGCCAATAGTCCATGGGTGTTAAGTCAGGAGAACGTGTTGGCCAAGGATGCCCATATTCACGTCCAATAACCCTTTCTGCTGGGAAAATCTGGCGAAGGTAATCTCGCACTACAACGGAATAGTGCGGTGGTGCATCATCGTGTTGGAAGATGATGGTATTCACCTTCTGTTGGATACATACCAAGATGCTCTTTCAATAACCGACGTATGCTGCGTGCAGGAATGTTTGTAGCGGCGGAGATCGGTGAAGACGATGCAAGACCTAATGAATTTGAGGACTGAATTGTTTCTAGAGCTGTTGACACAATTTCAGATCGTTGCTCCATAAGTGACTTTCTCCCAGATTTAGAAACATCATGAAGGGATTTAGTTTTTTCGAACTTGAAAATTAGTCATCTTATGCTGGATACATCAATTGTGGATCTCTGTGTTTTGTGGTTCGTGTTGTAAGTTTTTAATGCCGCTGTGGCGCTCTCTCCAAAAGCATAATAAAGTTTTACTAGCTCCAGACGTGCATCCAAATCAATTGACATCTAAAGATAAGAAGGTAAATGTGAATATAGCAAAATAAATCCAAATCATTGAAATCTAAAGATAAGAAGGTAAATAAATATGCATATTGCGAAATAAATCCGCATTATATATAGTTTGAAAGAAAAAATTTGATTGGCTCAAATGTGATTGGCTTCCTGTTAATCAGTAAATAGTTTTGGGCGCTACATATGGCCAGCCCGTATATAGTGCGTAGTGATTTCTACGTGCACTGTCTCTCCCTAAATGCATTTTGTGGGGGTGGCTTAACCCACTCGGCATTTGCTTTATCTCCCTGATACACAGCTGTGTAAATATATTTCATACCCTGATAAGGGATCAGTAGTCAGTACACAAACTGAATCATTGAAATATAATGTAATAAATTCTCTTTTTCTCTCTCTCTCTGGTCCGACATAAATTATTATTATCATCATTATTATTATTATTTTCCCCGTTGGAGTCGGTCAGTGGTGAACATTATTGTTATTATTATCCTGTCCCCATACCCATCCCCTCAAGATCAGCTACCTTCAGCCAGGTGACACACACACACACACACACACACACACACACACATTCTCTTCGAATGACCCATTAGCAACACTGAGAGATTACATGATACAGACAGCATTGACCATGATGATAGTCCCTCATACAGGCACTCTCCCAACCCAAAGTCGCTTACCTCAATTTATTAAAATACTTGTCCAAAAGCTATCAATTTCAGTTCAACTACATTTTATGTCAGTGATACAAGAAAAACAAATCTGTCTCTCTGCATGACCCATGTTTTGATGCGTATTTAAATATACTTTCTTTCAATACATATACACACGGATCGGTTGAGTGGGAACTTTTAAAACTAAACTGATTAGGAGATGTTCATTTCCAATCATATAATTGGCATAGTAAAGTTTCGAGAAGCAGGAGGTGACAGGAATAGGCCTGTAATTATTGGTGAATAGAATTTCCCCATATTTATGTTTGACAAGGGGCAAGATATACACCTCATAAACTCTGCAGAAGTGTAAATATGAGTGAGTATGGTTGAGAAAAACAATGAGATATGCAGACTCTGGTATCATTGGCAAATTTAAAGTGTTCATACAGTATGATTGCTCATCTACCCCTGAGGCAGAACTGGTTTTTAACTACTTAATCAGACTGTTAATTTCAGGAACTGGAGTCCATGTATTTTACTTGGAGTCTCCCACAGATGTTTTATTGCAGTCCCATCCAAGATTGATTTTAGCATTTTACAATTGTAAGACTTAATCATGGTCCTTCCTGCTCCCCCTAGCTAATATGGATATTTGTGTGTGAGTTTACAGTGAGAATCATTTGATTACAGGCAAGATGTAAAATTTCTAAATTATTAAAGAGGTGATCTGTTCTGTCTTTATATTCTATTCTCTGTTGCATGTTAAAACCAACATTTCAATATGTTTACAAGGAGCTTTTCTGGTCTTAAATTTTTAAATAAAATTTTGTGTTTCACTCTATCATATGCTATGTTTATATATCCAAGAAACAGTTCTAATTAACTGAATTACTGCCAGTGTATTTAAATATATTCTTCTCCAATGCATAGATACACAGATCCGTTGAGTGAGAACTTTTTAAAACCATACTACATTTAAATTTATTTCATAATTAGTTCGCCCAAAATTGAGCCAACTTGCCACAATGCAAGATCTTATTAATAATTAATTAACATCTACAACAGAAAGCTGATGTGACTAACTAAAGTCACATCAGCTTGGGGTAATGACACTGATGTGTCATTACCCCAAGTTAATGACACATCCAAATTAATAAATTCAACTTTATATAATAGAATAGCCTTAATGCCAAACAACATTGAAATATTACACATGCTTGTCAATTTTTAACTTTTACTTTGACCCACATTCAAATTTATTTCTCAACTAATTAAACCAAAATTGAGCCAACTTGTAACAATGGAAGACTTTATTAATGATCAACATCTACAGTTTAGTACAATGTCAACAACAGTTGTGAATATTGTCCATTCTCACACTGTTTAATACTTTATGCACCGGAGATTTATTTTTTATACCACACTAAATATATGCACCTTATTTCTGCACGTCAAAACCCCTGAGCCTAGTTCCCAAATAAATTAGTTTTTCTTATTGGGCAAACAACAATTGAAGCAGGTTGTTTTACTTTGAACCCTGGAGAATGAACGTAAAAGATAATTTATCAATTTTATAGCCATTTGAAATACTACAGTACTTACATTCGTCTATAGTAACAAAAACATAAAGGAACAATATACTTCAGGCATATTTGGCAGGTTGCCTTAACTTCTGACTGACAACAAAAACAGAAAACCCCCCAGATTTTTCCAGGTAAAAGCCAGGAAGATCATTTCCCCACAATGTGGGAGTGAGTGCATCCAAAGGATCACCTTTTGTTTGAGGGTTAACAGATAAGTGGCCGACTCAAATTAATCCAGGAGCCAGCAAACAGGAGTGAACCATAACCTCACCAACTGGTTTGAAATGAACACGAGATTTTTAGTACACCATGGCAATTTCAAAGCTTTCCTTTTCATAGAGGATGGAAGCCATAACAAAACAAACTAAATTTAGCGAAGATGTAGAAGTCTTTTCTCAAATATACTGTATGATCTTCAAATGCAAATACCATAGCAGAGAGATCTGATATGGACACGGGAAAAGTAAGAAAAGTAAATTACTGAGGAATGAAAATTCTGAATCCATGTGAAAATTTAACATTTTTTGAATGAACTATCTATTTTTCTAGATTTACTAAAATATCAAAGAATCTTTTTTGTATAAGAATCCTTTATTAAACTTTAGTGCAAATCAAGATTTATGTACATTTATGTACATTCTATTCATGAATGATGAGAATGTTTAAAACATATGAAAGTTATGTCAAGTATTATTAAGTAGGCCTAAGTAAATATTTAGCTAACATTAATAAAACTTTGTTCTTCAACTATTTCGAAACATTTGAAGTCACAATTTTATCTTCTATTATGCCATTTTACTCTGACATCAATAATGTGTTTTGGGGCTTCACTAATTTCTTTTCATCGTCAAATAAGTTTAAAATATTCACTTAAAGAAGATGAGGAAATTTTTTGTTTCTAAGTTTCTATTCTCAGAACCTATCTAATGCATGGGTGATTCTTTTAGAAGTATCAAATTTTTAAACATTTTCTGGGGTTCTGGCTTGAGTTAACCTAATCCAGTACCATATTATGACTATGATAAAGAGAGACACTCCATGGGCTGGTGTATTATCCATGATTTACTGAGTGGTGGACTGTTTCCTCTATAACTGAAAAGTAATTTTTAAGAACCTTTGCACAGTTTTTCCATTTTTTCCTTTACAGTATTAATGCTCTGAGATAAAAACTTTCCACTACCTTCTTCTCATGTTGCTTCATGTGTGATGTCTTTATAGAAATACTTTTCAGTTCATTTATTTCATTTGAGGCAAACTAATCAGTTTGTTATAAATTTGCATCTGCAACATGATATTATCAATTAAGTTTTGGAAGTATTATATCTAGTAGAGCTATACAGTATATCAAAAGCACAAGTTTCAGAGCATGATACACCTATTGGTGAACCCATGCCCTAGAAGATTCATCTAATATTTTAACTGAAATCTATAAATACAGTAATGTATCAAATTAAGATAGGCCCCATATACTGTATTCTCTAAATGTAACTTTTTGATAAAACCAATGAAAATTTAAACTTTATATAAAGGGGCAGAAAAAGTATCATTGAATCTTCAGAACTGTCAAAGCTTTACCAAAAAGATGGAGTCATCCGACTCAGACTCGGGAATATTTTGTTTCACGTTATAATAAGATCTTAGGAAACAGAGAACACCAGCAAAAGTAAGCTGATCTTTGGAATCTTTCAATAGCCTATCATTTACCTAAAAAACAGAATACAGACAAGATAGGATTCTCCAAATTAAGATCAAAGGAGTCTGATTGTAAAGCTGTTGTTGGTGCTTGGCTCAACGGTTTCTGAGCCAAGTTTCATCGTAAACAACCACTACAGCACCATCAACATCGATTAGTATACTTCATATGTTACCCACCCAACAAGGAATGTTATTCGATGAAGTGCAACATTTAACCATCGCCTACTGATTTTAAAATCATCTACAACATCTCTTTCATGATGGACGCCGACCGGCAGAATTAACATAGCACCTATTGCTATCAAGTCTTGACACAATTTGTTAACCTGTAAAACACTTCACCGAGACAATTACAAACATCTTTCACAAGTAACATGATTTCATCACAAAATGCAGCTAACTAACTCACAGCAAGTGATTTCTCAATTATTAACAGAGAATGTATGCCTCGTTATTAGAGATTCTTTTAAAATCATACCATTTGTAGAACAATGATTTCATGAAAAGAACTGTATCGGCGACACAAAAATTATCATTTTCTGAAACAAAAGCTTGTTGTTTGAGAACTTTCTCAGAGAGAGCGAAAGAGTTACCTATAAAGGATATATGGCTGTATAATATGATGGTGTAGGGTTTGCTTAATCGATCTGTTTTCGCTGTTGAGGTGACCCGGCCACTGACCCGTTCGTGGGTGGGTGCTGACGACATAACATTTGGTTCATAACTGCAACGATGTTAATTTACACATTGGATGTTACTAGAAGGGTGGCTGCATATGGCCCAGCGGGACACCCTGTGAGACAAAGGTTTTATTGTTGAACCTGAAAGTACAACCCTATAGTTCTTCAAAATCACTTGTTGCCACTTTCAAAAAGTGTCCGTTATAGCCAGTTGCGTAACAACCAGGTTGGGGGCCCTGGTTCAGGACATCCGAATGGGGCCCATCCACATAAAAATGAAATGATTTTCAAAGCAGGCCATTTATTGATTCGTCAAAAAAAAAAAAACGCATACAGGCGCACAGAAAATTGCATAAACAATTGCAATTTGATGAATAAATAATGCTAAACTACTTAACTTTAAATAATAGTTTTTGGATAAATAATCTTACGGTTAGAGAATCCTTGTACAATTTACTACTCAAATAGCCGCATACACTTCAAATATGGCCATTTTACTTCTGTAACTGATAATATAAATATTTTAATTAATAATTACATCTTTGGAAATTTTATAAAATAAGTTTAAATATTTTTTACATTTTAAATATAATCTATAAAAATAAATAGTTATCAATAGATTTAAATCAAAATTGTTATGTATTTATATAATATAAACTGCTGATGTTCTGATAGCAGAGCATGTGGCATTTTGGCCCAAGATTGCTTGGGTCCCTTGAGGCTTCGGGGCACTGGTTTCGGTAAACCACCTGAACCACGCTTGTTACGCCACTGGAACTTATAGCCGCCATCTTGAATTCAAAATGGCCACCCATTGTATTATACTTATACAGTAATATGGTAGTTAATAAAAAAGCCACTACCATTTATTTTTTTCAGCATTTTCTTGGAAAATACTGTCTTTAAACTTATTTATTTTTATTTCCCTTAAAAATAATATTTCTAATTATTATTGTAAATTTGGTTTAAAATAGCTAAAAAGTGATCATTTATACATTATTAGCATCATGAGATACCAACTTTTCCAAGATATGCTATTTTTTATTTAATTATATTTTCTACTGTAAGTTAGTAGTTTCTGTTTTTTAATTTAGAAAACTAGAACGAAATGTGAATGTGAATCAAAGGTTTCTAGCCCCACCTAATATATAATGTTTCCTATATCATGTTCACAAGTTCAGTATGTAGTGAAGTTCAACACCACTTACGGTAGAATGGGGAGAGCTCTGTGCAAAACGTAAGTGAAGCTCAAAACCACTAAATATTTGTTTTAAAAAATAGCTGGAAAACAAATAAATAGCAACGATTATTTTTTGCTTATGCATAAGCAATTAACACAGAGGACTCTAAAAGTTCACATGAGTTTTTAGTTGATATATGTAAATCTATTATTTACATATTAATATACGAGTATTAATAACAATACATGTAGAGAACTTATTTTATGGTATTTACACCTTGTTTTGTCCATTTCAGATGACGTGGTGACTTTGGTAAAACTGCTGAAAATAATAGTGTCCAACAATGAAACACCTCGCATCATTGAGCTCACTGACTGAAGCACCTCACTCCAAGATTTCTAGAACTACAGGTAATGCTTGTTTTATCTGTGACAACTGCGGAAATGAGCAACTAACTTTCTTTACATCAGCTAGCTGGAACACATTATGCACATAGAGCAGAAAATGGGCAACCCTGGCTCCGTATGGTACTGATATATCCAAGAGATTTTCCAATGTGATTGAGAAGCTCCGTCAGTATGCTGAACCAGAACAGGCAGTAGGCAAATTCCACTATCATCGGACATGCTATCAACATGTAACACATAAAGCCCATTTACAGCGACCTGAAAAGAAGTGTGCACTATCTATTACTCTAGCTGCAACATCAACTTCAACAACAGTACCTATTGCATCTACAAAGTCAAAAGAATCCACAAGTGCTCTTAAAAAGTGTATTATTTGCCAGGAGGATAGGAAGGATCCAATTGATAGAAGAAAATTACAGACACTTCGAAAGTTTGAAAAGGACAAACCAACCAAGACATTTAAAGATGCAGCTATGCTCCACAGAACCCAGAAAATGGACAAAGGATCTGGTGCATATTAGAGATTATATCATTTGACGTGTTTGCTTATGAAATACTGTATCATAAGACCTGCTTACAGTACTTTGAAAGAGACAGTGTCCTGCGGAAACTTCAAGAGAGTAATGCTGGTTTAGGCCCTGACAGTCATAAAGAAGCATTTTCAAAACTGTGTGCTGAACTTGATAAAGACTTATTTCTTAAAAATGATGTATTAAAGATGTCAGTAGTGAGAAGTCGTTATTGTGAACTCTTGAAACATCATGGTGTTGACACTGATATTTCTACCATGAAGAGCTCACGACTGAAACAAAAGTTGCAACACTGGTATGGATCTCAAATTGGATTTTGGCATCCAAAAAACAGAAGTGTGTCAGTGTCAGAGATAATTTATTCAACGAATGTTTATACTGGTGAAGTGATTGAATGTGGAGTATTAGGAAAGACTGCAGATGATCCATCTCTGCAAATGTATGAAGGCTGCAAAGCTGTACGGGAAGAAATACTCAGGACTGACTCATCAGCATCATAGCCTCCAAAGGCGGATGATATTAGTGAGTCTAAAATTAACATTCCTCCATTGCTGTACAGTATGCTGGCATGGGTGATATCAGGCAGAACATGTAAGACAGTTGATGAAAGTGGTAGAATTTCTGTTGGTCAAATTTACATCGAAGGATATTAAGTCTTGGACAAGACATTATATTCTGTACATCAAGTGGAAAGATTGTAACTCCTAAGAGTTTAGCTATACCCTGGACCAGGGCCGCCTAGAGGGCTGGGAAAACGGGATA
Organism: Bathynomus jamesi; assembly: GCA_023014485.1. NCBI lineage: Eukaryota > Metazoa > Arthropoda > Malacostraca > Isopoda > Cirolanidae > Bathynomus > Bathynomus jamesi. Next base: position 1,943,426 of record JAJOZX010000046.1, on the reverse strand, counting down.
AATCCCCGGGACCAGGACCTCTAGGGGTCCCGGAAAGAGGAGGGATAAAATCTAAAAATATTAATAAAGCAATTGATTAAATAACAGAGAGGAAATATAATTAATGAACATACATTTTATAGAGATTATCATAGTCAAACTGAAACAGATAAAATATTATCTGCGGTCCACCAATGCCCAAGACCGACGGTGCTCGGACTTTTCGTCGCCGGACGTTTCGTCGCCGGAAATTTCGTCGTCGGACGTTTCGTCGAACGGACGTTTCGTCGCCGGACGTTTCGTCGAACGGACGTATCGTCAAATGGCTATTTCATATTTCTACCACCCCCATCTCAGATAATGTAATGGTGCAATTATAGGTTAATCAACCAACCAGGTAATTGCGCACTTAGAGGTTAATAAACCAACCAGCGTCCACAGCCGGGTAAAGTTTACGTTCCCCCTACATTATCCTAGTGTAGTTTACATTCCCCTACATTATTCTACTGTAGTTTGCGTTCCCCAACTTTGTCCGCGTATACCTAATCAAATAAAACGTTAAAACTAACGAAAATATTACGACTTAACCTAACCAATCGTATATATATATATATATATATATATATATATATATATATATACTATATACATATATATACATATATATATATATATATATATATATATATATATATATATATATATATATATACGATTAATTAGGTTAAGTCGTAATATTTTCGTTAGTTTTATCGTTTTATTGATGGATTCATTTAAAAAATGTCTCCTAAAGATCCTAGTGTAGTTTACGTTCCCCAACTTTGACCTAGTGTAGTTTGTGTCCCCTTTTGTGTCGGGGAAACGTAAACTACACTTGCTCCTAATATATAAATAATATATAATTACTAAATATATATATAATTACCAAATATATATACCTAAATACCTAAAAGCAATACCTAAAAGCTATTGCACATAATTTGTAAGTTTATAGGGGCACAATTTTAAAATTTCTTTCTTCCGAAATTTAAATAAATATATTTTATTTTTAAATGAAAATACAGTTCTTTCCAAAAAAAAATCCCGTAAAGGAAAATAAACCTCCTTTTAAACAAATTCATTTTATTTTTACATGAAAATGAAGTTCTTTTAAAAAAAATCGTTTGACGAAACGTCCGTTCGACGAAACGTCCGTTCGACGAAACGTCCGTTCGACGAAACGTCCGTTCGACGAAACGTCCGGCCACGAGACCGACTGACAGATCTGGGAACCATTGTAATTGAAAGCCAGTTAGCCCGTACTTTAAATTTCATCAGAATCATTTACCACTTTGCTAGAGAGAAGGCAAAGAAAGTACACTTCTAATCATGAAAATCTTGCAGTAAACAGTTGGCTTGCCTACATGGACTGGTATTGCATTTGTAAATTGTATGGTGATAGAATTAATATAATTGATTCGAAAAATAAAATTGTCATTTACCTCTCAGATGTTTATTCATACTCTGTGTTTTGAATAGTGACTTGGACATATAATCAGTTTGCTTGTTATGTACACAAAAAACATTCATAATAAAATATTGAGTAAACAGGGGAGCCCATATACCAATCCTTCCCCAGGGCCCGTGGCAGCTCTCGGCGGCCCTGCCCTGGACAATTAGGCAAGCTACAGGTCCAGCAGAAATGTGCAGCTGTTGAATAGATTTGGACATGGCGTATCAAATGAATTTATCAGGGAGGCAGATACTGCAATTGCTTGAAAAGCAAGCCATGTGTATAACTTAGTTCCAAAGTCTTTATCAAAGGCGTACCAGTTACTCTTGCATTTGATAACACTGATATCAATGAAGAGACATTAACTGGTGATGGCACCTTTCATGGTACTAGTGAGTGTATAATTCAGCAAAATGCTTCTAACATACCACAAAGTGATGAATTACCTAAATCACGAACAAAACAACGTTCATTTAAATCATGCCAAAGTGACATTGCACCTTACTGTGCAGAAAAAAGGATTGTCCTGCACCAGTTCAAGACAAAGGATCACATGCTGTTGACAGCAAACAGCTGCTACAAGTAAGGAACAAAAATTTTGTATTTGTACTACAGCGTGCACCTAGTACAATTGGAATTTCAGTGCCATCATCAAGAAAGGCAGTTGCATCTTGGACAGGATTCAACTGTAAGACATCTGATGCAGTATGTAAAAAGGCAACTGTGGAATAAATTCCTGTAACCTCACATTCACCCACAGAAATGGCAGTTGTCTACTCACTTTTATGTAAAATTGATGAGATCAGGAAAACTCCAAACCTTGATTTTATAACAGTGGTTAGTGATCATGCTATATACTGCAAAATGATGGAAGTGCTATCAAAGAAAAAAGAATTATTCTTATTTGCCATACGATTGGACTCAAATGCTGGAGTTGCCGAAGTCAAATCCAGCAGCCCATGCCTAATTGGTAAATTGTGGATTTGCTGCTCAGCTCAGTGCATCCAACAAGTCTGGTAAAGTTCCACTGGACTATATATTGGAGAAGGCAAATAGAGCAATGAAAGTCAAAGGTGGCAATTATTAAGTTCAGCAGAAATGCTGGAGCTGTTGAAAGGTGGATACTCTCTCTGCATGTTCGAAGCAGTGTGGCACTTAAGTGTCGTGAGCTAGCTGTATCAATATTGATGAGAGTGGTGCTACTCATAACGACTTGAGTCCCTCTCGAATAAAACGAGATGAACATGATGCACAACAACAAATTATTCAAACCTACACAGACTGGGGTGTAAATCCTTTTGCATCATCGAGTAGTATAAGTATTCTGAGTTCTGGCTCTGAAATTGATGACACCACAACAGACACACTGGTCCATGCTGAAGAGATAGGTGAACAAGCAGTGACATCATTCATTACTAAGCGCATTCACTCAACTGAGGAAGATTTTTATGCTCTAATAAAGAAGACAGGAATAGAGTCTTTAATCAAACTAAAAAGAGCAAAAATCAACAACCATAATCGTGAAATGGTAGTCAAATCAGATCGGAAACTATTTGTCCACATGACAATTATTGGACAAACACGAAACCTGGATATGAAAGAAGTCATGAAGTATCCCCTCAGTCGAGTTCCACCGTCGTTACTACACCAGATGCATACATCTACAAGACTCAGAAGTCAGTCCAAGCTCCTGCGCCGACAATTGAGCGCAAGACAATTGAACACCGACAATTGAGCGCACGACAATTGAGCGCACGACAATTGAGCGCAACGACACTTGAGCGTGCGCCAATTGAGCGCAACGCCAATTGAACGCAACGACAATTGAGCGCAACGACAATTAAGCGCAGCAACAATTGAGGTAAAAAATAAATCTCGAAGATTTTGCCTGAAAAGCTCTCTTGCTTCCCAAAGGTATATTCAGACAAGAATACTAAGATTAGACCACTTGCCACAAAACTCCAAAATCGAACCTGAATCGAACCTAACCTAACCTAACCTAACCTAACGAAGCAATCGCACCCAACACCATACTGTGTGACTACGAAAAGGCCTTTCATAATGCTGTGTGTTCAGTTTTCAGTAATGCGCATGTGGTAGGATGTCTGTTTCATTTAGACCAGGCTGTTTGGCGGAAGATTCAAGCTCTATCTTTGGTACAACTGTATGGTACCAACGAAGAGATACGTAGTTTCTCCAAAATGTTGGTTGCTTTGGCCTTTGTTCCTGCAAGTGACATCATTGATGTATTCGAATCATTACAAGACATAATGCCTGAAGAGCTTGAAGATTTGTTGATTTACTTCGAGGACACGTGGATTGGTAGACCATTTAGGAGAGGCAGGAGAAATCCTCTGTTCCAGCCAACATTGTGGAGTGTTTACGATTGTGTCCAATGTGAGCACCCTCGAACAAACAATTCAGTTGAAGGTTGGCATCGAGCGATGCAAATGTCATTCGGCCATTCCCATCCAACAATTTATAAGCTTATAGATATCCTGAGACTTGAGCAAAGTCACACACAAAATAAAATTGTGAGACTAGATTCTGGACAAAAGGATAAATCAAAACACAGCAAGTATATTCAAACAAATAAAGCCATTATTGACATTGTTAAGGACTACAGAAACAGACAGTGCTTCGATTATCTCCGTGCTATAGCTTATCATATAGACCTTCAAAAGTAGAGAATTCTTGTTTTACTTATTTTAATAAAATTTTAATAAAATCTAATGTAGTGTTTTATAACGGCTATTTATTTCACCTTTTGACCAATTGTCGTTGAGTTCAATTGTTGCTGCGCTTAATTGTCGTTGCGCTCAATTGTCGTTGCGCTCAATTGTCGTTGCGCTCAATTGTCTTGCGCTCAACTGTCGGCCCACGGTCCAAGCTAGTGTGCTTTAGAGAAAAATGCGGAGGGCCCAGGAACAAATATACAGAATGACTGTGTGATCATTGATGCCATAGCCATGCTTCACAGCCTGAAGCATATTTCAGACACATGGGGTGACCTTGCTGCACAAATATTCCAGAAAAGCATAGCACCATACTATAAGGCATGAGTGAAAAGGGTAGACTTTGTGGCTGACATGCGCAAATCCAGTTCCATTAAAGATGCAGAAGTGGTCAAAGGACTGCAGATGTGGGAATGATCAACATCAAAATAGTTGGCAGAGAACGAAAGTCACCAACAAATCAGCAGAATTGGGAAAGATTTCTAGCTGGTGGCGAGAACAAGATGTGCCTTAGAGAGTTCCTGGCAAAGGAGTGATCAATCACAAAGTACACTACTACCTTATCAGAGAAAGAGCTCTATATGACAGCTGGTGAAAGATGTCTAAAAATTAATGGAAACATAACCAGTTCTGAAGTGTGTAATGATCTTGTTTGCTTTCAGGAGGAAGCAGATACACGAATGCTCTTCCACATACAACATGCAAGTACTCATTGGTGCAAAAGTATCCAAGTAGTCTCACCTGATACTGATGTAGAAGTACTGCTGATAGCATTTGCTGAGAGTTTTTCTGCAGGCATCTATTTCAAATCAGGTACAATGAACAGGCCATCTTTAATTGATGTCAAATCCATAACCAGGTATCTACCAGCCAGGAGTGAAAGAAGCTCTCCCTGATTTCATGCCTTGACAGGGTGCGATTCTGTTGAAGCATTCGTGAACAAAGGAAAGGTCAAACAATTCAAACTACTTGTCAAGGATCCTCAGCACGCAATAGTCATGGAAAATATTACATTAAACAGTGAAAGTGGCAAGTAATAATAACAGAGACAACAAAAAAAGAATAATAATAGCAATAATAATAACAGCAGTAATAAATACAATATAAAGTTTACAAAATGTTACATTATTTTAAATTAAATGATATACTGCATCTTTAGTAGAAAATATTACATAAAACAGTGAAGGTGGCAAGTAATAGTAGTAGTTACAAGAAAAATAATAATAAGAATAGTAAATGTTGAATACTGAACAACTTTTATTGATAAAAAAATACAGTACTGGGAAACTGGGCTATTTATTTTATTCGGAATTTACGAAATTTACATAATTTTAAATTAAATGATTTATTGTATATTAACCCCTTCACAACGATGACGTACTCCGTACATCATAAAAATCATAAAGGACGGTCACGGCGCGACGGTTAAGTAGAAGATAAATGTTAGATTACGAAATTAAAGGTGATTAATGAAATTAGCATATGTTAAATAGTTGGTTACAAAATTGATTACTATGATAAAAATGGCAGAAAAGAACTTATACATCAGTAGGAGCAAATGAAGTGCTTTTTTAGTGATTTGCGAAATAGATTTAGTGATAAAGAGTTCCTGATATGCATGGGAATTGCATTCCATACGTCTGCTCCTTTGAAAGAGACTGCATTTCCTTCATTTTCTATTATTATAATGTTATAATGTTTCAGACCAACAAAGACCCTAGGATCCACTCCTAACTGTGTTCGTAATTGTGTATTGTGCATGTCCTCCGTGGTGGCGGAGGGGACTTACAATTTTACGTGGGTTCCAAACCACAAAGAACATAAGAACATATGAAATTTTTATAGTGGGCACACTAGGGGGCCACTTCGGCCCATCGAGGTGGCTCCACTATGTAAAAACTGCCTGTACATTGGCAACAACCAATTTTTACAAAACTAAATAATTATCAATTCAAAACTAATTAATTATCAATTTAAAACTAAAGATAGAAGCTCTGGATCCAGAGGATCAAGTCATAATATACAACTATCCACAAATATGTTACACTCTATATCTATTTATAACCGACTTGCAAATATATCAGATCCAAAGAATCCAGTCAATTTCATTACGGTATCATCAATACCAGTACTTGCCAACCAAAAATAAGTCACGGTCCATATCAATTGCGGACCAAATCACAATTTACAACCATATACATTACAATATATATACTTAGGAGCAAAAGTGTAGGTGTGGCTGTAAAGACTGTACAGTAATGTAGACATGTGTGTGCACCCATTATGGGTCTCCCATTTAAAGGTGTTTGTGGGGCAAGTGAAGATCATGAGTTTTTCAATACCTCACAGTACTATGGAGGCACCGCTCGGCAGAGGAATCTCTTTAAATGGGGTGTGTAAGGACAGAGAGTATCCCCTAACCCAAGATGCTGCCTCCCTATATCCCACAACACTTGTAAATTTGTTCTACATCTTGGCTTAAATAATTTCATACTATGACCTCTAGTCTGGTTATTGTGATCTTTAATGAAAAGAGAATAAAAATCTATCTTATCCAACCCTTAATTTTACTATCTTAAACTATACCCAATCTATCAACATATGCGTCTAATCGATTTTTAAACATGTTTATAGACGTGCTACTAATTACTTCTACCGGCAAACTATTCCAACTATTTACTATTCTATGGGCAAAAAAGTTTTTGGCAACTGTTGTCTCGAACCTTCTACTTGTCAACTTACACCCGTTATTTCTATTGTATAGTTAGGTTTTTGCATAAAATCCTTGGGCAGTCTGTTCTTATAACGATGGTGTATTTGATCGGGGTGATTGCTCTCTGAATGGCTTTGAACATATTAACAGCAATATTCAATTTGTATAAGTCATTTAGTTTTAAAATATTTATCTCTTTAAACAATGGGGGAAGTGTGACGTTGTCTGTTGTCATTATTCGAGAGAGTTCGCAGACATTTTTAATGAATTACTTCCAAACGATGTTTTATATATTTCTTTGAGCTATCCCATGCTATAACGCAATATACTAAATGTGGATGGATGAAGGAATAATATAGAGTAAGGAGTGCGTTTTGAGGAAGGGTCTTTTTGAGTTTAAATAATATGAAGAGAAATCTTGATATTTTGGATTTGATATGTTGTACATGACTTTTCAAATTTAGTTTTTCATCTAAATTGATACTAAGTACTTTAACCTCATTCACTCTTGCAGGAGTTGTATTCCCAATTTTTATTTGAGTTTGTATTAATGTGCGTTGTGGTAATAGTCATATAAGATGACTTTCCGAGGTTCAATAAAAGTTTATTAGCACACATCCATTTGTACACGTTTTCTAATTGCTGTTCCTTTCATTAATCAGTAAGTCTGCGTTATGATGGGAAGGAGTAAATGTGGTATCATCTGCATATTGTAGGCAGTTTAATGTGGTAGAAAGATGAAAATCGTTGACGTGAATTAGAAATAGTGGGAATTGGAAATAGTGAATTAGAAATAGTGGGACTCCACTAGTTAGCATCGCCTTGTCATCGGATTAATTGTCTTTTAATCTGATGTACTGATGGCGATTTGACAGATATGATTTAAACCAATCGAGGATATTTGCTCTCATTCCATATACCGGTATGTGAAGTTTATTCAATAAGATTTCATGCGAAAGTGTATCAAATGTTTTTGACAAGTCGAGGAAGATCAAGGGAGTGTGTTTTTTGCTGTTTAAGTTCTGATACACATTTTGTAATAGCATGTTAATGGCATCTTCCGTTGTATATCCACCTCTAAACCCAAATTGTGTTTGTATTTGATAAGGAATTTAGTAAGTTTATTGTACACGATTTTTTCAAAATACTTTACTTAAATTGGCAATACGGAAATGGGACGATAATTAGATGGAGTGGTTGGGTTTCCCGACTTAAATACAGGGCATATACTCTGGGGAACTTATGTTCATTCACAAGTTAAATTAAATTTACACTCACGTTATACAATTATGAAACAAGGTTACGCCTTGACCGAAACTCAAGTAGGCCTACAGGAACGACATAAGCCTGCTCGTGACAGGAATAGAAAACTAAGGCCGCGGATAGAATTCTCTTGTTCGTTGGCCCTAGGTGAAAGTGAATTGAATTTACTGTTATTAATTCATCTTAAATATAGGCACTATTTCCCACGGGTTCGGATCGAGAAATTGGAATAAAGATAAAAAGGGAGGGCAAGACGACCCTCTCTTAGTGACAACTTGTTCTCTAGTCCTGCTGCCAACTCTTCTTGACTGACTGAATCCTTTGCACTGCGCTCTCTTTCTTTCGAGAAGATTTCATTGTTCCATTCGAGCTTTACAAATGATCGGTCCTTTATTTATTATTGAACCTAAAACTTAAGAAACAGTTATTAATACGTTATTTTACTAGTTTTATAATTTCATAATTATTTTATATTATTTAACTAACTTATCTGACCTATTTCCATAAGGTTTTGGCAAAGGTTTTATGGCTGGATGCCCTTCGTGACGCCAACCCTCCCCATTTATGCGGGCTTGTGACCGGCATGAGTACACCGATTTGGGACACCCATGGCTGGGTGGCAAGAGGTGTGGATATGTTTAAGTGAAAAATTAGTGCCGGAGAAGTAGGTGAGGTTAGTGCAGGATATGTACGAGGGGTCACGTACTCAAATACGATGGAGCGCAGGATTGACGGAAGGTTTCGAAGTGAAAATTGGTGTCCATCAGGGATCGGCCCTGAGCCCATACAGCTTCGACATTGTTATGGATGTAATGACGGAAGGGGTGAGGGAGCAGGCGCCATGGTGTACGCTCTTTGCCGACGATGTGGTTTTCTGTGCAGAGAGCAGAGAGGAGGTGGAGAGGAAGCTGGAAAGTGGAGGGCATTGTACATGAAGTACAATGCGGGACAGGAGCAGAGAGATGAGGTGCGACTCCAAGATGAGGTGGTGAAGAAGGTGGAAAGTTTTAAATATTTGGGATCATGGGCAGGGACGTAGTCAGGAATGTCCCAAGGGGGAGCGAACTTGAGCTACGTTCGTAAAGTTCCGTGGTGAATCGGGCGAGCCCATACAGTTAGGGGGTCTGGGGGAGAGCTGGAAGCTCCCCCAGCGGGGTCCGGGGCGGAGTCCTGTAAGCCAGCGCATTTTAAGCTTATTTTGTGTGAAAACTGTCTGAAAATGTCAGTGCAACTGCCATTTTTGAACAGCCACTATACAGCCATCCACATGAAATATGTACCCTTTTCAACAAAAGTTTGGATAGGACTCACATTGGTGCAATCTAAGTTATATTATGATGTAATTACTTGTATTTTCTGAAATTTGAAATTGGGTATTGATCCTATAGTTTTCATATTTAACAAAGAAAGTAACTATTTTATTCACACATTTATTGATTTCATGCATACAATTATTTAGTGTATACACGTTTAACAGTATAACATACCTATGAATAACGAAATCATTAGAAGAGATCCAAATGAAACTCTCACGTATAAGGCAAGTCAAACGGATGCAGAAACAGCTAGAACAGTTGAGACAGAAGAAACGCACATCTGTTTAACATATATAAAATTTTAAACAGGATAATCGCATGGAAAAATAATTTAGGGGCTACTTGACAAAACAATGTGTGCTTTATCAAATACACAATTACTTTACTAAATCAAAATCGAATATTTTAGTAAGTACGCAATTTACATATAGGTACACCACAAAATCACATTACTGCCCACCGTCCGTTTTATTCCAGTAACAAATTGAGTCGTCTCGTCTTTTTTCTCGCAAATCTATCCAATATTTCGGGCGCATCATCTAGAATTAACTTGTAATTACCGCTTGTAATTACCGCAGATTTTTTTCCTGGCTTTCCAAGGGGGGGAGCGACTGCCTCCGTCGCCCCCCCCCCTTGGCTACGTCCATGATCGTGGGTAGAGGGTGGTGGAGAGCTGGTAAGGGAAGTGAATAATAGAGTACAATCAGGATGGAATAATTGGAGGAAGGTGTCTGGGGTACTGTGTAAAAAATATCAGTGAAATTGAGAGGGAAGGTACTCAGGGCGGTAGTGAGGCCTGCAATGTTGTATGGTGCGGAAACGTGGCCTATGAGGAAGAATCTGGGGAAAAGGATGGATGTAGCAGAAATGAGGATGTTGAGATGGATGTGTGGGGTTACGAGAAGAGATAAAATTAGAAATCAATTTATTCGTGGAACGACGAAAGTAATAGAAGTGTCTAAGAAAGTTCAAGAGAGAAGGCTTAGATGGCTTGGACATGTCATGCGGAGAGAGAAGGAATATGTTGGGCGACGAGTTTTGGAGATGGAACCACCTGGAAGAAGGAGAAGGGGAAGGCCGAGGATGAGATGGAGAGAGTGTGGAGGGTGATATGAGGGAGCGAAATCTGGCGGTAGATGTGGCATTGGACAGAAATAAGTGGCGAAGGCGGATTAGGAACAGCGACCCCACTTAGGCGTGGGAAAAAGCTGCCGACAAAGAAGAAGATGATTTGGCCTAGTTGACCGTATCAAACCCTATCATTATATATATTTAATGTTATCTGAAAACTAATTCGTTTTTAATGGCATGAGTGGACAAAAAGACGGGCGTGATATCACGTGACTATTATTCTTATTTCTTATTCGCTAAACACAATTACAAGTATGAACGCAACTTAGGTTTAAGGGGTCAAATCTCATTTAGTGTTCTCCGCATTATTGCCCCTTGTGGTTTTATTAGCGGGGTTGAACCCAATATTAACAACACCTAGAAACTTTTAGCGTTTGAAGTCAGTTTCAAACACTCTGTACGAGTCGTTCATGAGCATTCACAAGGAAAATGTTTCTGTTTCTGCTCAGAACTTTGGAATCATTGCAATTAATAATTATTAATTGTTACGCGTGCATTAACTTTCCTGGGAATATATCGATTAACTGCGTGCCAGTATTCAACGGACGACCAATTCTGAAGTCCAAGAAGTCCATACATATTTTCACTGAAATTTTTTAGTAATTGCACATATTTTGAAGTAGGATGGATTTACCATATGCTCAGTAGAGTGTAGAGAAGCTCTACGTGTATCAAATTCTTCATTTTCGAACCACAATATGGATTACCCATATTATTATTATTATTATTATTATTATTATTATTATTATTATTAATAGATACTACTGAGAAGAGAACTCGAAAAAGATAAATAGGAAAAAAACTGATTTTTAAATTTTTTTTTCAATTCGTGTTCGTCTGTCACTTTATGCTTACAACTGAAATATAAATATCATCATAATTAATACAGACTAAAATATAAATAAATAAATACAGCAATGAATAGAGAAATACCAAATAAATGTAACAATACTAAACAAATCCAACAAACTACATAAATAATTCTTATTTGATCAGTCGAAAAGCTTTATAATAGTTCTGATTTGATGCGTTAAATTTCGCAAAATCTTCCTCAATAGCCTCAATTTACAGTGAATGAACACGTTGAAATTCTAACAGATCAATGATGCGAAGTTCCTAAAAATGACATAAAAGTTTTCAGAAAATAATTTCGAGAGAGTGGATGCTTGCCCTGTCATTCGGACCTTAAAATTGGAAACTAGATGTCTGAGAATATCATGCGTGTTTTTAGTTTTATGTTCAGTCATCGTGTTGTTGCAGAGAAACTATGAGGGTAAACACGCGTTAATTGGACATAGAGAGAAAAAGCGCTTTATTAAATCACTCAATTCCGATGCTAATTGGTAAACAAAACTACTGTTTTCAAATTAGAATCTATTCTATCGAGTTATAAATCTAAAAATGCGTTCGGTGATGTACTTCCTATAAAATTATTATAAAAATAGGGTTTGATTCAAGTTTCTAATCGAAAATATTTGGTTTAAATAACGATCGAACAAATATTTCCTCGAAATGAAACGGGATCGACGTAACCAAACTCGTCCAAAATTCGAGGAAATCGTGTATGAAATGAATGAAAATAAATTAAATTTATTTTGCATTAGTTATTTACCTAAAATAAATGAGTAAATAAAAATCTATCGCAATTGCGATGAAAATTCTTGAAAATTTTTCTCAGTTTATAACTTTTTTGTTTCGAAGAAATTGCCATATATATATATATATATATATATATATATTAATATATATATATGTTACCGCAGTCAAAGTGTGTAACCAGCCATTTCGCGCAATGGCTGAAACTTTTAGTCATTTCGCGAAATGGCAGTTTCACTTGGTCATTTCGCGAAATGACTAAAATCTTCAGCCATTACGCGAAATGGCTGAAATTCCACCTTGGTCATTTCGTGAAATGGCTAAAATGACTTTTGTCATGAGTTCATAGAAATAACAAACATCACAATAAAATTGGAAACCTTTATTTAACTAAATCTGCTAAAACATACATACATCCACACTCCACAGGTCTGTTCAAATAAGTGAGAAACACTCTTGAAATACACATTTGAACACATTTGAACATTTGAACACATTTGAATTTGAATTTTCAATATAGAGGTTTTCAAATACTAACCGGGCCTTCAATGTTATTTCGATGTCCGCCACTGAAGGCCCGGTTAGGTCAACTGTATGCCCTTGACAATTGGTTAGGTTAAGTCGTGTTATTTTCGTTAAAACTAACGAAAATAACACAACTTACAAGATCATTTGCCCGGTTAGGTCAACTGTATGCTCTTGACAATTGGTTATGTTAAGCCGTGTTATTTTCGTTAAAACTAACGAAAATAACGCAAATTAACCTAACCAATTGTCAAGGGCATACAGTTGACCTAACCGGGCAAATGATCTTGTACGAAATGACAAAGGTAGAATTTCAGCCATTTCGCGTAATGGCTGAAGATTTTAGCCATTTCGCGAAATGACAAAGTTTCAGCCATTACGCGAAATGGCTGGGTACACACTTTGACTGTAACATATATATATATATATATATATATATATATATATATCCATGGTCAATATTTATACGTTCATTCGCAGTAAAACCTACGATACTGCATAATTTTAATTTTTAACCCTTAAATTTATTACCAACAATAATTTTCAATGAAACTGACTCGTCACTTCCAGGGTCTGATAATTCAATTTAATATCCCGAAAGAAATAAGTGATGTGTGTGTATATATATATAATATATATACACGAATTAGATTATAAAAACTCATTACGGATCTCCGCTCAATATCACCTCTTCTGCACAGATATTTCAAAGTCCCTCTCCATTAATGGTTGACTTCCAAAGCCAATTCCTTCGCTTTCCGAGCGGGTTCTTACTGGTCACTTTTTACTCATTCTTTTTAAATGCTGATAAAGCGATCTTCTGAAATGACTACGTGATTCGAAGGTCTAATCGGGAAATATATTTGAAAAATCCAAGACGTTAAGTTATGAAATTGAATTTTTTTTTCACTATTTTCCTATATTTTAATACTCGATTTGGAAGGTAAATTATATATATATATATATTATATTATATATATATATATATATATATATATATAAATTTAGGGTGGTCCATAAAATCGAACTTTCGATTTTTCCAGCTCCCACCCGCCTAATCTGTGTCACTATAGCAGAAAATAAATTGTGAAAACTTTCACTCACATCGGTGCATAATTAGTGATCGCTCATGGGGTTATATGTTCTTCTCTGAGTCACTCATTAGTATGATCTATGACGGGTCCTAATTACGTTTTCTGCTCTTTCACAGGTTGGAGTGTTAAATATAGCATATGAAATAGATTTTAATAGATATTGGTATACCATACATTGGTTTATATTGGTTACATTTACTTACGGTGACGGTCATGTCAAAAACACGTGGTTTTTACTTCAAATGGCCAGGTCCTAGGTGTTGTTTTGAACCATCATGTTGTAAATAAGAAAGACACCAAACAAAGGGCCGAAGAAATGCTGGAGAAAGGTTTCTCATTTTGGGAAAGAGCCCGCATACCAACACGCCGGAAGGACCGCTGTTTGGAGAAGCTTTTGGTCTTGTTCAAAGCGTGGCAGGCTTTGAAAAAGAACAAGGGAAGGCGAAATCCAAAACAACTCCAAAACGAGACGTCTTTCAAAAACAAGCTGAACAATTTGTTCGACATTGCACATGGAAACGCTCTCTAGATGATCCAGTTTCAAGACGATCGCGACTTCCTTCTCGCTCAGAGAGAGCCCGGTCGCCGTGGCACAACAGGCTCCGTCGACAAAAAATTGGCGGAGAAGGAGCAGAAGGTTGTAAAGCGGAAAGCAGAGGAAGACGTCCGAAAGAGGAAAGCAGTCGAAGAGCAAGCCTCGACATCCCAAACAGCCGAACTTGCTTCTTCAAGCTCTGCCGATGACGAGTTTCTTGAGGGAGCCACTGGAGGTTGTCCTTCTCCCCCCAAAAAAAAGAACACGCTAGACCAAGAATATTTTCAACTCAGAATTATCTTCAGCCTTAGACAGGACGGGGGTGAGTGACCGGATGGCGCTTTACATTGTATCGGAAACAGCTCGCAGCCTTGGCCAAAACCTCGAGGAACTAACTCTCAGCCGATCCTCTGTGAAGCGCAGCCGAGAGCATCATCGCAGGCAGCAGGCTGAATCGGTCCGAAAAGGATTCCATTCCGGACCAGTGGTGGTGCACTGGGACGGAAAGCTTCTGCTAGACCTTATCAACAACGAGCAGGTGGACCAGCTTCCCGTCTTAGTGTTCACCTCAGATGGCAACTGCCAGCTCTTGGGAGTGCTAAAAATAGCTTCGGGAAGTGGGCAACAGCATGCACAAGCGGTGTTCGATCTCTTGCAACTTTCGGGACTAAGTGAAAGAGTGGTGAGGATGTGTTTCGACACTGCCGCTGCTAACACTGGCCGTCACTCAGGATGTTGCTTGCTCCTAGAGCAGAAGTTGCAGAAAGAGCTGCTCTACTTTGCATGCAGACATCATATCATGGAGCTAGTTGTCGCCGCCGCGTTCATGGCGTGTCATGACGCAATTTCTGGTCCTAAAGTTCTGTTATTCAAGAGATTCCAGCAACAGTGGAACTACATCGATAAAAGCAAGTTCCAAACAGCTGTCGACAACCCCACTGTAGGTCCATCCCTATTACCAGTCAGAGAAGAACTTCTGAAGTTCGCCAAAGACCAAATCCTGCGCGAAACTTACCGAGACGATTACAAGGAATTTTTGGAACTCGCCATTGTCTTCCTTGGTGGAAATCTTGAATCACCGATTCGATTCAAGCACCCAGGTGCGATGCATCACTCTCGCTGGATGTCCACGGTCCTGTATTCTATGAAAATGTGGATGTTCCGGGAGCAATTGCAACTTCTCGCACCGAAAGAGAAAACATGCTTGCAAGACATGAGCATCTTCGCTGTGACAGTCTACCTGAAGGCATGGTTCACTGCTCCGATGGCCGCTTCCGCTCCAGCCGAGGACCTTTGCCTCTTGGAATCATTGAGGTCGTATCCACAGCAGAAGATCTCCAAAGCATCCAGTCAGAAGCTGGCAGGACAGCTTTGGTACCTCTCTGAGGAAATGATTCCATTGGCCTTCTTCGATGCCGATGTTCCATCTGCAACGAAACGTCGGATGGTCCCAGCCCTATACAAGAAAGAGGGCGGAGAGCAGATTCCAAAGCGTGTCAACCCGCCTCTCAGTTCGTCTTTGGAGAGCCTTGTGACGAAGAATTCGATGAGGTTCTTCGAACGACTGCAATTGTCTGCAGGTTTCTTGAACAAAGATCCGGATGGATGGTAAAAAATGGAGGAGTTTCAGGCGGGGCTTAGGATTGTGGAAAACTTCAGGGTGGTGAATGACCACGCCGAGCGATCTGTGGCCCTCGTCCAACAGTATAGCGGCCGCCACACCAAAGACAAGGAGCAGCTGCAGTATCTACTGCAAGTAGTGTCGGAGCATCGCCGGAAATTTCCAGATGCCAGAAAAAGCTCTTTGATTGGACGACAATGAGTGGTTGCCAACCATGACCCCCCCCCCCGTCGTAGAATGGATAGTACTCATCCATCAGCTCGTGGGGGAGGGTCCCAGAGGCGGTGGAGCTGTAGTGCATACCATATAGTACCTATTACAGTGATAGAAGGATAAATTTTGAAACTCGTGAGTGACCCCCAAATATGAACTGATCGAAACGAAAATTTACCAGCAACATTTTCTCACAGAACCTCACAAATTCAGTGGTGGGAGCTAGGAAATATTAAAAAAAAATTCACCTATATAGTTGTGGACCACCCTAATTTTTATATATATTATATATATATATATATATTATATATATATATATATATATATATATTATATAATATATATTATATATATATATATATATATATATTATATATATATAATATATAATATATATATATATATATATTATATATACTGTTCTTCTTCACGAATAGCACCCTTCATTGGCCCAAACAAATGGAAGTCTGAAGGTGCCAGATCCGGGATGTATGGAGGGTGGGGTAACACAGTCAAGTGCATTTTGTGTGGTTTTGCGTTATCGTGCAAAAGAAGGACATATTCCAGTTTTCTCCGGTCGAACTCGCTTTATACGTCTCTGGAGTCTCTGTAGGGTAGCAATATATGCCTCTGAGTTGATTGTTTGTCCTTTCTTCATAATGTTCACCAGAATCACCCTCACCCGAAGATAGTGGCCATAACTTTTCCTGCAGAGGGAGCCATTTTTAACTTTTTCTTGCGTTGGGAGTCTGCGTGATGCCACTCCACGGATTGGCGTTTTGTTTCAGGTTCAAAGTGGTATACCCAAGTCTCATCCCAAGTCACAATTCGTGAAAGGAAGTCATCCCCTTCTGTCTCTTATCGAACCAACGACTCAAAAGCAATTTCTTTTCTTTGGGCTTTGTGATCTTCAGTCAGTTCGCGAGGAACAGACCGTGAACACACTTTTGAGTATCCCAGTTGCTGAATTATCATATTCACACTTATTTCACTAATTCCTATCTCCAGTGATAGCTCCTTATATGTGACGCGCCTATTTGATCGAATGATGCTGTTAGCACGTTGCACAGTGTGAAATGTGACAGCCGATGCCGGGCGACTGCTGCGTGGCTCATCATCGAGGCTGGCTCTCCCTCTCTCCGATGATCTCACACGTTTAGACCAACGTCCAACTGTGCGTAAACGTTTTGTAGACGTTTGTGAATATTTCCAACTGTTTCCTTCTCTGCGGTTAAGAACTCGATAATAGCTCTCTGTTTACGACGCACATCACTGTCAGACGCCATTTTGGAAACTGCGTTAACCATCGGTTTTATACAAGGGCGTTTAAAAGCGGTTTTATACAAGGAGGTGAGGTTCAAACTGGAAAACTCCGGTTATGTGAAGCGCAGAAAGTTCAAACGTACGACACAAAAGACATTTCAGCCCCATGGCCTATTATTTAGCTAAGAAAAGAGGGTGGGGCAAAATATATTGAGTGCCCCTAGTATATATATATATATATATATATATATATATATATATATGTATGGAATCACTGACTACGAATCCACCGGCCCTTGGTTCGATTCCTGGTGATGGCAGGCGGCGCCCAGCAAACCCTTCCATACAATAAAAATTGGTTGGTAGATAAATGGGTTCCCTGGGTAGCCTCGTGGTTAAGACGCTGGGCTGCTGATCGGGCGGTCGTGAGATCGAGTCCGGGCAAAGACTTTGTAATTTCTGATCACCTATGTTGGGTCGTGGTCCGGATTCCACGTTAAGCTGTAGATCTAAAGTTGAGCAACAAGCATGACTTTCGTCAGAATGAACAATTCGGGCGGAAGCAAAGCCAGGGTTAACAAAGGTATATATATATATATATATATATATATATATATATATATATATATGTAACGGTCAGACAAAGAAATTCCTTTCCCCGCCATTCTCAATCATCATGGAATCAAAACAAAGGCTATACACACGTGGACATGAAACTGGCCCACACAGGAAACACAGATTCTGTGGTATTTCCCGAAGCGACCACCACACAGGATATCATCAAGACCTATAAAATGCAGCTTCTTCCTCGTATCATTCTCACTTCTCGCTTGCCATTTTCTCGTCTTGGTCGTGACGTCTCACTCTCAGCAGCTTCGTCAGTAACCACTCGTCAAGCCACCCGCTCTCCGGCCTTCGGCGAAAAGCGACCTGCTGTTTCTTCAAGGCTCCGGTCGAGCCTACACGAAGTCTATCATCAAGTAAGGCTCTCTACAATCTCACTCCGCTCGTTACTTTCTCCTCGTGAATCTCATCTCTCCACGTAGCGCCGTTTTGACCTCAGTCCCAAGTCACGCTTCAACTATACAAGAACGAAGCAACACTTGAGGCGACTCTACAATTCCATCCTGCAAGAATCACTGCTGTAGGCGTTCCATTGGCCTCTTACCACAAGTCTCTACCGGCTGTCAACATTCATCCTCTCGCCGGCAAGGCCAACCTGACTCCAGAAGCACCCTTCGAAGCCCAGGTCCGTAAACCTCCTTTAGGCTACAAGCTACAACTCCACTTTGCTCTCCACTCATCCTTCACCACACTTCAACAAGTATCTCAACAGGCCCTCTACAGTCTCCAAGGTCATCTACGGCCCAACACAATACGGTCAACCATCAAGTAGGTCTTAATCTCCAGAGTTATTCATCATTTCGGTAAGCCTACCTTTGCCTTCGTGTTAAGCAATTCCCACGAAGCCTACACAGTGTAATCGCAGCGTCGTGATTAGGCTATACACAAACGTGTACGCAAGCAACCGGAAAACTAATTCTCTCATTAAGCCGCAGTAGGCCTATTCAAGTGTTGTACCAATACCGTAATTTTGTATCACCCTGTTATTGCGTTCATTCGTGTAATTTACTTATCTTGCTTTGCATTGTTTATGTGATCTTTTATGCATTTCATTCTTAACGACCTAATCCATTTACTGTACCAAACGTACGTGCATTATTTCAGTTATCAATAGGCTTTATTATTTATTCTGTGTTCCCTTTTGCATATCTCATTAGCCTATCTAAATTAGTGTAATTACTTAACAATTAGTCTGTATAACCATTCCTTATTGCTAAGAATCAGTCATATTTAGCATAGTATAAATGTTGTTATATAATTGTTAATCACTATAAATACCTTTATTGAACTGTTAATCGCTGTGAACAAATAATTGATTTATTTTCCTAATTAAACACAAAACAACAAAGTAATTTCTCTCCTTATTAAATATTGTTTATTTGGGCAGTAGTCCCTAATTGGTGACCCTAATTTCAATTTTACACAATAATTATAGTAAGCCTACTTTCTTAGCCACATCAAATCGGTGATCCGTAGGCCACTATAAATTGTTGATCCTGGAGTGACTATAAATTGGTGACTCCAGCCTTATCATTAACAATCAATCATTAACAATCAATTAACCATTATCATTATTATAGTGCCAACTTTACGCTATACAGTAAACCGGTAACTATATAATATATATATATATATAATATATATATATATATATATATATACATATATATATATGAATAGAAACGACATAAGTATTAAGGAACGTTTCTGCACTTATGTCGTTTCTATTCATTTATACTGCGCGGTCATTGCAGTTATTTGCATATATATATATATATATATATATATATATATATATATATATATATATATATACAGGGTGTCCCATAAGTCCGGTCTCATAGGAAAATTTATTTTAAATTAAATTTACAAAAGTAATACATTAGAACTAAAACAAATATTCAAATTGATGTCTTGTTTTGAGATTTTTTTTTTGTTGCAAGTAGAATAACACGCAATGGATAATATGGAAGCGAGTTACACTCGTGAGGAAAAGGCGGAGGTCTTTTCCTCTTTTCCTGAGGAATTGAATCGGATCCCAACCAGTTCACCCAAATGGTAAACCGTCTTTCCTAAGGGTTAAGGGTTTAAATAAGTAGATATACTTCATTATGTACATTATTACGTTTTATTTAACTAGATAGTCCTCGTAAATCTGGTTGATAAGTATGATCGAGCTTCTTTACTAAGATCGATATGCCTATTTCTTCGACCTCAGCGCTGAGTCACGAGCTGCTCTCAGATCTCTCTCTCTCCCTCTCCTTCACGCTTAGGCTCTTTTATAGAAAAAAGTCATAGAGGGTGGCGGGGATGGTACATGAAAAGAGGGTAATATTAACCTTGAATAAGTAAAGATTTTTCTGGGAAAATATGCATCAATAATTATTCCACATTATATAATAGTGAAACAAAAAAAATTTTATGTTGATTTTTCAATGTTCCTGTGATTATTTAGGTATGATGATTTTAATTTTGGCATTCGTTTTTCTCTACTAGAACTAGATTATTATAGAGATACAAATTTCAACTTTTCTTTGGTTAGTGTATGTATATTTCAATGTTTTAATAATAATTTTTAACTCATTGAATTTTTCTAGATTTTCATGGCTAGCACTAGAGCTTGTAAGCTCTGTCCAGACTCATTTTGCTATGTTTGCGGATATTACATTGGTCCAAACCAGGTCAAGCACAAGATTGTTGTTGGCACTAAGTTTTACGTAGCATATGAAACTTATTTTGAAATGCCTATGGGTGACCAAGACAAATCATGGGCACCGCGCTTCTGCTGTGGTTGCTGCCGATCAACATTGGAAGGATGGTTACGTGGTAGTCGCGAGTCTATGCCATTTGCAATTCCTCGAGTTTGGAGAGAGCCCACTAACCATCATGATGAATCCCATACAGTGAAGAATTACCACTTCTCAATCCACCTTCCTTAGAAGTACAGTAACTTCAGAAGTGGAATCATCTAGTGAGCAGGATGACGAGGTTGACTTCAAAGGAGCATCATCAAGTAAGTCTCCACACTTCCCAAATAAACAAGAATTAGATGACTTAGTAAGAGACCTAGGTCTTACTAAATCCAATGCAGAGATGTTAACATCTCGTCGTTAAGAATGGAGTTTATTAGATACTAGCTGCAAGGCTTCAAGCTACAGGAAAAGGCATCTGACTTTTGCATCTTTCTACATAGTTTATGAGTCTTTGTATTATTGTTCCGATGTGGTTGGTCTTTTTGAAGAAATGGGTGTAGAACTAAATCCAACGAAGTGGCGACTGTTCATACACTCTTCAACAAGAAGTTTGAAGGCTGTTTTGCTACACAATGGCAACATATATCCATCAATTCCTGTAGCTCATTCAGTTCACCTAAAAGGAGACTACGAAAATGTAAAGCATTTACTGGAGAAGATCAACTATGAAAGATACAAATGGGATGTCTGTGGAGACTTTAAAATGCTGGATTTCCTACTTGGATTGCAAGGTGGATATACAAAGTTTTCATGCTTCCTTTGTTTATGAGACAGCAGAGCAGCAGGCCAGCACTATGTGAGAAGAGAATGGCCTGCTAGAGAGCATTTAAACCCTGGTGCTCACAATGTTATAAACAATGCTCTTGTTCAAACATACAAAGTCTAGTCCTACCAATAACTGAGTATTGCTCAGTACTCACAAGCCCATACAGAGAACGAGACATTGTGAACATTGAAGCTATACAAAGGACTTTTACATCTAAGATAGAGGAAACGGAAGGTGAAGACTACTGGTCTCGACTACAATCCCTGAAACTTTACTCTCTCGAAAGAAGGCGCGAGTAGTACACAATAATATACATAAGGAAAATACTTGAGGGATCTGTCCCTAACCTTAGAAATGAAATAGAAACAAACTGGAATGAGAGAAGAGGCAGATTTTTTACTGTCCCAGCTTGGGTGGGACGAGGTCCAAAGCTTTTCAATGACCTACTAAAAGAAGTAAGGAATCTCCAGCACACGCAGTGGCGTAACAAGCGTGGTTCAGGTGCACCGGAACCAGGGCCCCGAAACCTCAAGGGCCCCAATCAATCTTGGGCCAAAATGCCACATGCTCTGCTATCAGAACATCAGCAGTTTATATTACAGGGCTATTCAAAATGATAAAATGATTCATCCGATTTCAACTGAGAATACTTCCGTACCTATCAACCGTGCATCAACTGGGCATACACCACATGAAAGAGGAAATCTTCGAGTTTTACAAGATCACCGCGAGAGGGCTCCAAAGTTACGCCGTGGCCTAGCCTAGCAACAAACAGTCAGTGTGAAAATGGCGTCCGCACAGCAGAAGGCGTTTTGTGTTGCAGTTTTCGAGCTGTAAATCGGTCGCCGGATCTTACACCGTGCGACTTCTTCCTTTGGGGGTACGTTAAGGATACTGTGTACGTGCCACCGTTGCCCACATCTTTGGATGAGCTCCGAACTCGCATTGTTACTGCCGTAGAGTCAGTGACAACAGACATGCTGGAGCGAGTATGGGAGGAATTCGACTATCGTGTCGACGTTGCTCGTGTAACTAGGGGAAGTCACATAGAGCATTTATGAGGTAAGAGACAAAATTTGGACAGTTTTTCTTTTGGTTGATGTATCACAAATCACTCTGTATTTGTAACATTAAAAAATATTCTGGTACTTGTGGGTTATCTGTCGCCACTTTTTAATATTTTTTTTATTTATTTATTTTTATATATTAAGAGGAGGATTCTTTATACTGTACGGCATTGACGATTGGTTAGGTTAAGTCGTGCTAGTTTGGTTAAATAAAAACTTTTTAATATTTTTTTCATTTAGTTATTTTTATATATTAAGAGAAGAGGATTCTTTATACTGTACGGCATTGACGATTGGTTAGGTTAAGTCGTGCTAGTTTGGTTAAATAAAACGGTATTTAACCAAACTAGCACGACTTAACCTAACCAATCGTCAATGCTCTATAAAGAATAAATAAAAATAAAAATATTAAAAAGTGGCGACAGATAACCCACAAGTACCAATATTCTCATTTGAAATCAGGTGAATCATTTTCAATAGCCCTGTATATAAATACATAACAATTTTGATTTAAATCTATTAATAACTATATATTTATTTTTTTTACTACATTTAAAATGTAAAAAATATTTAAACTTATTTTATAAAATTTCCAAGGATGTAATTATTAATTAAAATATTTATATTATCAGTTACAGAAGTAAAATGGCTATATTTGAAGTGTATGCGGCTATTTGAGTAGTAAATTGTACAAGGATTCTCTAACCGTAAGATTATTTATCTAAAAACTATTATTTAAAGTTAAGTAGTTTAGCATTATTTATTCATAAAATTGCAATTGTTTATGCAATTTTCTGTGCGTCTGTATGCGTTTTTTTTTTTGACGAATCAATAAATGGCCTGCTTTGAAAATCATTTCATTTTTATGTCGATGGGCCCCATTCGGATGTCCTGAACCAGGACCCCCCAACCTGGTTGTTACGCCACTTAGCACACGGACTTGAATAACTTCAAGAACCAGCTGGATAGATTCATGCAAAGTCCTGACTAGCCATGCGTGGCTGGCTGCGAGGGCAGGAGGAGATCAGACAGCAATTCCCTCCTTCACCAAATCTCGCAAATGAGGCGGGATGCTGCAGAGGCGTCGACCGCAGGTCGATCCTGAACCGTCGTTCGAATTCACATAAAAACAATATATATATATATATATATATGATGAATAAAACCACGAAGGAAAGGAAACAGAATGGTGCTCAAGCGCTTTCGTCTAATGACATCCTCAGGAACACTGAAGTACATAAAGAGTTACAGCCTATATATAGGTTACAGAAAAAAAAAAAATATATATATATATATATATATATATATATATATATATACAATAAACGGAAAATAAAAAAAAAATGAAAAAAATTAAAGGATTGTGGGAGGCGCATACAAATTTGTAAGGAAAAACTATCGATTTTTAGCACAAGATCAAATGAATTCTCATATATATATATATATATATATAGATGTAGAGAGAGAGAGAGAGAGAGAAGAGAGAGAGAGAGAGTGCTACAAGGAGAAGAGGAAGCCTCATAAACCTCTGAGAGGGCCCTGTTATGAAACGAGTTCATTCTCCTTTTAACTATTCTAGCAGTTAAAAGTGTAATCCAACGTATAGTATTGTACCACCACCCTTTCTTTGTATTCTATCATTGTTAAAAATTTCATAACCAGGAATATGATATTCTCCTAGAAAATCTGTACTATCTGTATTTAGCCAGGATTCAGTAATTTCTACAACCTCAAATTTTTGGTCAAGGGTAGTAGCATGACCGCAAAATGTTGGAGTGCAATGCAATTGCAAATGTTGATCAATGTTGCAAGGGGGAGGGGTTATGCAACAAGGGGGATGGATTATCCCCCAAACTGGAATGAAGGGGAACTCCCCAGCAAGTTGGGGAGTCCACCTAACCTCTTTGGGGGGAGATGGTGGGACGGCCTCAACCCCCAAAGGGGTGTACCTAACCTAAGAGAGGGAGAGAAAGGAGGAGGGTCTTTGGGGGAGAAGATGGGACGGCCTCAACCCCTAAAGGGAAACCTAACCTAAGCATTAACCTAAGAAGGAGAGAGGGGTGTTCGCCTGGCTCCTACCATTCAAATAATGAGAGTTCATCCGAGCGCCCGCTGTCTTATAAGGTCCTACTCAGCCAGTTGGCTTATCCGCCAGTTGGCTTAGAAGGCTTAATCTGACTAGATGCATTCTTCCACATCAGTCGTATATCAATGCTTGGCTGCTCGTTATTTATACACAACGCACAAACAATGGCATATGAGGGGGCATCACTAATCTGTTCCCTTCTTGTACCTACACCTGCAAGAATTTTATAACGGTCCTCACCCGACTTCTCAACTATCACGAAGACTCTTCATCTCCTCAACACTTAAATAAATAACATTACGTTTACCAGAGTTTGCTTGTCTACAAGTCGTTTCAATACATAGTTAATGGTACCGGTTTCACGTCTGAACACGCACAATGACCTCGTCACAGACACATCGTACGCGGCATTGAGAATGCTTCTCAAAGGAAGTTCCATCGTATTCGAGGAGTACACGTCCAGTCGGTTCAAGCTCTTAGATGACTATGAGCTACAGGTGGGCGGATCGGCTGGACGGGAGGAGCGAGTCACCATAAGCTGTTGAATCGTGTACGGATTTTTTCTAACATGAATCGTGGGAGTACTTGTAACCATTATACAGGGCAATTTTCCGACACATGGGGTAATTTCAGTTTTAATGTTTTATGCGCAAAAGACGTTCTCCATACATTAACAATCCGGTACACTATTTGAGAGAAACATGTGACCGTATTTATCCTTTTTGTTTAACAATCGATACTCGTCTCTAAACTATTAAAAATTCACACAGGCCTTTAGCCACAACCTCATTGCGAACCTCGTCATGATATATATGAATGTAGTGGTAAAAGTACTTTAGCTTGTCCATGATGACAAGGTTTACATTCTCAGTCGCAGGGTACGATGCAGCATGACATAACTCCAGTCATCAACAAGACCCATTATCCATATCCGTTGCTTCTCTTCTGCACGCGTTGTTTCTTTCACCTCAAGGTATATGTACGCTTTTATACAGTTTAGCCCTACAACGTAGTCCATTACATTGTTTGTGCCGCGAAATCCAGCAATACTCTCGCCAGAATACCCATAGAGTATTTGAACATCTTGTTCTTTCGCACGATTCAATATAGCCTTTAACGTCTCATAGGAGGAGGGGAGTAGGTCATCTTTCAGTATTCACCACATCTTCCGACTTTACCGAATACCACTTCATAAACGTCGAACACGCAATATCAAAAGTAGCCATCACTATTTTTCGTCTATGTGAGAAAATACACGTCTGAGCTCCAGGGCTTGCAGAGGTCAACTGAGCACGCCGGGGTAGAGATATGCCCAGGTAGTAGCAGGAGTCACGTGACCGTGCTTACACTGGGCGGAGCTTAGGATTGTACATACACATGCACACAAAGGAGGAAATGAAACCCAAATTGAAACAAATATACGTACAATACACACACACACACACACACACACACACAAAACCTTACAAAGGTTTCGCGCGATGATTTCTCATTTCGCGAAGGTCAAGCTTGTCGCCCCTCCTCTCGAGTTGGCCTGGTGAAGTAGTGAGTTGGATTCTTGGGCTCTCCACCTCATATAGCCATGTACGCCCGGCTAATCGGGGGTTGTTCTGAGCCAGGCGTCCAGTCTTCTTTTGAAGATTTGCACTGCAACTCTCTTCGTGTTTCTTACGTTTTTGGGCAACTGATTAAACAGTGTTGGTCCTCTCACTACAAAACTATTTTCTTTCAGGGTTAAGGATGTTCCCTGTCTCGCCTTCAATTTGGGAATACGACACAGTCTACCGTTTCTACTTTCCACCGTTGTTTGGGGAGTTATAGGGTTCAGAGTAATATTAGGGACTAGTTTCTCCATTATTTTCAAAGTGTAAATAATGGTGTATCTCTCTCTTCTTTCCAGTGAATATAGGTCTAGTTCGCGTAACCTTTCCCAGTAATTTAGTTCTTTGCACCCATTGATCTTGGCTGTGAAGCTTCTCTGGATCCCTTCCAGCTGTCTAATGTCTTCTTTTTTATATGGGGATGTTAGGACCGAGCAATGTTCCAATTTGGGTATTATCAGGGTTTCCAGTAGAGGAATCATTACATTCCTATCCCTTCGTTTAAAGGTTCTCAATATCTGCCCCGTTATTCTCTTTGCTCTGTTTACTGCAATCTTATTTTGTGTTTCAAATTTCGCATCATCTGTCATTACAACCCCCAAATCTTTTGCTCTGGAATTTCTCTGAATTTCCTGTCCATTTGGGGTGTAATATTCCATGGATTTTAGGTCTTCCTTTTTTTCGTACCGTAATAGCTGAAATTTCTTGGTGTTAAACTTCATATCGTTGTCTTCTCTCCACTTGTAGATTCTGTTTATGTCGGTTTGTAGAGATCCTATGTCTTCTGGTTTTCTTATTTTTCTCCTCATCTTTGTGTCATCCGCAAAGGATGTTACTGTGCTGTCTCTGGTAACGTCCTCATCTATGTCAGTTAGAATGATTATGAAGAGTAGTGGAGCTAATACTCTTCCTTGTGGTGCTGAGCTGAGGACCTCTGATTCTGATGAAGATACTCCTTGTACTGTAACGACTTGCCGCCGCTCACAAAGAAAATTATATGTCCATTTCCCTACGTTTCCTGCTATTTCCATATATTTCAGTTTATGTATTATGATTCCGTGGTCACACTTGTCGAACGCTTTAGCAAAGTCTATGTATAGTACATCATAGTTTTCATTACTTTCAAGTGAATCAATAATATTGTTGTAGTGTTCCATTAGTTGTGATAGGTATGATCTGCCTGACCGAAACCCGTGTTGGTTATCATTGAATTTTTTCTGAGTTTCCAGAAAGTCAGATTTTCTGTCTAACTATTCTTTCAAATATTTTAGTGAGATGGGATGTAAACGATACTGGCCTATAGTTTTTGGCCTCGGATCGATCTCCTCCTTTATATATTGGAACTATGTTCCCGCTCCTCAGGATGCCCGGTATTTCTCCCGTGTTTAGTAATCGTCTCCATATCCAGTATAGGGGCTCAGCGATTGCATTCTTGCAGTTTTTGATCAGTGTGGCATTCCATTTATCCGGTCCTGCCGCTGAGTGTGTTTTTAGTTTCCCTATGGCTTGTGTAATATCATCCGTCGTAAAGTTGAAATCCGTTATACTTTCCCCTTGTGGTTCTTCAAAGAACGCGTTTCTATCGCATATCAATTTGTCAATTTTTGCGATACTGAAAGATGATTCGTACTGAGCTCTCAATATTTCGGATACTTCTGTTAGATCATCAGATAAATCACTGTTCTCATTTTTTAAAGGTCCGATAGTCGCATGGTTTTTCGACTTTCTTTTTGCGAAATTATAGAAGTACTTTGAGTTAGCCTTTATCGCTTCTATAGCGTCATCTTCTTCTTTTTCTGTATGCTTCTCGATTAGTTCCTGTATGAGACATCGATACTTTGTAGTTATCATTTAATGTTTTTCTGATGTTATCTTTACAATTACTTAATTTTGCATTCACTCTTTTTCTCTTTCGGAACAATGCCCTCTTTTGTCTTTCGAACCTGCTTCTCTTTCCTCTTTGTTGTATCTTTGGGACATATTTTTCCACAATTTCTAATGTCTTTTCCTCTAACGTCATTAGCATCTCCTCCGTTGTCTTGGCCTCGAAAATGGTTTTCTAATCTATTACTTCCATGCTGGATGTCACATCTTCTCAGTTTATAGCTTTGGAGTGAAAATTAAAAATTTCTAATTTGCTTCTTTCTGTTGTGCGTGTTCTTTCCTTTCCTGTTGCCTTTATATTAGTTGTTATTTCAATGACGTTGTGGTCTGATATCATAGTTGGGGATATTTCTACATTATCAATTAGATTACTGTTGTTTGTGAATACGAAATATATATATATATATATATATATATATATATATATAAACAATCAAGGATTAAGGTATCCAAAGGGTACGGTATCATAGGTACCAGGCACCTGGTAACGTTTCCCATAGGTGTTACGGCATACCTTCGTACCCCTAAGTTCCTTCACGCCCCCCAGTTTATGCGCCCGAAAATTGTGGGTCCCCAGTCAGTTGGGGTGGATGGTCGCCCTCATTTTCGAAGCACAATAGATCATTCAACGAGTCAAAGTTAACGACTCACGACTCGTCGGTTCGCATGGTTAAGCGTGATACCCTTAGCCTTCACTATATATTTCATATCCTCCCCCACCCTCACCCGGACCCCATAAGTTTTTGGCCCTGTTGATACAAAGGAGTCAGCGTATGTACCATCACCATACTCATCCTTGATCTCGTCAGTTAACTCTCAGAGGAATTCCCCAATAGGAGGCATGTATTCACCTTCCCTCTCTGTGAATATAACGCTATCTGCTTCAGCGTACAGCACCCTCCGCCCAAGAGAGTGCAGTAGTCCCCAAAGCTTGATGCGGGCGTATGCCGTTGTGAAGCTGGCTACAGGTATGTTTGTAACACGTGAGGTAACTGTGGCCAGTTCGGTGATGTTGTACATTATTATGTAAGTATTACCTACATTCACGATCTCCATAACCTCTTTATCGGGAGCGTTGGCATGATCCCAGACTTCACTATAACTTTGTGCCAAATGAACGTTCCTTTGCCAGTATTCTGTGCAAATTTTCCCCAAAGACTGCTTAGACAACTTTGCACTAAAGCGCTTCCCAGGATTCTTAACAATTTGGGAACGGTCAAGCTGTATACTTTTATGGGCACGGTAACGCTGATAAGCCGATTTTTCATCTTCGGTATCAACTCCTCGCGGATACCCTGATGCCTCTACCTTATCCTTCAAAAAGGCATTTATATATGGCGTGAAAAAGTTGGGTAGCTTCTGAAACCTCCACCTCATGTATCTTCAATATTCTGTGTCCATGGCGAACGGCTAGGGCCAGCTCAGGGCTTGTATATACACCCCTGATCTTGCGCTGGTTGGGTGTATGATTACAATCCCCATTGTTCTCCTCTGCGAACTTCACGCACAGGGGAAACATGAGCTTCTGATCTATAACGACGGGTAAGATCGGCATCCATAAATCGGGAGGAGGAGCACGTCTACGAAAGAGAATCCAAAGTAGTGCTCACTCATGTTAGCCGAGAACTCCTCGATGGTTGGCATGGCAGGGCCCACTAGCTTTTCAGGCGCACCTACGGGGTACGGATTATTCTTCGTCACGTAGGGATATAAAGAACAGAAGACGTAGTAATGGAGTTTCACGCCCTCCGTAGGCGGAAAGTATAGCTTGAATGGATTTTGTACGCCCTCCAAACAAGCTGTCACCGCATTTGAGAGGGTCCAACACCATTGAACGTTTGATGGCCCTTATTTCTTCAGGGTACTGGCCATCTGTTTCCATCCGTGCATCATACTCATGCTCTCACACGATCTTGTGAGTGAACTTGGAGCCTATAAGTTGATCGCGGTTACGGGTCCATGCGAGGGTGTCGGCGGGGGATCTTCCTTGGAGGTCCTTTGTGACGGTACACTCAGTGCGTGGGCATCCATGCCACCAGCAACCGTTAAGGAGTACACAGTCTTCTCACCAGTGGTTGATCCTCACTTAGACCATCAACCCAAAAAACACGACCATTGACCTTAATGGGTACTTCCCCCGTGTTGCGGGATTGTTTTATGTATACCCCGGACTGTTGCTGTATGTGAATGAGCCAGTAAATAGCCTTATGCCCATAATTGCAGGGATTGTTTCTGTTGGATGACGGCTAAGGTGTCTTTAGGCATGAAGTTATTCTTGAACACCGTAAAATATAATGAGGTGATCGTGGTTGCGACTTGCAGCGGATCGCATTTGAAACGGGCTATGTACATCCTTCTAAAGGCCTGGAAACGTACTCTATGAACGCGCACATCATTCACGCAATAACGCTCACATTCATCAGCTATATTGTATGGACTAGTTTCATTAAAACTGTTGTAGTAGCGGTCAAAATCTGAGCGTATTTTATTTTTTATATTATTATTAATTTTTATTGCATATATTCCTCGTTTGTATAGGATTGTGTATTTATTTTCTATATATATTTCGTGAAATTGAATCCAATAATTCGTTTAAATAAACAGAATGATGTAATGGTGTTTTATTTAATTCTTTTGGTTGTATATATAAACGATATTATTTTTTAATTATACGTATACCACATGGCTGGTTACGCATTCTAAACCGACTGACGGATTTCTAAGCTAACTGCCAAGAATATCTGAATAGCGCAATCTTGAAGCTGAAAAGTTAATTAATATATACACCTGCCGTCTAGGTCTTCTAAGTCAACTGGCGGGTTAAACCAACTGGCGGAATAAGCCAACTGTTGGGTTTCTAAGCCAACTGTCACGAATATATCCTTTAATTAAATAAATAACGCAGTCTGGCAACTCAACCCTAATAATGTACACCTGAACAAGCCATTTACACCTTCTAAGTCAGATTAAGCCTTCTAAGCCAACTGGCTGATTAGGACCTTATAAGAGAGCGGGCGCTCGGATGAACTCTCATTATGAGTCTGGCAGTAGCCAGGCGAACACCCCTCTCTCCTTAGGTTAGGTTTCCCTTTGGAGGGTGAGGCCGTCCCACCTTCTACCCCAAAGACCCTCCTCCTTTCTCTCCCTCTCTTAGGTTAGGTATACCCCTTTGGGGGGTGAGGCCGTCCCAACTTCTCCCCCAAAGATGTTAGGTGGACTCCCCCAACTTGCTGGGGGAGTTCCGCTTCATTGCAGCTTGGGGATAACTCCTCTCCCTTGTTGCATAACCCCTCCCCACCCATTTGTTGCATAACCTCTTGCAACATTGATCAACATTTGCAAATGCATTGCACTCTAACATTCTGCGGTCATACTACTAAGGACAATACATAATAGTTCAACTTTAAATCTTGAACCTCGAGCATTAATATAAAATAGAGTTATAAAATTTTGAGTACTGCAGTAGAATCGCGAGGTTCTTCGTGGAGTAAGTTGTTCACTGTAAGGAAAATTTATGTTAGGCTGGTCGCTTTCATAGGAGTTACGCCGTTTTTATTTGCCTAAAACGCCATGGCAGAGCCATGCAATAGTCTACCAAGAAGAGCTGCTCCCACGCCATTCAAGTGAAGACCATTACGCAAACATAATTATTCGGAAAATGGTTCCACAATAGCGTGTAGCGTCATGAGCGATCTGGAGGCACATTTCAGGTTTTGTACAATCAACCTTGCTGATTTCAGAAAAGAAATCAAAAATTTTCTGCAACAAGCAGAACACCTTTTTCGCATGTAAAAAATACAAAATTCTTGTTAATTACAGTTGGCAACACTGACTGACATGGTATGGTACTTCTGGCAGCTTTCTAATTATTCTCAGTGAGTCATCCCCTGGAATTTCTTAGTTCTACGCTAGCTCGCTTGAGAGAAACAAGTGTTTTTTCTGTGGATGGGGTGTTCAAAAACCCCAAGGTACTAACGAAAGGTGCTTTTTGTGATATATACATTATACACATTTATGAGAATAAAAACCCACTCTAATAGACAGAGTTTATTTCCACGACAGTTTCGACGCCCACTGGCATCCTCCTCGGGTGGATACAGAAACACAAAATGAAACAAAACAAGAGGGAAAAACAGTTCAGGATCGACCGTTAAGAAATTCGCACCTAGGTTAGATTCCATTCTCTCGAGACAGGAGGGGCATTTTCATTAAGTACATTCGCACAAATTTTTTAAAAACTATCTTCCTGTTCTAAACATACAGATTCTTGGTCAATAAATCCCTTACGGAGTCGTGGGAACGTGTTCGAACCTAAGTGTGTGTCTCTGGATTGGAATGTTTCCTTACTCGCTTTTAGTAAATGTAATAATGGAAGTAATTAATGTGGAAATAAATATATGCAGTAATTATGTCAAAACATTAGGATCTGTATGTATAGAACAAGAAGATATTTTTAATTTGTGGAAATGTAGTTATAAGCTGACCCTGTAATAAAATGCCCTTCGGGTTTCGGGAGAACGATATCTAACCTAGGTGCGAATTTCTCAATGGTCTCTGGATATTTCCTAATCGCCTTTTTTCATTCGTTTTTCGGTTTATAATTTCTGTATAATAACAACAATGTAATAACCAATGTAATAATAAATTTATAATTTCTGTAATTAATAATTATGCAATATTAAATGTAATAAATTTAATTATAAATGTAATAATTATGTAAAAATAATAGAATCTGTATGTTTAGAACAGGAAGATAGTTTTTAAAAAATTTGTGCGAATGTACTTAATGAAAATGCCCCTCCTGTCTCGAGAGAATGGAATCTAACCTAGGTGCGAATTTCTTAACGGTCGATCCCTGAACTGTTTTTCCCTCTTGTTTTGTTTCATTTGTGTTTCTGTATCACCCGAGGAGGATGCCAGTGGGCGTCGAAACTGTCGTGGAAATAAACTCTGTCTATTAGAGTGGGTTTTTATTCTCATATTTTGACCTTCACGTAAAAAAGTGAAGTTTTTTGCATTTATTATACACATTTCTTTGTTTTGTTGTGTTTTACATTGTTTATAAGTTTGTTATATGTCTTAGCGTATATATATACCTATGGATATTTATATACTATACATAATACATATGTGTGTGCAGTATATTTATTATATATATATATTGGTAAACTTATTGTTTACCAATAAACCAAGCTTTATATATACATACTCATAATCACATATATTTTTTATTTATACGTTTGTGTTTTTGTTTCAGTGTTCCTGTGTGGTACTTGTTCAGTTTTGCTGGTACAATGAGCACGCAAAGAACACGGGGATCTGCCAGCCACATTGTCTTTGGTTCTCCACTATCAGAGCTTCTTCTGTCTGAACTTCCAACCCGTATACAAGTTGCAAGGCATTTCCTCTTCTTGAAGGAGAACAAGTACACCAGCAACAGGGAGATTCTTCCGGAGGTATGCCAAACACTCATTGACCTTTGGAATCGTGCTAACATTCCATCACAGCCAATCAAGAATGTGAAGACCAAGCTGCTCCGATTGATGGAAAAAGGCTCACAAGCATCGAAGCAAGGCAAGCAGGCCACAAAAACCAAGAAGTTCAAGGAAAGCCTGAATCAATTGTTTGACATAGCTGTCTGCCAATGCGATGATTTGTCTGCATGCCACTGTGAAAAAGAAATGAAAGTTCCACGACGAGAGCATGCCTTTCTGATCGACCAGAGAACCACGCGGATCATGCAGATCAGTCGGGTGGATACAAATGTGACTCAGATGATGGAGAGAAGGAAGTCAAGAGAGGATCGAATGCAAGAAAGACAAGAAGAGAATAGAAGAAAAACGGAACGGCAAGAGGTAGCATCCTTTGCAGATGTGGTCGAATTAGCTCAAGCAGAAGCAGACTCCAGTGGTGAAATTGTTGGTGATGAGTGGATGGGTGATAGTGCCCAGGAGGACAGGAACATCACACCGATTCCCACTGTTGCTTTGGAAGCTGACCGGTATGGTGTATCGAACAGGGCTGCTGCAGCTATCAGCACTGCAACATTGGTTGACTATGGCATCATTAGTTCTGATGATCGGATAAACGTAATTGACCACCACAAAGTATGGAGAGCACGGCAGAAGGTACGGAGGGATCTGAAGGAAGCAGTAACTTACCACGATCTGGAAGTCACTGCTTTATTTTTTGATGGGCGGAAAGACATGACACTTGTCAAAGAGAAAAAGGGGAACAAATGGTACAGCACAAAGAAAGTTGAGGACCACTATGTGCTGGTCGGAGAGCCTGGAACCTTCTATCTAAGCCATCTGACACTGGAACGAGGAACTGGCACTGCCATTGCGGATGGACTTCAAAATGCGATTGAAGAAATGGGTATTGCAGACAAGATAATTGCAGTGGGAGCCGACAGCACAGCCACAAACACAGGGCACAGAAGTGGAGCAATACACCTGCTAGAGTGCCGCCTGGGTCGCCCTTTGCACTGGTTCATCTGTAGTTTGCATTTAAATGAACTCCCATTGTGCCACTTGTGCAAGGAACTCATCGGCCCAACAGAATCTGCAACTCAATGGAAAGGACCAATTGGCAAAGCTTTGGCCACATGTGAGAGTTTGCCACTTTCCTCTAGAGGAATTCAATGTATTGCTGATGGCCACACTCTCCCGGATGTTGACCTTACTGAATTGAGTCGCGACCAA
The DNA here is from genome assembly GCA_023014485.1 of Bathynomus jamesi. Classification (NCBI taxonomy): domain Eukaryota; kingdom Metazoa; phylum Arthropoda; class Malacostraca; order Isopoda; family Cirolanidae; genus Bathynomus; species Bathynomus jamesi. Next base: position 1,908,465 of record JAJOZX010000046.1, on the reverse strand, counting down.
GCCTACCATTACAGAATGATGAAAGCGATAAGGACTGGTGTCATTAATGAAGATCTTCTACGAGAGAAGCCTGGACCAATCTCCCATGCACGATGGGTTACAACTGCCAGCAGAATTTGTCGGCTATATGTAGCGATGGCGCAGCCAAGTGATGAACTGTATTCACTCACACAGTTTGTCGTGTGCCATTATGGACCGATGTGGTTTAGCATCAAGTGCCATCCAAGGCGCACAGATGGCCCAAAACATTTCCTGGAGCAAATCAAGCTGCTACGATTACTGCCACCAGCTAGCAAGACTGTCACATGGCCTGTGATCCAAAGAAATGCATATTGGGCTCACCCTGAAAATGTTCTACTGGCAATGCTTGCAGATGCAGATCAAGCAAACCGGAAATTGGCCATCGATGTAATCAAGACCATTCGACGAGCTCCCAAACCTGCTCAACAGCAAGTCAGAGAATTTCGGCCACCAAAGATCAAACGAAGTGCTCAGAATTTGAAAGATTTTCTTCCACCAGTGGAGGAGTGCACAATGGAACCACCACTCACGAAGCAGTTCTCTGTCGAACAACTCGATAAGATCAGTGAAGAGCCCCTTGTTGTCCGGATACCATGTCACTCCCAAGGTGTAGAAAGCTGTGTTAGGATGGTAACTGAAGCGTCTGGGGCAGTGTATGGAAATAATTCAAGAGATGGTTACATTAGAGCGATACTTAAATCCCGTGACTTTATGCCGTCATTCAAAACTAAACAAGATTTGAATGTATCATTTACCAAATAAAACTATCTAGTCTACCTACCTACCTACCTACAGTGTATATGTTTATTCCAAGCAAGTGTCCAATAGTTATGGGTAACTAGCAATTTTCACGATTTTCACATGCGAAAAAGGTGTTGCACTTGTCACCAAAAAAATTTGTTTTCATTTTTGAATTTAGGGAGGTCAATTGTACTAAACCTGAAATGTGCCTCTTGATCCGTTACACTTTGCCCAATGACGCTACACGCTATTCCACAATTCGACGAATTCAACATTTTCCTGTTGGCAAAGGGACTTAAGAATATTATTTATGTAGGTTGCTCTGCTGAAAAAGTTGTTGGATGCTGCTATTCCTGGGAGAATTCCTGAAAAAAATTATTTATTAGTCCTATCCTTTAGAGTCCGCATTAGTCGCTTGTATTTCTCTTTTAGCTCCTCTGACTTGGAAATCTTAACATCGTTAGTCCCAACATGCACCATAAATATCGTACTATCACTCATCAGCATCTTTACCAAACTCATCTATGGAGTCCGTGATGTCGTCAACAGGGGTTCCAGGATTGCAGTATCTCCTTCTGCGAGTTGGGTTCCTACCGCAGAACTCCTGTAATTGTCCTAGAATAATGAAATCGTCAACCAGCCTAATTTCCTGCGTGTCATTCTGCTCGGGCTCTGAGACAGAAAATCTTTTAGTTGTAACTACTCTTCAGCAAGGTTTATGTTGTCTAGGTTGGGCCCCATTTCGAACTGGCTCAAACGGTCGATCCCCCGAAGGTGAAAAGGGGGGGGGGGAATGACGATTGATTATGGATTCGTCGTGGAGTCTTTGCGCGATCTCCCCTCTGTGTAAGAACTCGCGCTCAGACTCCACGAAACAAAATCCAAAGCACTAAATTCTTCTCTCAACGCGGCCTCCCTCCTACTCCTTCGAAGTTCGTCTCTCGCCAAAATCACCTCATTTCGTAGTTCATGTCAGTTTATGCAAAATCTGCAAACTAAAGGGTTAGAAGAGGGATCGGTGAAAAAGTACCGAGGAATTTTTACGCCTCAGTCGGAACACTTGCGTAGGTTAGGGACCATATCTACAAGAAGTGTTCTCACGAAAAATTAAAATTAATTTCCCAATCAAATAGACAGGCGGAAGAGTCTGGAAAGAATTATGGATTAGTGACCTGAAAAGAGGAAACAAGAGTCCGGAAATACCAAAAGAAGGAATTTCTACACACATGCACTATTTTTTTTGTAAGTAATTGACAGAACTGAGAGGTCTTGAGTCTCCAGGGGATTATAGATGATAAACAACAGCCACGTGGTGGGTGTATTAAAATAAAATTTAAAAACCTAACTTTCTTGTGAAATAATTATTAAATATACAAATAAAACAGAAATGATAATAATAATAATAATGATAAACAATAACAAAAATTGCAAATTTCTTAAATAATAATTAAACATGTGTATTTATAGAACAGAAACATCGTACTGTTATAATTATAAATGGTAACAAATTGTTTACTCATATGCAACAATAAACGATGAACTCCACACTAAATACGTCAGTAAATAAAATATTACTATAAAATAATTTAAATCACTAATGAGCAAAATGTTAGTAAAATGACAAATTAGACAATCAAACACTGCAATCAGTCAGGCACACACACAAAAATCGCTTTATTTATTTATTTTTATTTTATATTTTATACTTATTTTTTCCCCCTTATCTTCTTTCATCAGAACCGTCCGCCACCCCCATACCCACCCTCTTATACCAAAATTTATTTTTAATTTTGTAACTAATTTTCTTTTATTAAGTAAGCCTTATGTTTACAGAATCAAACCTTTGTTTACACTTATCAAGCCTATTGTTTTCACAGCTGCGCTTAAAATTTTACTCTTTTGCCATTTTCCCCTCTTTTACTCTTTTATTTCCCCTTTTTTTTTTCCCTCTCCTAACCTAACCTATCCTAATGTATTACTAAGCTATTATTGACTCTCCGAACTACGTTTGGATTCTGCAATTTCGCCTTATTTGAAGACGTACAGTTAAATAAATAGTACATTATGCAATTACTCTGGCTCTATATTCATTCAGTATCAGTATATATATATATATATATATATATATAGATATATATATATATATATATATATATATATATATATATATATATATATATATGGGGACAAACGGCAGTCCGTATATAGCAGATTTATATCTGTCGTACAAAGAGTTCCTGTTTATGGAGGCGTCACAGCGATAGCCGAATATTTAACAGCAGTTGGCGATGTATAGACAATATATGTAGGACAAATATACCTAACTTCGAAGAAGTTGCGAAACAAATTTACCGACTAGAATTACAGTAAAATTAGAAAGAGGGAATTACAAAAGAGACAAAGAAAATTTTCTGAACTTGCGTATACGAATTACAAATGAAAATCTATTTATATGCAGTGTTTATAATAAAAGGGACTAGTACAAATTCCCTTTAAAGGAGAGCTTAATTACAAATAATTTTATACCAAGTTTTTTACTCGCAAGTAGTCAGAGATGCAAGAATATGTTGTAAATGTGAAGAATCTAGACAAAGTATAGTGAATATTCTGTGCGATAAAGAGTTCGATAAAAATAAACTCATTCACAAATTAAAAACGTTAACATGTGAAATGCCAAATATATTAAGCAGATTCAATTACATAAAAACTGGTGAATTCATTAATAATTTGGATATATAAGTCATGCCTACATCGCAAGAATGTATGTATGTTACATATATTGATGTATATATGTGTATATATGTATGTGCGTGTGTGCATATATGTGTATGTGTGTGTGTGTATGTAATGTATGTGTGTGTGTGTGTGTGTGTATGTGTACAGAGAGAGAGCATATATATATATATATATATATATATATATATAGAGAGAGAGAGAGAGAGAGAGAGAGAGAGAGAGCACATAGCATATATTTATGCAAAATAAATATGGGAACTATATAGGAATATAAACATAATATATATAAACTAACTAATTTTTTACGACAATACGAACGTTTAGGATATAGGAGTGCTTAGTCGGTATACTACAAAAGAAAGTAATTTCAGACAGTAAACATAATTAAGGAATACGAAATTGGGGGACAATTAAAAATAGATAGTCGAACGATGGTATAAGTCTGCATACATAAAATACAGTTTCGGGCACATCAAACAGTTATATAATGAGATACGGAAGTGCAAGCGTGAAGGGAAATATAGTTGGTGAATAGATAATGGGACGATAAAGTTTCGGAAATAGACAATAGGCAAAATTTTAATAGTTGAAAGAAACTAAAAATAAAGCAGTTGAAAGCGAACTGGAGAGTGAGAATAGGAAGGTTATTCTCTCTGAAATTGATAGTAAAATGAAAAATAACTATTAATATTAATAATAGTAGTAACAATAATAATGATGATAATGATAGTAATAACAGTAAGGATAATGTTTATGATAGTGGTGGTAATAACGGGAATGGTGGTGGAAAAAATTGAATGATACTGTACAGAGTACAACTGTACATGGCTCCAATGAGGACGGCACTGGATTACCGAGAGGCAACTGAAGAAACATTAAAATCGGGATTGCAAAACAAGAAAAAGGTAAGGTATTAAAAGGTTTTCCAAGTTTTATTCTGGACTTGTTTTTATATTCCGTTTGAGTTTACAAATACAATTTTTTTCATGTTTAGTCTACGGATATATATAAAAAATATTATTCCAAACAAAATACAAGCCTGTATTGTTGGGTGTATCATGCTCAGGTCGAATATTAAAAAACTTGAAATTTCAAGATTGGCAGTATGTATTCCTATGTAAAATTGAATTTTAAGAGGGGTTCATCTTTTGCAACTTTTGCGAAAAATCGCATTTAAGTGTTCAAAATCGCACTTTTTGGTCAAAAAATGGGATTTTTGGCCAATTTCAAAGACTTGATAGCCTCAAATGACCTCCATATGTTCCATATTGTTCACATACACCCTTAAGCATTCCTAGGGGCAGGCTTGGACCCATTTAAGATCAGCCAAAGTGGTTCATAACCCCTAAAATAACTAAAATCACCCAAAATGGCCCAAAACTAAGGAATTGTATGATTTTTAGTCTCCTATACACCACATTTGGTGGCTGCTCTCTTCATCAGGCAGAATCTTTTTGTTTTTCTTTCTTGGTCTTGCATTTTCTTTTTTTTAGAAACGCCTCCATCAATTTTTATTTATTTTATTTTCGGCTCGGCATCACTGAGTGTGATGGCAGCTGCCCCCTCTTTCCGCAAGCTGCTGTGACGTTCAACCTTTTTTTTGCAATTACAATTCTTCTTTAATGTTTGTATAAGTCCCTCCTCCACCCCCAGCTTGTAATAATATGCTGGTCAACTGAATGTTTTGAGATTTTTTCTTCTGAAAGTATCTTGATTTGTCTAGCAGGTCTTGTAGAGATCTAAAACATTTTCATAATGTCTTGCTTTGACTTGAAAACTGGCAACAATTCTCTGTGATCGATCCTAGCACGAACAAAACCATCTCTTCTCTCTTGCCCATACATTGCATGAGCTGCAGCTGAAACTTCCTGGACTGCTCTTTCACAGCTTTGAGTGTGAACTGAGAAGTTCTCAACTTCAAGTGGAGACCTGAGAAGCTCCTCAACTTCTCCTCTTGACATCTTACAAGTGAAGAGTGGCTCATACACTTTCTCCTTATCCCAATTAATCAGAGTAATTGGAGAAGTGGCATCAAAATTCAGTTTAGCGTTTCTATGAGTTCTCAGACTCATGTCTCCATACTCAGACTTACCTCTGATCTTCTTGATCATCTCAACCCCCCCATGCCCTCTCCTCCTCATCCTCACTGCACAGGAGAGAGGAAATGAGGTTCTCACTGTGAGCATGATATGCTCCACGAACTATCACATGAGTGATTATGTTCCTGACTTCAGAGGTCTGGCTTCTGAGCAGTCCCAGAGCGGTCACAATATGGTGAGGTCCATACCTCATGTGGTGCTTCACCTGGATCTCAAAATACATCTTGAAGTAGAAGTCTAGGCAGAACTTCAGCAGAACCTCCAGCTTCTTCAACACCTCCCCCTTCAGACCATGCTGCCTCATCCACAGCATCAACAGAGCCTGACCTGTAGGCAGCCAGCACGACTGATTCAGTGGGCCACACTTCAGACCAGCAACTTCTTCGCTCAAATCTCCTGTCTTGAGAGTTTTGATCAGTAGGTAGAAGTTCTTCTGGTAAGTGCTAAGGTTCTGTACAATGTCTTCTGGCAGTTCAATTATATCTTCTCCTGGCAGAGCCTTGAAGCTAAAGTTGACAGGTATGTCATTGATCTTCTCCAAAAGTTTTCCTATTGGGCCACTGAACCCAGACTTGTTCGTGCAGGGACCATCAAGCTTGATGATCATGTGCCTGAGGATGAGTTCATTAATATGCAACTGGCATATCAGCCAGTGACACTTGTGACCTAGCAGTCTCTCCAAGTGAGTGATGGCTCCTCCATCAGGTCCTGTGTTTGTGTTGATGGAGTTACCATCAAGGACCACAATAGTATCTTTAGCACCATGAGGACTAATCCACTCAAACAGAGCCTGAGCTATCTTCAGTGCAGGTTTTCATTTCCTTCAGGTTCTTCTGGTGTACAGTGGAAGAGATACTTCCCCTCAGGTTCCCAGGTAACACTATAGTGCTCTTCAGTTGTAAAATCAGGATGGAAACGGCCAGTTTCTTCATTGTACCTCATGATCTTTGTCTTCTTATCTTGTTTTCCATCAAAGAAAATTCCCTTGATCTCCTCTCCCTCTGTCCTTTTCTCCAGGGCCTCCACCGAGGCACCTATTACAGACTCCTTGCCCTTCTACATCTTCAGCCTGTCAACAGCTAGATATGCCTTATCAGCAGATAGATGGCTAGCTTTGATGAGATCTTGCAAGAAACCAGTTGCAATGGCTGCTACAGGAGTGTTTGCCACCTTGAACCTGACTGCAGCCGCAGCAGTGCTTGAGATATCCATTTAGTTCCTCCTGGCAGAGGTGGAGACTTTGCCAGTGTTGACACTGGAGCTTGTGCTTGGTGCAGTATTGGAAAAATCTGTGTCAGCAGTAGGAGCTGCTCTTAAATATGTTTAAGAACCGTCTTGACAGACATTTTAAAGGTATTAACGTTTTTTAATTTAAATAACAACAAAGTTCGTAACAGAAGCTCTGGTGGTGGTGCTCGGGGATGACTCTGTTGACGATGAATGCCAGCTTGTGACATGCCAGCGTGTGATGCCAGCAATAAAATTATTAAAAAAAAAAAAAAAAAAAAAAAAAAATTAGACTAACACGAATGTAGATGTAGCTCATAGCGTAAACTAACCCACTTTTTGTTTAACTTTACCTACTTTTTTTTTTTTTTCTTATCCTCCTTACTTTGCATGTCTCTAACTCTTTTCTTGCATGTTTGTAGTTTGCATGGTATGACAGTGAGTTAAGACTGTGTTTGCATGGTTTGTAAGCGTTCTTATTTTACTTCTTTTCATCTTTCACCCCTCTCCTATTCTCTCCGACTATTTTTCTGACTTGTCGGCAGTGGCCGGCGGATGATGATGGTGAGACACTTTTCCTCTTTTTCTGAATGAATGTTAACCCACGAATGATAGGTGTTGCTCCTTACTTAACCCCTTATTCTCTTCTCTTCTCTTAACCCCCTACTCTTTTCTTTCTCCCGGGCTAGCCTTAGAGTGGATCTTAGGGTCTTTGTTAGCCTTAGCTTCTGTAGATCTGTAGATCAGCTCTAAGCAGTAGCTCCTTTTCTTATTCCTCTTTTCTGTTTCTGTTCTCAGCTGCCTTCTGTTCTTCCTCCTTCCTCTTAGCAGCCTTCACCTGCTTCACTGTTTCCTTCACATCAACAGATGCCATCCGGAAGCCAAAAACTTCTGAGGTTTTGATCCTCTGGTAATGGAGCCACTCTAGCTCTAGCTTTGGAATCTTCTGAGGCAGAGGACAGTCACAGTTGACATGAACTCTAGCAGCACAGCCAGAGCAGCCAGATGCTTCAGTTCCACAGAGAGTGATATCATGTCTGCAGGTTGTTATGTCAAACACTGTATCAAGTTCAGATATTCTCTTCTCTCTCTTTGCAGCCTTCACTCTGCCATTTACTAGGTCAATCATTTCATTCCACCTGACAAGAATCTTCCTGGCAATGGATCTCTCTTGAATGATCATAGGAGGAGTGAACTTGGCATTGCTTTTGCGCCACTGTGCCAGTACCAGTGATGCCAAGTCCTTAGCCAAATCTTGCAGAGGGTACTGAGCTCTCTTCATATCATCCAGAAGCAGCGTCTCTTCCTGGAGGAGGATTCCTCTCTGAAACACAGCTCTCCAGGTTGGAACTTCTGTGGGAAATAACTGCTTGCCTGGACCCACCAGATCACTCAGCTTTGAACCAGGACTTTTTCTGGTCTTTCGTCCTTACTTAGCCATGGTGGCTACACAATCTTCACCAAGCTTTGTATCTGAAACATAGAAAATTATCACAGTGAAACTCTAGTAGCCATAACAGCTGTCACAATGGTTTTGTTTGATAAGAAACCGGTCTGTTACATTTGTACTACAGTGTATGTCCTGCACAGCTGTTCTGTACATAACCAGAAAAAGAAAAAGTGGAAATATGAACACTTAAAGGTGATTTTTAGCAAAAGTTCAAGAAAACAAACCCCTCCTAAAATTTTATTTTACATAGGAATACATACTGCCAATCTTGAAATTCGCGTTTCAATGAGCATGATACACCCTATTGCGGATACTTACGATTTTTAGTTTTGTTTGTGTAGAGCAAGCCTGAGATAGTACGAGTATAACTGTGACTAATACAGGTTAGTTTGTACTGCCAGAGAGAGGAAACACAAACTTGCGGTGCATCCTGAAGAAACACACCAGGACTGATAATGACTGGGGGTGTCTGCAATACAAACTAACGAAAATTGCAATCAATTAAATACGGATACGGATATTCTTTGGACTAGACTAACACAGAGCATTGTTGCTTTCAGTGGTGATGAACCACGTACGAAAGCCTCCTCAGTAATATGAACCCCTAACTGCTTGACAATGCTGCTGCGAGCTGTTCGTACCTCGAAATGGGTATGGACGGAATAGTGCTCTGTGTAAAAAGATATTTAACTCTTCATACTTCCACTTAAACTATGAATGCATCGATGATTATAAAAATGTGAGGGTGAAAGAAAAGTCTTTAAGGATTTTTTACATACAAATAATTTGTTAATAATAAATAAATTGCAATTATATCACTGCCGTGTCTGCGATACGTTTCAAAGCAACTCTACAAGGCCAAGAATGACCCTAGGCTAGAAAAGGAAGGCCATAGGCCCTAGCCTCAGTCAGCGCCATGTCAGTAAGGATGGAATACAGCAATGAAGAAAATGTGTATCTTCTATCGTGGGCTATTTCTTATAATAATTGCAAAGAAAGTTTGTGTTTGCGTTTATTTTAAGAAAACTATTATTAATAAACCACCAACAAATGAAACAACTCTTCGATACTGGAAGCTCAAACTTTTAGAAATAGGGAGCCTGGTAAACGATCGTCCAAAAAGCAAAAGGCCAGTAACGGCGACAGGAAACACCAACAAAGAAAATGTCCTTGCCACTTTTCAAATCGATCCAACAACTTCAACGAGAAAAGTCGCACAGGAAATGGGTATTTCCAAATTTTCAGTAGCAGAAATATTGAAATCACAGGGGTACCACGATTACAAACCCATTTACTCTCAGCTCATATACGACTCGTTTTCTTTAACATATCGAGAGATACGTTGGATAGAAAATGCTGTTGCCAGGTATTGAGAGACAAAGTTTTGCCACAATTTACTAATGGGGTTGGCAAGAATTGACTTTATTAACATGATGGAGCGCCGCCACATTACTCTGTCCGTGAGGTTCTGGATACGGACCTTGAAGGAAGATGGCTTGGGCGGCGATGTCCCATAGAGTGGCCAGCCAGATCACCTGATTTAACACCATGTGATTTCTGGCTTTGGGCTTATTTTCGTGACAAACTCTACGCCCCTGCTTTCATCTATCCAAACGTGAATGCACTTTGCTGTAGAATAGATGAACAACTGAAAAGGATCCCCCTCGATATGTTCAGAAAACAATGAAGAGTTTCGCAGAGAGAATCCACAAATGTGTAGAGACCGACCGGAAATTCCTTTTCTTGGCGTCCTCAAACATCTTGGAACAAAAACAGAGCAAAAAGCAGCTCACAAAGAGAAGAGAAAGTTTTACTTTGTTTTCCAAAAAGACCCATGAAAGACTACACGCCTTCCGAGCTTATATCAGAGCGAGTTTAATTAAAATGGACCTCATTTTGCTCTTTGCTTTTTTCCATGAATCTTCACTTTCACGTAGCGCTATTCGATCTCAGCTGGCCTCAGTCCTTCAAACATCAGTTCACCAATACGCGAAGTGAATCACCACTTGAAGAGACCTACAATTTCATCCCGCCGGAAGCAAGCATCACTCTGCTGGCATCATCCTTCTGGTCCTGGCTTCACTCATCCTTCACCACATTTTTGTCGGCGCCCTTTCAAGAACTCTCTTTCAACGGGTCTTCAACACATCCTCCTTCTGATAGGCCTGTATGTCCTCAGACCATCTCCGTCGAAACACAGTACGATAAACTTCACGTAGGCCTCTTCAGTCCTCAGAGTTATCTAAGCCGAGCTTAATGTGGAGAGGTGGTAGGAAAATCTTCTTTGGATCAACTAAAAGAACACACTGGACACTGTCCGTTCCTAGCTCGTATGTGCTTCTTTGATGCCAGTCACGTCTGATGTAATGATCTCCGGTAGCACGGCTGTCCCATTAGGGCATATCATACTCTGGGTTCAGGGTTGAAATTTTGGAAAAACAAAGTGGCTAATATGTATTCCTATGTAAAACTTAATTCTAAGATGGGTTTATTATTTGCAACTTTTCCGAAAAATCTCATTTTCATGGTCAAAATCGCGATTTTCTGATTTGAAGGCTGCCTCATGCAGCCTCAGGGCACCCAAACCAAAGCGTGCCTCATAAGATCTTATATTATGATCTTATGAGGACTTTCAGCTCTTATGAGCATTAACGATGGCTTCAGCCTCTTCATCAGCCACTCGAACCTGAAAAGCTCTTAAGTATGTCCTGCTTCGATCTGAACACTGGGAGCATTTCTCGATGGTCTATCCTGGCTCTCACCCACCCATCTCTCCTAGTGACCGTACACAGCTTGGGAAGCAGTTGAGACTTCCTGTACAACTCTCTCGCAGGACTGAGTATGAACAGAGAAAGCGTCCACTTTGAGTGGAGTTTTCCTGAGATCCTCGAGCTCAGTCAAGGTCATCTTGCATGTGAAAATAAGCTCGTAAATATTCTCTGATTCCTAGTTGATGAGATCCTCAGGTGAAGTGGCTTGCAGATTGACTTTGGGATTTTTATGGGGCCTCACTGTCGTATCACCAAAGTCTCTTCCTTCTCTGATCTTCTCTGTCTGGCTCACAGCAAAAACTCTCTGATGCTCATCCTCACTGCACAGGAATGAAGCCAGGATGTTCTCAGGATGTGCGTGGTAAGCTCCTCTTATCACTGTAGCAGAGATGATGTTCCTGACCTCGGTAGTCTGGTTCCTCAGCAGCCTCAGGCTTGAAAAAACGTGTGCAGGACCAAATTTGAGGTAGGTGGTGCTTCACTTTGATGTCGTAGTACATTTTGAAGTAGAAGTTAAGGCAGAACTTCACGAGGACCTCGAGCCTTCTCAACACCTCCCCCTTCAGTCCGTGCTCCCTCATCCACAACAGCAAGATGGCCTGTGCAGTAGTAAGCCACCTGGATTGGTTCAGAGGTCCGCACTTGAGACCAGCCAACTGTGGACTGAGACTTCCAGACTTGATGGCTTTGATCAGAAGATAGCAGTTGTGCTGGTCTGTGGAGAGAGATTTGACTATCTCTACTGGCAGCTCTATGATATCTTCAGTTCTTCCACTGGTTTGAAGTTGAAGTTGACCTCAAGTTCATTCACTTTCTCAAGAAGTTTTCGAATAAGCCCACTGAAGCCTGACTGGGGAGTTACAGGGCCGTCCAGCTTGATGATTAAGTGCCTCAGGGGAAGCTCGTTCACATGGAGCTGACAGATCATCCAGTGGCACTTGCGACCCAGCATCTTCTCCAATAGGGCTATGGCGCCTCCAGACCACCTCGTGTTGGTGGTGGTAGAGTCTCCTCCAATCATTACAAGGCTCTCGTCAGCTCCGTGATCCAGAAGCCACTCATGCAGGCCCTGAGCGATCTTATGAGCAGGCTTTTCTCCTTCCTCAGGTTCCTCGGGAGTGAAATGGAAGAGGTACTTTCCTTGAGGCTCCCACGTGATAGTGTAATGCTCTTCGATCACTTTGCCAGGATGAAATCTCCCTGTCACTTCGTCATATTTCAACACCTTTGTGTTCCTATCCTGCTTGCCATCAAAGAATATCCCAGAGATCTTTTCCTCCTTTGAACTCTGCGTGAGAGCTTCAACTGATGAGCCATTACTTCCTCCTTGGCCCTCCAGACTTTCATGCCATCTATGGCCAAGTAAGCCTTGTCTTTGGAAAGATGACCGGCCTTACCGAAAAAAAATGGCGTCCACTCACTTCTACTTCACAATTATAACTGGCGTAATTGCTCAGAGCTATCTATTGAGAGAATGTTGAACTTCGCCTTCTGCGTCCAAATGGTTACAAAGATTCAAATGGAGTAGATTTTTTTCTTATGTATGTATGTATTAAACCTGTGTAAGAGTTAAGCAAAGTTAGTGTGCCTAATGGCAACAAATTACGACAAAGGGTTAAAAATATGAGGTTGTGTTCAAGTGAATATTCGCTATTTCAACATAGAACAGAAAACTGCAATTTTGAACATGATAACGCGATTTTTGGGAAAAGTTGCAGAAAAGAAACCCCTCTTAGAATTAAATTTTACATAAAAATACATATTAGCCAGAGTGAAATTCGGACTCGGAAAAGTATGATATGCCCTACTGTCCCATAGGCATAGGAAACAACAGTATTTCTTGAATCCTCCTTGCATGCCCATTAACATACCAGTGACTTTGAGATCACCACAGATATTCCATTGATGAGTGCTGTATTGGACTGCTTCGAGTAGTACAGGGTGTCCATAAATGTTTACCCTGAAAACAGTACGCTCTCATGTTTTAATGACGAATCTTACATCCGTTTTCTTTTTACAGGTGATCTCGTACACGCACAGAGTTTCTGTGCTGGTGTGTTTCGTCCACCGCATTCGCCGCTAGGAGCGCTGTAGTAGCTGTTCAGTTCAGTCAGTCAGTTCAGTTCATCATTGACGAGGATAATGACTTCTTGTTACGTGTCTGCTTTTCAGACGAGGCTACGTTTCATCTTAGTGGTAGAGTCAACAGACACAATGTGCGTATTTGGGGATCGGAAAACCCACGTGCCGTAAGGGTGTGGACTAATGTATGACCAGATAATTGGTCCTTTCTTCTTCGCTGAGAACACTGTTTCCGCAACTGTGTACCTGGATATGCTCACCAATTACGCCATCCCCCAGCTGTAGGACAGGCAGCCAACTGTCATCTTCCATCAAGATGGGGCACCCCCTTATTGGGCGCATGTTGTTCGTGAAACTCTCGACGCAACATTTCCAAATCGACGGATTGGCAGGGACGGGCCAATCCCATGGCCCCCAAGATCACCAGACATTACTCCGCTGAATTTCTTTCTCTGGGGTCATGTTAAAGATTTGGTTTATGCAACAGTTTTTCCAGATATCAGGACATTGCGAGAACGCATTACGGTTGCAATTGCAACAGTTAACCCACAAATGTTGGAAAATGTGTGGCGTGAGTGTGAATAACGTTTAGACATTTTACGTGCCACTAGTGGAAGCTTATTAAGTTCATTAACTATGTATCAAAACTTTCTATGTTTATCTACTTATGATTAAAACTGTGTTTGAATACGAGTGTTTATTTAAAAGTTATAGCATGCTTTAATCAGGGTAATCATTTATGGACACCCTATATATTCATGTTATCGTACGTCTCCTTTAGATGAACGGAGTGGGCGATCGGGATGGACGGCTTTAAGTTCCCGTTATGCAGGAGAACTGATTTCAAGCTTCGTTGTGAAGAATCAATGAAAAGGCGCCACTCAGATGGTGTGTGTACCTGTGACAAGTTCTCGAAAAGTCCATTGATATCATGGTAATAGCAGAGCGGAACGTCTACTTTAAAGAATGTCGCCAAATCATGGTTTCGTTTTCGATAGTGACACACTCAGACGTTCTTCTCAAGTAAGTGTTTCTGCTTGAGTCTCGAGGAGAGAAGTTCTGATTTCTCTTTGGAGAGGGCTAGGTATCTAATGAGGTCATTCATCTCGTCTTGGGTAAGCCTCTCCGGCTCCGATTGCTCTTCGTCAGGTGTGTAGTCAAGATCGGCCGAAGGTTCCGCATCTCCGCCAATCGCACCTTCGTCGGATTCCTTTTCGTCTTCTAAAGAATCGAGTCCATGCTGTGGAGGTATCGGAATCGGCATCGTGTCATCGTGAGGGATCGGTCTGATCACGGAGTCTACGTTCGGATAAACGATGTTATGCTTTCTTCTTCACGGAGAATCCAGTGAACGACAAAATACTGCGATACATGTATAAAGGACGCATATTATGTATTGTATATTATATAGTATTATATATTATATTATATTTCGTTTTTGCATATTATATAGATTATTATATTATATAAAGGACGCATATATCATATATATATTATTATCGGTCTTATCTCGAAAACTAGACGTGCTAGAGGAAAACCGAAAACAGATTTGGAATCAGCGTCCCAACAGCTATAATTATATCTGATAAAAAAAAAATACTTGTTGGCCAGTGTAATCAGTCATTGTAATATAGCACAATTACCGTATACATAATTGTTAATCACTGTGAACAAATAATTAATTTATTTTTCTAATTAAACAAAAAACCACAAAGTCATTTCTATCTACATTATTAGATACTGTTTGTTTGGGCTGACTGCCCAGACTGGTGCCCCTAGGCATTCGTTTCATTTTAATTCATTAATTATAGTAATCCTACTTTCTAGGCCATTATAAATGTATGATAGCGGATGGAGAACTCTTTGAAGATTAAATTACAATTTCACAAAATATTTGTTGAATAAAATTCTTATAAACTTTTTGTTTGATTTGTTTCAGCATTTGAACACTTATCTGTATAATGTTTTTAACTAACTAGTTGTATGTATAAAATTATTAAAGACCTCTCCCACCCTGTCTATATATACAGGGTGGGCAAAAAAAACTATTACCCTGATTTTGAACAATATAATTTTACCTGTATCAAATGTTATTTGTACAATCAATATATGTGTCCTGTATAGAATTTCATGGTTTATCTCGTGGTGACTGTAACCATTATTTTGTAATTCGCCGTTATAGAGACACGGGTAGAAAAACTTTCTGTTTCTATACAGTTACCTAATTGAGTCCAAGATTATGTGGAATGTGCCAATCATGTGCCATCCTCCATTATCAATGCACGTTTGCAACCTTGACTTCTCCCTTATCGACGGCAGTACCGTATGAAGGATTTTTTTCTTGGTAATAAGCAACAGTGATTTTGGCATTTTGATCAACAAAAACAATCTGACTTCCCTAACTTTGAAATAAATATGAAAACCATGACTTTTTGAGAAAAATGCTGACGTTCCCCTGCAAAGTCGATCCAGACTGATAGATTTTTTATCCTGTCTTCCATAAACGCGGTCATTTTGGGTGTTTATTGTTGAAGCAATCGTAAAGGTCTTCTCGTCGTTGAACCATATTTTCGACACTTCTCTGTCTGGGAATCGATCTAACAGAGCACGACATTTTTCAACTCTTGCTTGCTTATTTAATGCAAAGCTTATGAACTTCGACTCTTTTAAAACATTTAAGACCCAGATCATCTTTTACTATACTACGAACACGAGAGCGAGAAATACCAATAGTTTTTGAAATTTCTCTAACGGACTTGTGGGTGTTGGGCCGTTCTTCTTGACTGCATATCATGGATGAAACCGTGTCAATATTTTCCTCAGTACTTGATGTTTTTGGCCTTCCACTGCCTTCTTTTCGTTTGGTCGACCCTGTGATATCGATTTTCTTTATGAGATATTGAGGTCCAGGTATCGTCCATCGTTTATTTGGAAACTCTTTCTTCATTCGTTTTGCACCCCAGTGTTTCTCCTTACGCAGGTTCACTATCAATGCTTCATCTTCCAAAGAGTATTTCATTATGTTATAACTTGTTCACCAACTATAGCAGAATGATGGTCTGAAATGAAAAAGGAAATAAATTAATTATTTTGTGTAAAAATTAGGCAAATTAATTATTTATGGAGAAACTAACTGTCATCTGAAAGTATCAGTTGCTGACTTTGACCGCCTTTCAATTGAGCACCATATTCTGATACCTCCCTCCCGTTGTGAGCCTGTACCTCTACTCCTGGGCCGTTGAATCTAGATTCAAAGCTAGCGTCTGAAAGAGTAAAAGTATGGATACAACATGCGGCGTCAGCAGTAAGATCAATATAGAGGGTGAGGCACAATATTTTTTCAAAAGTTGGGTAATAGTTTTTTTTTGCCCACCTGGTATATACTGTAATACAAGGTGTGTGTATAAAGTAATACAAGTGAAGAGACAAATCCGATTTGAATTATATTAACGCAAATGAACATGGACAAGTAATATTTATTACATGTACTTTATTCGATAGTAAGGTTTATAAGAGGTGTTGAAAATGTTTTTACGAGTTAAAAAACGAGTCGAAACTAGTTTAAACTGGCTCATATCAGATTTACCTCCTCATTTGCGTTACTTTATACACACCCTGTATATATATTTAAATAAAAATAAAATTCATATATAAATTATTTATAAGTGATATATAATTCTGTGAAAAAAATTTTTATTATCAGAGTGCTGCAAATAATTAGTGGATTATTATATAAAAATAAATAATTAATATTCAACAGTAAATGAATTATGAATAGGGAAAAGAACAATATACTGTGTATATATATATATATATATATATATATATATATATACGGTCAGTGTGTGAAACCAGTCATTTCGCATGATACCTAAACGATTTAGACATTTCTTGGAACAACTATGACTCTTAATCACCTCGTGAAATAACTAGATAGCCATTCACTTCATGAAAAGACTGATAAAGAGGTTCACTCGTTACGTAATGACTAAACAGGATCGGATCTTTTCCGTTTGACACACATGGTTCGATTTTATTTTAAATTTCTACACAGACGTAGTTTTGCATGCGGATTACGAAAATCAGAACCATTGTTTGGAGAAATTAATAATAAAAAAGTTACAACTAGCCTAAGACCCGCCCTTCGTGCGGGTCGCGGGTAGCAAAAATTAACCAAACTATCACGACTTAACCTAACCAATCGTCAAGGGCGTACAATTAACCTAAAAAAATAAATAAAAAACAATATCACGACTTAACCTAAACGTTCCTGAGCGTGACCGACAAACGTTCCTCAGCGTGACCGACTGACAAACTGAGCGGGACGGACTGACTGACAGACATTCCTGGGTGTTTATAGTATTAACAAATAAATTTTAAAAAATTTATTGTTTTTTATTTATTTTTTAGGTTAATTGTACGCCCTTGACGATTGGTTAGGTTAAGTCGTGATAGTTTGGTTAATTTTTGCTACCAGCGACCCGCACGAAGGGCGGGTCTAATAAAATACTTTAAAGGGTTGTAACTTTTGTATTATTAATTTCTCCAAAACATGGTTCTGATTTTCGTAATCGGCATGCAAAACTACGTCTGTGTAGAAATTTAAAATAAAATCGAACCATGTGTGTCAAACGGAAAAGATCCACAGGATCATTTTGCACTTCTTGTATTCGGTAAATAAGTAAAAGTTCATAGTTGCGAATTTATAAATTTATATTTGTGTTAATATTTTCAAATACACTGATTAAAACTAGGAAATTACAACTACGTTTACATTACATGAAAAATACAAATGTATTTCATATTCTCTCATTTGTCAGAGCTTTGTCTTCTGTCACTTTGAAGGGCTTATCGTATCTGTTGTTCGGCTGCGCTTCATTAATAAAACCAAAAACATACAGAGACCATTTCCATTATCCTTTGGAACTTGTTCTGGTAATGGACTTTCAAAAAGAGTTTTACACACATAAGCGCTTTTATGAACACAATCATATTCAAAGCTCTAAACGAGACCTGAAAAAAGATCTGAAAAAAATCCACATATTTAGTTGATGTGTTTTTTAAGTTCATTCAATTCATGTAGTAAAAACTAAATAAATAACAAATCCAAATTTCTTTTAATATAAAGGTAAAAAATACTAAACTGAAAAATTGAGAACAAACTTATGTGCATATAATCTACGCAAATTAAACTCCACTATTCACAAAAGCTCAAGAAATATAATGGCTGAGTTAACAACTATGCAGAGTTGAAAATTGAATATACTCGTATGTTGTTGGAGTAGTAAGGAATTCACCACCACTACAACTCCAGCGAGTCATATCGCAACGATATCAAATATATATTGATTTGAGTCACTGATGAAACTTCAGAAGAATGTGTAATAAATATTACACACAGAAAATACCTGTAAAACATTATTTTAATAAATGCAAAAGAACAGAGAAAAATCTGTTATTTAAAACAACAAAGTAAGTTTAGTTGACCTCCTTTTGTTTGAATCATATAATGTTTAAAATGTAATGATTGCTTTATTCAGACTTATTCAGATATTTTATTGGTCTCATTCTGTTATAGCAAAGAAAGATCATATCTTTAAAACAACAAAGCACGTTTATTTAACGACCTTTTGTTTGGATCAAACAAAGCAATGGTTAAAATATAATAACTGCTTTAATTAGTTAACATAGATTTTTTTTTTTTTGGCTTTATTTTATCACTGTAGAATATTATTTTGAATGGGTTTATAAACACCAGTGAAATATATTTCTGAGCGACAACCTATGCATCCATACATGCACGCATACACCCGTCCATAAAGAGTTAATATTAGTTGTTTTAGTTTTAAAAAAGTGCATTTCTTTATTTTTTTTATATGCTGTCGCCGATATACACACAATTTTTAAGTTTCTATTTGATATATGTCGTGAGATATAGCTATTTTTCATCGTTCTCAAATAAAAAATCACCCGGTATTTGTTCAGTGTAGCAAATTGTTAAGAAAATTAATTTTATAACGTGAAAGAAAACTTTGAGTGTCTAAAACTGAAACAAAAATTTTATGGCAACGCATTTATTCTAAAGTCAACAAAAAATTTTTGTGTGTGTACTTAATCCTTATTAAGGTAATGACACAGTTAGTTATCATAATTTGTTCAAGTCAACAAAACATTTTACTCTGTAATTATCAAGGATTGAATAAATTTTGACAAATGAGTCACCTTGTGTAACTTGAGCACCATATTTTGAGTCATTTCATAAAATATGCTTTAAGAAGAAGGAATAATTCTGATGCATTGTTTAACCTTATGTATAAATATAATCACAGTATTAATTGGGAAAGTTCTAAAATTATCATATTGTATATTAAAACGTAAAACCATAACTAGAATGTAGAATGTACTTGCATATGTTTGGTAAATAATTTTAATAACAGTTCGGGAACTTATGCAATAGATCATATCTTGTTAAAATATCTTTATCCTTTAAGCACTTGTTATTCTTTTGACAATCTCTCTTAACCATTTTGTTTATGATTTAAAGGTACATATACGCTACTCCTTGTTTTTTCCCTTCGTGTTGAATACACGAAAGGCCTTGGAATCGCCTTACATTTTCCTTATGGATCTGCATCATTTATTAATTTCACGTGCTTGTGTAAAAGTCACTTTATATATACTGTATATATATATATACACACCGTGTGTATATATATATATATATATATATATATATATTATATATATATATACAGGGTGAGTCAAAAGTAGCGCCCGATTTCTGTTTTTTCGGCTGTCAGATTCTTTCTGGGAAGTCATGTTTTTAATATTGTCTTGCAGATACAGTTCCGGTACAGTTCCGTAATAATTTTCCCCCGAATAAATGGTCAGATAAACATGTCATTCATTTATTTCTACCTTCTTGTACACTGTAATACAAATGACAAACAAACAATCAACTGACAGAAATCGGGCGCTACTTTTGACTCACCCTGTATATATATATATATATAAAATAGTGTATAATATCCTTCCCTTTCAGTTATTTATGAAAATTATACCAAAAAAAATTTTGGTGCGAATATTTCCACGTTTCATATTTTTTTTTTATTTCATTTGAAGAGAATTTTGGGGAAATATTTGAGTTATTTTTATAGTTACAGAAAGTAAAATATTTCTCAAATAAGTTTCTCAAATCTGCCGTTTACAGAAAACCAAATTTTACGATATCCAATACCTTAACTTGGTTGCTTTGTTAGCGAGTACTTTTCTTAATTCATTATATATACATATATATTTGGGTATAGGTCCACCCTTGACCCTAATGTCGCATAATAACTGCTTCATTATTTTTTTAATAGATGGAAGGAGAATTACTGCTCCATGTTTTACTCAGCGCACTTTTCTTTCCAAGCGCATCGAGAAAAGTTTTTCTCTGCGGTCTTTTTCTGATCCGCCTTTCAATTTCATTCCGAAGGGATTCAGTAGGATTGAAGTCTGGACTCTAAGCAAGCCATGAAATGTTTTCAATCTATTCCTCTCGAATCACCGTGTTTCAATCCGTGCCCTCTATCATGGTGCGTTGTCGTGTTGGTAGATGTACGGGCCTTCATCAAATAATTTCATCAGTTCTATCAATTCTAAACTGAGAATCACACTACTACCCTCAACAGTCGGAACAAAGGACCGAGATTGAAGAGTTCTCCGGACTGCCCCAAAACAAGATTTTTCCATTAGAGACGTTATTCTAGTGGTACTCATCATTCCACAGAACGTCCCTCCACTCTTCCACGCTCGATGGTCTCGGCACCATTGCATCCATCTCTGCACATTTACACTTGTGATCGTTAGCTTGTAGGTAACTGCACTGCCATAAAATCTGTGCACAAAAAAATCCTATGTACAATGGACACACGCACAGACACATCTCTGCGCTCGTTGATCTACAGATCTACAGAAGCTAAGGCTAACAAAGACCCTAAGATCCACTCTAAGGTCAGCCCGAGAGAAAGGAAAGAGTAGGGGGTTAAGAGAAGAGAATAAAGGGTTAAGCAAGTAGCAACACCTATCATTCATGGGTTAACATTCATTCAGAAAAAGAGAAAAAAGACTCACCATCATCATCCGCCGGCCACTGCCGACAAGTCGGAAAAATAGTCGAAGAGAATAGGAAAGGGGTGAAAAATGAAAAGAAGTAAAATAAGAACGCTTACAAACCATGCAAACACAGTCTTCACTCACAGTCATACCATGCAAACTACAGACATGCAAGTAAAGAGAGTTACAGACATGCAAGTAAGGAGAGGATAAGAAGAAAAAAAAAAGTAGGTAAAGTTAAACAAAAAGTGGGTTAGTTTACGCTACGAGCTACATCTACGTTCGTGTTAGTCTATTTTTTTTTATATAATAATTTTTTTGCTGGCATATCACACGCTAGCATGTCATCAGCTGGCATTAATCGTCAACAGACTCATCCTCGACCACCACCCCCAGAGGTCCTGTTACTAATTGTTTTTTACTTTAAACAACGTTAATATTTTTAAAATGCCTATCTAAACGGTTCTTAAACATATTAACGCTGCTAGAGTTAACGACTGACGCGGGAAGATTATTCTATTTATCAATTACTTTAAACGTAAAGAAGTTTTTAGCGATATTAGTAATGAAACGTCTGCCACGCAACTTAAATCCGTTATTACGAGTATTGCTATTATCGAAAGTCAACAGTTTGTCAAAATTTACGTTATCGATGTTATTTCACGATTTTGAAAGCTTCAATAAGCTCCCCCCTTAATCTCCTAGTTTCGAGTGAATGCAAGTCTATCTCTTTAATCCTATCTTCATAAGGCTTGTTGCGCAATGACGGAATTAGTTTCGTGGCACGACGCTGAACCCTTTCTAACCTATCAATATTCTCACGTAAATACGGGCACCAAAACTAAACGGCATATTCTAAATGAGGCCTGACTAGGGACTTGTAAATTATGCGCTATGAAGCCTAACATCCTATTAGCTTTTGCGCAAGGCTCTAGGCACTCTGAGCTCTATACTGGCAGGAATTGCCTATAACAAGTTGTAGACTAATTTTACATACCTCTGCACTACCATAAATACACCCTACATAGCACATGTCTCCTCGTTCAATCCATTACCACCACAGAGAGCTTTGTCTTCTCTCTCTCTCTCTCTCTCTCTTATCTCTCTCTTGTAGGTAAATAATTAGAGGGGATAATAGTGGGTAGGAATGTTGACCATTTGGAATCCTACAAGCTACTTGGGGACTCCAACATGGGTTTAGACGGCATAGGTCGTGTCTCACCAACTTGCTCGAGTTTTTCCACGTCATGTTGAGTGAGTATGATAAGAGTAGGGTGATTGATGAGAAAGCCTTTGACAAGGTACCTCACCGCCGGCTAATGGCGCGCTGGGTATTGGTTGGGAAGTAGGTAGGTGGATTGAAAACCGGCTGAAGAATGCCACAAAGTTAATCCCTTCCGTTAGGCATATGGGCTACAATCGACGCTTACGTGACGCGGGTGCAAAGATGTCGATTTTAGAAGCATGTTTAGTTTAAATGATAAACCAACTCGCAACAATGGTTGGAAGTTGGATTTGAAACGGTTTAGGACTAGTGTGTGTGGGAATTACTTTACGTATAAGATCTGTGACACGTGGAACAGGTTACCTTCAGAAGTTGTGAACAGTTCCTCTGTGGATCAGTTCAAGAAAAAGTTAGACCAAATCTTGCACACTATCTGAGTGTGTACAAAATTTTCCCTGGCACCCGTTGCCATTAGTACCTCCTCGGTATGGGCCGCAAGGCCTTTTGAGGTACTTCTTTTCCTTGTGACTCTCTCTCTCTCTCTCTCTCTCTCTCTCTCTCTCTCTATATATATATATATATATATATATATATATATATATATAATTATATATACATTTTAACTGCAAACGACACACAGTATAATTAATGTAAAGAACGACGCTTGTTTAGAAGAGTGTCCGCACAAGAGGAGAGAAAACGAGCAATGAAAAATGAGGCCCCTCCCAGGAATCGAATCATCCGATTACTGGTCAGATATGATATCATATCGCATTATCATATCTGACCGGCAATCGGATGATTCCGGGTTCGATTCCCGGGAGGTGCCTCATTTTTCATTGCTCGTTTTCTCTCCTCTTGTGCGGACACTCTTCTAAACAAGCGTCATTCTTTACATATATATATATATATATATATATATATATATATACAGGGTGGCGCAAAAGTCGCGCATCAGAGGAATTTTCAGTGTTGATTATAATTTTTTTTTTCTTTTAGATAGGGGATGGCTGCGAAATTAACAATAGACGAGAGGGTGAGCTTGGTTTTAATGGATGGAATACCAGGTACTACAAATCAATGAATCGGTACAGAATTTAAAAAGCCTAGCCTAGCCTAGCCTACTATATTCAGAACCTCAATATACGCAAGAAACGCGTTGCATTCACGTCGGATTGAATGCATCAAAGCCAAACACCAAAACTTAAACCTCAACTGGCAAAATTGAGCATCCACTTTTTAAAACACTTAACATATCCGTGAGCTAGGTGTAGCTGTAAACCCTAGATCCCGTCTCAAAGCTGGATCCTATCTGCTTGGCAGATAGCTGGTAAGGGAAGCTATATTTTGGGGCCTCCTTGCGAGTGACCTGTTGCCCACGCCGGGCTAACATCATGAAAAAGAAAAACTATAGTACGAGGGCCACTCAATATATTTTGCCCCATCTTTTTTTTTCTTTTCAAGTTTCCTTGTAAGTTCCAAAAATTTGGTACACAAGTAGTTACATACCTTTTTCACAAGTTTTTATTTTTCCACATAGTCTTCATCCTTTTCTGCGGCTTTCCTCCACCTCGAAACAAGGGCCTTTATTCCTTGCTGGTAAAAGTCCGATGGGTTCCAATGGAGCCACCTCTTAACCTCCTCAACAATCTCATCGTCACTCTGAAACTTTCTTCCACGAATAGCACCCTTCATTGGCCAAAACAAATGGAAGTCTGAAGGTGCCACATCCGGGCTGTATGGAGGATGGGGTAACACAGTGAAGCGCATTTTTGTGATGGCCTCTCTTGTTTGCAAACTGTTGTGTGGTGTTGCGTTATCGTGCAAAAGAAGGACGTCTTCCAGTTTTCTCTCCGGTCGAACTCGCTTTATACGTCTGTGGAGTCTCTGTAGGGTAGCAATATATGCTTCTGAGTTGATTGTTTGTCCTTCCTTCTTAATGTCCACCAGAATCACCCCTTTCATGTCCCAGAAGATGGTGGCCATAACCTTTCCTGCAGAGGGAGCCATTTTGAACTTTTTCTTGCGTGGAGAGTCTGCGTGATACCACTCCATGGATTGGCGTTTTGTTTCAGGTTCAAAGTGGTATACCCAAGTCTCATACCCAGTCACAGTTCGTGAAAGGAAGTCATCCCCTTCTGTCTCGTATCGAACCAACGACTCAGAAGCAGTTTCTTTTCTTTGGGCTTTGTGATCTTCAGTCAGTTCGCGAGGAACTAACTGTGAACACACTTTTGAGTATCTCAGTTGCTGAATTATCGTATTCACTCTTCCTTCAGTAATTACTAGTCCAGTGACAGCTCCTTGTATGTGACGCGCCTATTTGATCAAATGATGCTGTTTGCACGTTGCACAGTGTGAGATGTCACAGCCGATGCCGGGCGACCGCTGCGTGACTCATCATCGAGGCTGGCTCTCCTTCTCCCTCCGATGATCTCGCACGTTTAGACCAGCGTCCAACTGTGCTTCGATCAGCAACAGCATCTCCGTAAACGTTTTATAGATGTTTGTGAATATTTCCAACTGTTTCCTTCTATGGGGTTAAGAACTCGATAACAGCTCTCTGTTTACGACGCACATCACAGTCAGACGCCATTTTCGAAACTGCGTTAACCATCGGTTTCACACAAGGGCGTTTAAAAGTGGTTTTATACAAGGACGGGCGGTTCAAACTGGAAAAATCCAGTTATGTGAAGCGCAGAACGTTCAAACGTACGGCCCAAAAGACATTTCAGCCCCATGGCCTATTATTTAGCTAAGAAAAAAGGGTGGGGCAAAATATATTGAGTGCCCCTAGTATTTGTCATTTACCATTACTTATTCGAGCTATAGTCCATTTAATTTTCTCAGAAGAGTTCCTTGTTCCATGCACGGTCTGTGTGTAACATAAAAGATCTCAGGAGACCATCCTGAGTTCAATCATACATATATATATATATATATATATAGCCTAGTGATGTTGTTGTAGTGATTTTCAAAACGTTTTACTTGTACTCTTCGCGTTCTTTTCATTATCGCTCTTTCTTACTGTTATAACTCGTTTTACTGCTCTTTACTCTTATACGGACGCGGGTAGACGGGTAGCCGGATAGCGTGGCCTCCATTAAGATTCCGAACAGCAAAGGAACCGGGATAAATTACACACTATTATTACTATTTACTGATTTTTATTTACACCGAAACAGTTTGAACGAACGGGGTAAAGCGAGTGCGGATCCGTCGTTAACCTTTTATCGCAGAGAGGGAAACAATTAAATATTTTAGAATCGCACTACCATATTAATAACGAACACCTAACGAGGACGCCCGCCCGAAGACGGCTGTTAGGGCATCCTCCCTTCTCTCCGTTTATTTCAGGTGTTGCCACAAGTATTTTATGTTCTTAATTTCAAACAAAACACTATTAATTTCTTATATGCGTTCAAACCATCATTAAATTTCTTATTAAACATTATTATCTGCTTTATTAAACAAAACATTATTAAATTCTTATAAACAAAACATTATTAAATTCTTATAAACAAAACATTAAATTCTTATTAGACATTATTATCTTTATTAAAAAAAAGTACACGACATTGTAGTGGTTAGCGTTGCTGACTACGAATCCATCGGCACCAGGATCGAGACCCGGTGGCGGCAGGCGGCGCGTAGCAAAACCTAGCTGTTCATCCTTCCACACAATAAAGAAATTAGTTGGTAGATAAACGGGTACCCTGGGTAGCCTAGTGGTTAAGACGCTGGGCTGCTAGTGGGGCGTGGTTCGGATTCCACGTTAAACTGTAGGTCTAAGGTGGAGTGACAAGCTTGAGCAAATTTTTTTTCTTTTGGATCTATTTCTCCATGGGTACAAAAGTGGTGTAATGATGTCTACAATAACTCTGCCAAATATTGTTCAGTTTGGTATTCATTTCCTGGTTCCGCAAGGAGCAAGTATATTTTGTTATTTATGCAAAAGAATTAATGTCCAGACATTGATCACGTCTTACAAAGCAAATCGTAAAATTTAATGGGTTTCGGCTATTCTGCTAGAAAAAAAACACCTTATATATAATATTTGTCGTATTTTGATTTGATACTAAAGTATTGTACCAGTTGGCAACTCCCAGTTAAAAGCTGCTGATGTTATAGATAGAACTTAGTTGCAACTTAGTTGCATATTTATATTATCATATTAATATTATCATGTAACTAATATTATACTTTTTGCAGCACTGATTATGAATTGTACAAGGCAAGCCAGAAAAAACAGCTGTCAGCATTCTCACAGGCATCAGAATTTGATGCTTGGCCCTTTAAAATTAATGTTTTGGCAACAACTTCGGATGTTATTTCTTATTACCAGTATGTAAGATTAGAAGTGAAATCATTACCAACAAATGCTGACCCAACAGTGACAGAGATAGCTGAGAAGGTTGCTTCTGATACTGCGAACATATGAGATAAAGCTTCAATTCCAATCATCTCCCATATCATCTTCATAAGGAAAATACGAGTGTTATGACCAGTACCAGAATTTGATGAAGTCAGTTAAAAGAGCTGGAACGCCTACTTTTGACAGTAAATGGCAAAATTTTCTCAAGGGAACAGCTAAGTTGTTTGATGTAACTGCTTGCCAATGTATTTTAATCTCAGCTTGCAAATGTGAGGCAGCTCGTCGAGTTCCTATTCCTGAAAGAAAATTTTTGACTGACCAGAGAGCTCAACGACAAATGGGTATCGGAGGAGTTGATTTACCACTGACAAAAAAATTACAAAAGTGCACTGAACGCAAATTAACTAGTCGGAAGAGAACTGAAGATGAAGCAAGCACAAGTCAGACCACAGCATCTCTGAACTTTTCATCATATGAAACAGATACAAATGAAAACTCTGACAATTCTGATACTGAGATCACATTGTTAAGTAAAGCAATTAATCCTTCACCCATGACACATCAGATGAGAATTAGTATACCTGTTTTGGCAAGAACCTGTGATAGATATGGTTTTTCGGATCGATCTGCAGAAGCTATTACTAATGCTGTGATGCGAGACCTTGGCATAATACACAAAGAAAACATGTTCCACGTTGTAGACAGGCAAAAGCTCAGAAGAGAACGAAAAAAGCAAAGGGCAGAAATGGAAGATTTTCCAACAGAAACACCGTGCAAGGGATTGTACCTCGATGGTAGAAGGGATAAGACACAGGCGAGGGTTAAACAAGGTGGGAAATATTATCTGAGAAGTAGCACTGAAGATCACATTACTCTTATTCTAGAACCACAGTCAATTTTCTTACGTCATACCAATGTCAGGCAGGAGCAAAGATATATTTAATTCCATTATCTCATTTCTGAAAAAAACTATTGTTAATACAGATGCACTTATTGCTGTTGGTTGTGATGGCAGAGTAACAAATACTGGGACTAAAGCAAGTATGATTAGACTCTTAGAAGACCATTTCAGAAGGAAGACCTTTCCAATGGATGATATGTATGTTGCACATGAACGAACTTCCTCTACGACATCTTTTCCACCATCTCGATGGCCGTACACGTGGACCAAATGCATTCATGGGTGAACTTGGCCAAGCAATAGCTACATGTGAACAACACAAAATTGTAAGATTTGACCCAATTCCTGTTGATTTATCACAGTGCTTAGAAAATACAAAGTTAAGCACTGATCAGAAATATTTGTGGGATATTTGTAATGCTGTATCATCTGGCAACTACTCGGAAGATCTTGAAAGAAGCCAACCTGGCACTGTAAGCCATTCAAGATGGCTGACAACTGCAAATAGAATCCTGCGTTTGTGCATGGCAACCAAAAATCCTTCAAAGCCACTTCTAACTCTGGCCGAATTTGTTTGCAAGGTATACTCGTATCTCCAAACTGGTTTAATATAAAAGTTTATTCTTCATCTACATATGGTGCAAGAAATTTGTGGCAGATAATCCAGAGTTCCAGATACCTCTCAAAAGACTTGAAAGCAGTTGTTGATCCTGTAATTCAGAGGAATGCTTACTATGGTCACCCTGAAAATATACTGATTGTCATGCTTGCTGATAATCGAGATCGTGTGAGAAAGTTGGCGCTTCGACGGATAATGGCTGCAAGAGCTGAAAAATGCAGTCATACAAACATTAGGTATTTCATGATTCCCAAACTGAATTTTTGTGAATCTGAATACTATGAATTAATCGATGACTGGCAAAGAGATGGAAGGCTGGAACCTCTCATAACCCAGCATGTCCCCAACGAGGAGTTGATACAGTTTATAAATCAAGAAGGCGCCGCACCAAAATTAGAGTTTGATAAACTACCTTGTCATTCTCAAGCTGTTGAACGTGGAGTACGCCTTGTTACTGAAGCTTCCGCAGCAGTTTGCGGATCCAGGAACAGAGATGGGTTCATCCGCTCTCGTTTAAGATCAAGAAAAATAATGCCTCATTTCAACACCAAATCAGATTACAAGTTTGAATAAATTATCTGACAATCCACCAAGGTAGGGAGGTTGGGGTGGATTGGGTGGAACTCGATGTGCAGTCACTTCCTCGTGGTGGGTTCTGGGTATATTCATCCACATATTGTGTGAATATAGGAAAGAGTTGCACTCAACTATTTAACAGTGCTTTAAAAAAAACATATTACAAATATCCGATTTTATATTAAAATGTGCGTATTTTTAAAGCTCTTGCGGAACCAGAAGATAAAAGGCTTCGGCAAAAATATCTAAACAGAAAATTACCTCTATCAGTTCGCAACTTTTCTACCCCTGGAGAAAATGATAATCGGAATTTTTTTTTAGACACTACTTTTCACTCCATCCTAATATATATATATATATATATAGTGACAACTTCTGCAGCGACTCCTGCCTTCACAAGAAGTTCATTGTTCTATCAACACAGGCGCGACCAAGATTACGTCACATCGCACCTTGAGTCGAGACTCCCTCCTCTGCTCTCAAACAAGGCGTTTATTATTTTCAACAAGAGCAAGCGACCTCGAGCCTCCGTGACTTTTAGCATTTATTATTTGTTTATTAAAGGCAGAACATTTACTCTATTACTCTCCTAATTGTAACACATTTATTATTTTCATCGAAAGATCTGGTGACTTCGAACATCAAGCAATCATTACTTTAATTAACCTATTTCATTATTAAGGGGTTTATGCCTCAGGCACTATATACAGGGTGTTTCAGGAGGAAAGGTCAATACTTCGGGAGGTGATAGTATCGGTCATTGTGAGAAAAAAAGTTCAATGAACATATGTATAATTCTGAATGGTTACGGAGATAGAGCTGTTTGAATCTGATGCGCGCGCAGCTCTTCCTCCTCCTTCCCTCCCCTATAACCTTGAACCATGTAAGCTGTAATATAAGCATGAAACATAAGCCAATCGACAGCTGACTGTTGTGAGTGACATTGTTTGGTGTTTGAAGCAGTGTTAAGAATGCCACACACCTTCACACATGCCGAATATGCAGATATGGTGTATGTCTACGATTTTTGCGATGGAAGTACAACAGCTGCTGTTGCAGAATACCGTCGACGGTTTCCGAACCGCAGAATTCCGGATCGAAGAGTGTTTACCAGGGTTTTCAACACATTGCGTGAGAATGGTACACTTCCCAGCGCTCATGTTTCATCTGAACGTGAAGGTCAACAAGATGTGGATGAAGTAGAAAACATTCTTCAGTTGGTAGAGCGTAGTCCTACTACTAGCTCACGAAGAATTTCTACACGTCTCGGTGTACCACACAAAAGAGTATGGCGAACATTACGTAAGGAAGGCTTGCATCCATATCATGTACAGCGTGTACAACACCTTCAACCAGGAGACGCTGCCATGCGACTGGAATTTTGTCATTGGGTAAATGCTAATCGCCTATTGCTCAGATTAATACTGTTCACCAATGAAGCTACTTTCACCCGTGACGGTATCAACAACACTCGTAACTCTCATCGGTGGTCAGACGAAAATCCAAATGCCACTGTGGAAAAAAAAATTCAACATCGCTTCTCTGCCAATGTGGGGTGCGGTATCATCGATGATCAGCTGATTGGCCCTGTTACTTTAGAGAATCGTCTTACAGGACAAAGTTACCTAGAATTTCTGGAAAATGAATTGCCAGGACTATTGGAGGATGTTCCTTTGGCTACACGCGCTGGTATGTACTTTCAGCATGACGGAGCTCCTCCACATTCTACCCGTCTGGTGATGCAATACCTAAATCAAACTTTCCCTGGTCGATGGATCGGCGCGGTGGTCCCATTCAATGGCCACCAAGGTCTCCAGACCTCTCTCCTTTAGATTATTGTTTGTGGGGGTGGATGAAAAGTCAAGTTTACAAAAGAAAGGTGGATACACGAGACGAATTGCTCGCGCGCATTTTGGATGCTGCTGCCCGCATAAAGGAACGTCAAGATCAACTCGGATGAACAACAAGCGATCTTCGCACACGAGTTGCAAAGTACATTGAGGTTGACGGTGGGATTTTCGAAAACGTATTGTAAACTGTAACAAATTTGTCATTTCTGTATCTGATACCATTCAAAATGCCAATGTTTAAACATTAAATGTTAGAAACTAATTGGTTTCTCTTTCTTGATTACCATTAACAATGCTTTTGTATTTGTAGATTCAAACAGCTCTATCTCTGTAACCATTCAGAATTAGACCCATGTTCAAATTAACTTTTTTTTCCTCAGAATGACCGATACTATCACCTCCCGAAGTATTGACCTTTCCTCCTGAAACACCCTGTGTGTGTGTATATATATATATATATATATATATATATATATATATATATATATATATATATACGGTATGAACTTCACAATTAAACATGTGAAATAAATAAATTATGCTCACCGACAAAGAAAATGAAAAGCGATTCCAAGGCCTATATACACGAAAGGCTTGGGAATCCCTTTTTCATTTTTCTTGTGGGTGTGCATCATATATATATATATATATACCAGTCAAAGCAGGAGAACATGAGGGAGCACTCTGAGCATCAGGAAATGAGAGCTGAGGTAATGTATTATAATTATGTATGTATATTATATATTAATTTAATTTCCTCTCTCTCTCTCTCTCTCTCTCTCTCTCTCTCTCTCTCTCTCTCTCTCTCTTCGATATAGGAGCCGATACCCGAAATCAGAATGTAAATAGTAGTTTCCAAGGGAGTTGGACCCGAAGCGAAAAAGCCTTAGTTAAGTAGCGGCTATAAAGGTTTATGGTTATTAGCTTCGGTCCCTGGAAGCTTATTTCTTCTAATGCCTTTTGTTGCTATAATGTCGGTAATTGGAAGTTGATAAAATAAAATTCCAAAAGTTAATCCCCTTTTTATTCGCTTTCGAAGGTCCTGCTTTTAAAAGGTCTCGCCCCAAGATATTATTATTATTACAGACCCTCTCCGCGCGCGATTAACTTTATGTGGAAGATACGATAACGTTCTATTTATTTACTCTTTCACGCGATGGAAACATAGTTAGGAGACCTTTAACGTTATAAGGTGTCTGCTCTATAAAAATTATTTCATTGGCTTTTGTATTTATATGTTTCATTGTTTTGTTTTGTTTTGTTTCCGTTAGGCAAACAATTTTTTAAAAATTCCTATTCCAACAATATTTATTTATGAGAATTTTACGTTTCGGACTTTTTATTCAACAATTGGCTTCCATTCTATCCTGAACACAATTGCTTCAAAAATAACATTCGATCATACACACACACACACACACACACACACACACACCCACACACACCACATATATATAATGAAAATTATTTCACGAAAGTAACACGTAAAAAATATTTATGATGAATAAAACCACGAAGGAAAGGAAACACAAAAAGGTGCTCAAGCGCTTTCGTCTAATGACATCCTCAGGAACACTGAAGTACATAAAAGGTTACGGCCTATATATAGGTTACAGAAAGAAAAAAAAATAAATAACATACATACACACAAACATACATATATATATATATATATATATATATATATATATATACATACATATCTACACACATACATATATATATATATATATGCAATAAACGGAGAAGTAAAATAAAAATTAAAAATTAAAGATTAGAGGATTAACAAAGAGGCATACAGATTTGTAAGGAAAAATATCGATTTTTAGCACAAGATCAAATGAATTATAAAAATACAAATTTATACTGGAAATCTGCCCGGGTTTTAACACTTTGCCTTTTAGAGTCAAGTTTCGATATATATAAAAATAAAATGAAGATTAAAAGTTAATAAAGTAGCGTACAAGTTTACCAAAGATTTAGCGTCCTACCCTTTTTATCTAAATTTGTTTTGAAGGAATTCAAACAACAGGATCGAGTTGAAAAAGACCTTTGCTTATGTTGAAGTTATTTGAAAGTTGGATAATGGCAGACTCAAGAATATTTCTATTGACAATGTTGCTAGAATGAAATAAAACTGAAGCATTATTCCAATCAATACAGTGGGATAACTCTGACAAATGGACAAAAAGAGCACTGGACAACTGTCCTGTTCTAACGGAATATTGATGCTGTTTTATACGTGTGTGCAAATCCTTTCCCGTCTGACCTATGTAAAAGGAATCACATTGTTAACACCCAATTTTATAGATAATTCAGGCATTATCTATAAAATTGGGTGTAAACAATGTGATTCTTTTTACATAGGTCAGACGGGAAAGGATTTGCACACACGTATAAAACAGCATCAATATTCCGTTAGAACAGGACAGTTGTCCAGTGCTCTTTTTGTCCATTTGTCAGAGTTATCCCACTGTATTGATTGGAATAATGCTTCAGTTTTATTTCATTCTAGCAACATTGTCAATAGAAATATTCTTGAGTCTGCCATTATCCAACTTTCAAATAACTTCAACATAAGCAAAGGTCTTTTTCAACTCGATCCTGTTGTTTTGAATTCCTTCAAAACAAATTTAGATAAAAAGGGTAAGACGTAAATCTTTGGTAAACTTGTACGCTACTTTATTTACTTTTAATCTTCAATTTATTTATATATATATCGAAACTTGACTCTAAAAGGCAAAGTGTTAAAACCCGGGCAGATTTCCAGTATAAATTTGTATTTTTATAATTCATTTGATCTTGTGCTAAAAATCGATATTTTTCCTTACAAATCTGTATGCCTCTTTGTTAATCCTCTAATCTTTAATTTTTAATTTTTATTTTTACTTCTCCGTTTATTGCATATATATATATATATATATATGTGTGTGTATATATATATATGTATATATATATATATATATATATATATATGTTTGTGTGTATGTATGTTATTTATTTATTTTTTTCTTTCTGTAACCTATATATAGGCCGTAACCTTTTATGTACTTCAGTGTTCCTGAGGATGTCATTAGACGAAAGCGCTTGAGCACCTTTTTGTGTTTCCTTTCCTTCGTGGTTTTATTCATCATATATATATATATATATATATATATAATATATATACATAGAGAGAGAGAGAGGGTAATCATCAGTTACAGAAAAATCCAAAAATATTCTTTTGGGAATATGATTTTTTTTATGTAATGATAATTCATTATTGTTATAATTATTCATCATTTATTCTAATCTATATTCATATAAATAATCCGTAGAAATGTTTACTGAAACTAATACACTGACAAATACAACAGAGGAAATAGATGAAAACAGCAACACATTAAAAGTATACACAGGTCTCTCTTTTATTATCTCATATTAACAGTTATATACTGATGTTAAGCCTTAGGCCATTGTAATCTATCCTTCCTATCAAGTACAGAATTATTACTTGCGTGAAAACCACCCCAATTATCGTCCATCTCACAGAAGAAACATCATACCACCAAGTTAACACTTTACAGTTGCGTACCACTTTTTTATAAAGTAAATTATCGTCCATCTCACAGAAGGCACATCATACCACCAAGTTAACACTTTACAGTTGCGTACCACTTTTTTATAAAGTAAATTATCGTCTATCTCACAGAAGAAACATCATACCACGAAGTTAACACTTTACAGTTGCGTACCACTTTTTTATAAAGTAAATTATCGTCCATCTCACAGAAGAAACATCATACCACCAAGTTAACACTTTACAGGTGCGTACCAACTTTATATAAAGTAAATTATCGTCCATCTCACAGAAGAAACATCATACCACCAAGTTAACACTTTACAGTTGCGTACCACTTTTTTATACAGTAAAGAGAGTCTCGTAGGAAATAACACACAGTGATAAAAATATTTGCTAAACAAAAAAAGTATTTATTACAACAACCAATATAACAAATGTTACACAAGCAGACTTTATATAGCTTGATCTAACGAAGGTCGATTTTATAATGGCTCAATGGGTCAGGCAGGAATGAATTTGTATCATAAATTATTAATTAAATTTAAAAATGACTTGGGGGACTAGAGTTGAAGGTTAAGTTTCCACATCAGTTGGAGAACTAACAAATCTTAGTGATAAGCTAAACTTAATAAAGATAATAAAATTTCAAATTGAAAAAATAACATAAAAACGATAATGATTTTGCAAAGTGTACATTCCTGTATGGCGATCGAGTATCGGGGTTGTACATTGGGTACATCTTAAGTACAGTCCCCTGCATTAGTTCCGCTCCACCCTCTCAGAGATGTGGTGACAACACAGTCCCTCTTAAACCCCAGTCCCCCACTCTCACTCCCTCCCTCTCCTCCTACTCCCTCTCAGGTGTTGTCATAGTAATACTTGTATTTTTTAAAATCACTGACAGAATAAATATATTGTTCACTGTAGTTTTGGTGGTAATGCTAGGACGACTATGTATTTTATTCATGCATTATTCCTAAATTTAGGGAATAGAGCAGTTAGATTATTTCACAAATGTGGGATACTTTAAAAACTTTCAATCATAGGATTTTGATGTGGCCATGTTATAATTAAAGTGTAAGATAAGTTGCAGTATCGATTTTTCCTCCAGACAATAACATTTCTGTTTAAAGTCCATACATCATCAACAAATGATTCTCCAGAAAAAGGTTTATCCAAGGAAAGACAATGATAACATAATTCACTTTTTTATTACAAAAATAAATATGAATCAAGTAAATTTAGGGATTTTCTTAAGAACATACAAAACATAATGTTCAAATTATAAGGAACTGACAATTGTTCAAGTAAATAAATACATATTTACTACATCACAACCATAACATTATTATACACAATTACTCAACACTTGGTCCATCCTCCATTATTATTAATGACCTCTCGTAGCCGATTTGGAACAGATGCCATGTGATTGTAGATGATTTGTGGGTTCCTGCGGAAAAGTTCCCACTCTGCCATAGTTTGTTCCAGCAGGTGCCAAGATGCCCACTCCTTCTCAGGCTCCCAAGCGTTAATCACATTTGCCCACACTTTTTCAATCGGGTTTAGGTCACATCCTTTGGTAGGCCAGTTCAGCAGCTCGACATCTCGTTGTTCCTGAAACCATCGTCTGATGATCCTGGCAGTATGAACAGAGCACTTATCCTGTAATATATATGTTAACCCTCCGTCTATGGCCTTGGGTGGTTCGAGGTTGACGGAGGTTCTGGTTAGGTGGCACAATGGATTTTCTTACTCTGGGGTAGCTGGTACCGTGTAGGGAATTGCAGTAGTTTCTTTTATACTACACTTCGATTTCTTCTTGTAGTGGATTGGAGGATTCTATGAAAACTTACTAAATTATCTGACGATTCTCTGATTCTTCTTGTAGCGTATCAGGAAATTATTTATTCTATTTTAAAACTAAGTTCTCTAGAGAAAGCAGGGCTCAAAGGAGAACAGAAAGAGATCCTCTGACTGAATTTTACTGCTTCTAAAGTATTACAGGTAATACTTCGGCCTCTAGGTCAGATCAGAATAATCAGAATGATAATTTGAAAAATTACAAGAGTTTATATACTAATAATTTGGTGACATCATAATTATTTAATGTTGACCTGTTTTGTTTTTTATTCTCAATAGGCTGAATTTTTTTTTGCAAAATATTTGAAGGTAAACGTAAATTTCGACTGTAATAGCATACTGGCAGATAAGCAAGATATTTGAAGATGAAGTCATATTTTTCTTTTAAAAGGCATATTGACAGATTTGATGTTATCTTGATTTGCCGAGTGAACTAAAAATAGAAATTGAAATATGCATTTTATTATGGGATTAAAATTAAACATTCATATGAGCCAAAATTAAATGCTTAAAATTTAAAATTAAGGGTTAATTTTGAGATTTGACAAATTATGATTTCATCTTTTACAGCTGAGAGAGAATACATAAAAAAATGAACATTGCAGAATTTAACACGATTACATGATTAAGCTTAATCTAAAAAATTATTAGGCAATTTAAAAAAAGAATAAATCATCAATTACTTATCAAAAATAAATTAGAAAGGAAATTATTTTTTTTTTCAAACTTGCATTTTATATACAGTTAGAATGTCACGCGAGTTTGACTTTATATGCAAAAATGAATTTTCGAATTATTCATTTTTCCATATATATTAATATATATTATTTATTATATTTCGTCACTAGGTTCAAAGAACTGTTTACAATTAGATGCTATTTGAATCGTAATCTGACACGCCGAATTACAGTGTCCTTCGAATTTTGGGATCATTCTTGATACAATAGTTTTTGTCATATCGTGATTCGATATTAACACTTACAAATAAGTGTTGTATTCCTCTACATTATGATGATTTATTTCAGCTATTATGCGATTCCATGTAGACGGTTTGATCTCGTAATATCGTCGTTTGTGGTGTAGCGAAAGGATTGGGGGAGGACGAGAGCGGGGATAGCGAGAGGGAGGGATTGAGGGTGGGGTAGAAAGAAGGACTGCGTTGTTACCACATCTTGGAGAGGGCGGAGCGGAACTATTGCAGAGGACTGTACATTGTTAAGTACATTATAATTTTG
Organism: Bathynomus jamesi; assembly: GCA_023014485.1. Classification (NCBI taxonomy): domain Eukaryota; kingdom Metazoa; phylum Arthropoda; class Malacostraca; order Isopoda; family Cirolanidae; genus Bathynomus; species Bathynomus jamesi. The sequence goes on along the minus strand of JAJOZX010000046.1, from coordinate 1,871,035 downwards.
GCGCACTATAATTACGAATATAAATACCAATTAAATCGCATTAAGATATTACAATTAATTACAGTTTCAGTCACTTACAGTCAATTAGTTAAATAATGCAGGAAAATTATTCGTTATTCTATAATTTAAAAGTAATTAATAACAATGTTATATATTTATAGTAGGGCCCTGCGAATCACAAATTTTTCGAATCGAATCTCGAATGAAAGCAACCCAAACAATTCAAATCGAATCGAATCTCAAATTGAATCAACTATATAGATTCACATATAGATTAAAGTGTTTCTACACACTATTAGTAATAAGCATAAAATTAATTAAGTCTTCTTGAGAACAAAGGACAAAGTAAATTCTTCTAAAAAAAATGTATTAAGTATTTGATCAAGAGGAAGAACAATGGTATTAAAGTATGATAAAAGTGTTATTGCACGAGAGATTGGTCTCCGTATATAGATTGAATTATAATCTAAGTAAAAAGAAAAGTGTTTATTTACGAAAGTGTTCTTCAAAACAACATCACTGATGTTGTTTACCGGACTTAATGGAGATTCGAAAATATCGAATCGGAGCCCAAGCTAACGAATCAAATCGAATCCTCTCTCCCGATTCGAAATCAAATCGAATCTCGAAGCTTCGCAGGGCCCTAATTTATAGTTAACCATGGCTATCATAATTATTATAAGACTCAATTATTTCACTTATTAGAAAATGGCTATTCATCATAGTTTGAAAGCCTAAGTAGCCAGTGATGATGTAAGCGGAAGAAAGTTACGATGTACTTTCCGTTGAAAGTACACAGACATTTATGATAACGTAGCATATGAGTAACGTACAATTCGAGTGACAGTTAGGTAAAAATAATAAGTACAATTAATGAGAACATCGATAACTATGTGACATAATCAGCTAACGAACCAGTGACATAACATGATAACAATGTACAGGGTAAGTCAAAAGTCTCCATACATAGGCAAAATGGTCACTATTATGCAATCACTTGTAAGTCACAAAATATGCTCTATGTGGGCACCATTACATTGAATGCACATACGGATGCGTTCCTCCCAGTCATGGCAAACGCGCGTTAAGATGTCTGGTGTTATGCGTGCGCACGCATAACGAATGCGTTTCTTTAGGTGGTCCGTGTTTTGTATTTTCACCTGGTACATCATGGCCTTCAAGTGCCCCCACAAGTAAAAATCAAGGTAGGTGAGGTCTGGGGACCTCGGAAGCCATTCCACGGGACCACGGCGGCCAATCCAGTGACCCGTAAATTGCTGATCCAGCCACTGGCGCACGCAGATACCGTAATGGGGTGGCGCCCCGTCTTGCTGAAAGTACGCTGGAAATCCCCGTCCTCGTTCAGCAGGGACGGCATGACTGTGTCTTGCAGCATGTTTAGATACATTTCGGCATTCAGATTTGTGTCAATGAAAAAAGGGCCAACAATTGTGTTGCCCCATATCTCGCACCACACCATCACTTTTCCAGCGCCTTGCGTCTTTGAGGGACTCATCCAGTGCGGGTTGTCATCACTCCAATAACGTACGTTTTGACGATTAACCTCTCCATGAACATAAAAGTTGGCTTCATCTGAAAACAGGATGCCAGCCGAGAACTCCGTGTCTTCGTCCACTTTTGTTCTTGCCCATTCACAGAATTCCAGCCGCCAGTCCGGGTCGTCTTCGCTAAGATACTGCAACATTTGCATTTTGTATGGATGCCATCTGTGCTCTTTCATAATGCGGACGATACTCCTTTGGCTGACACCGCATTCTGCAGACATCCGTCGAGTGCTTTTTTGGGGACTCTTTGCGAACGCTGCCAGCACCATGGTCGCTGTGCCTTCATCGGTGGCTGTTCGTGGACGGCCACTTCTCGGTTGGTCTGCAACACTTCCAGTCTTCTTGAACTTCTCGATGAGTTTGGCAACGGTGTCGTGTGTGATGTGCGTGCCGGGGGCGTGTCTCCTGTTAAAATCCTCGGCAACCTTGCGACAGCTTCCTGGTCCTGCCAGAAGAATGATCTCTATACGCTCTTCTTGGGACAAAGGCGTCTCAGCACATCACCTGCAAAAAAATAAAAAATAAATAATAATTTATTTATCATGACCATTTTGCCTATGTATGGAGACTTTTGACTCACCCTGTATTATAATATAACATAACTGCTTAGTGTAATAAATTTCTAGCAGAAACAAGAGAGCGTTTTTGAGGACATTCCAGTAAAATAGATTTAAGTAGCGAGGTGACATAAGTAAAATAGCGTTGACGACCAGAGAACTGAATTTGGGTAGTCGCGTCAGCATCAACAACATGTATACACGTATGCATGGACTGATAGGTTGATAGGGCATAGGTAGACAACAGATAAATGAATAACATATATTAATAAGTGTTTACTTTAAGGAACGATAAACATGATACGATATATAAGTAATGATTTATATAATATAAACTATGGGGAAGTTATCATGCACTGAACACTAACGATATCAGTTTGAAGATTTAGTATTTAAGGCGTGACAAATTCGAGAGGAATTAATTTACTTTATGATGTCAAATTATACAATATATGCTAATTTGTAATTAATACGTTATAGTTATTTAATTCGGATATATAAGTCATTATAAGGAAAAATGAGAGGAAATGAAGTAGGGTGACACGATAATGAAGGGTTTACAGCCATGGTAGAAGAGTGAGTGGAACTATTAAGTAAATATATACACTTATATACAGTAATAATTAATGAATTAGATACATTTAGGGATGAACTAAGTAAATAAGTAAGGAAATACAAAGAAGTATTTAAACCATTCCACATTCAATAGGCATGCATAAGCTGATGAGATTTATAAGTGGTTGATAGGGTTCAGATTAATTATCATGGTTTCAATGACAATTGGAAGAAGGAGAAAATGGGAATAATTTCCGTAAATTTCTAAAAACATCTAAACCGTTGATTGTCTTGTTTGTACTTTGAAGGAATGAAAGCAAGGGACATTCGCTTCTTGGAACGAACGTCTAATGGCAGAAACATGGATGCCGTTCGACCGTAGGAATGATAGATCGCATTGTTGTGACATATGCACTTCGAATTTGTTCTTCTCCCTGTGAAACCGCAACTTTGAACCAAAATGTATCTACTAGGGCTAGGCTATATGAATTGGTGATACCAAGCCAAATTTTTGTATATTCTTTCGCTTTTTTTGCGTGTGTACATTTACGTATAAACTTGCAATGCTTCTTTTTTTTGTATATATATATATATATATATATATATATATATATATCAGTACTATCCGAGTGTTTTGGCTCCTCTTGCGGGGTGAGACAAGGCTCCTTGCTCTCCCCTATGCTGTTTAATGTGTATATTGACGGATTAATTGCTTCACTTAATGAGGCAACAGTGGGATGTTGTATAGATAACACAAGGATAAATAACTTAGTTTATGCCGATTAGGGCAGGATCTGGCCTAGAGTTCGTATAAATTTCTGGGTGCAGAGGTTTTGACGACTGATCTAGACTAATTTTGGGGCGTAGAATCCGAATTTTTCTGTGCCATCGCACCAAATTGGTGCGAAAGTGGTCAAAATGGCAAACAATTGGCAAAAATGGCAAAATTTTATCAGTTTTTCATATTTTTGTCATATTCTTGAGTTGAAAAAATTTTAAGGGCAATTGTTTGTTTGAGAATCTGCGTTTGTAACATACTGCTGCCTGAACCAAGAAAACTGGCAAAAATGTCAAAAAATAACAGCAAAAATAGTAAAAAATTAAGTAAATATTGTCAAAAAATCGCAAAAATGAAATTTTTGGCTATTTTGGTGCCTAAACTAGCTCTAACCAATCTTATCGAACTAAATAGTCAAGAAATTAGATATTAATAGCTCTACTAAAATTTCCTAACGCAAAAACATGTACAAATGTCTAAATTTTGGGTTACAATAATTAAAAATGGTTGTAGAATATTTGAAAAAATAGACAAAATATAAAAAATAGTGCTAATTTTATAAACCTCTTAGATTTGCATGTTGTAAAAGACTGTGAGATAAAATCATGTATTATTTCTGATGATGAAGTTGACTGAAAATCTTGCAAAAGTGGCAAAGAGTTTGGCAAAAATGACAAAAACTTTCAAGGCCGCTTATGTGATTGAGAAAGAGTGTTACCGTCACTCAGGTGCATCTTCCCAGTGCAGCAGCAAGGCAATGGGCTAAGTTATAGCTAACTTAGTGGGAACGACCTCATTCAATGATGAGGCCCCATTTTTTTTTCTGTTCTTTTTTTTGTTTATTTGAAACTTTAATTGAAACATTATTTACAAATAAAAGCACTATGGCTTTTGTGGTATCATCTTCCGACACCATGAAAATGAAACAGAAGTACAATGTACATATTTGTTCATCTGTAATTTTATTCAGTTACCTGCTGAAATTCAGGCGTTAGGATTTTGGCATGTTCTTTGATTGCACTTGCAGAATGAGCAGCACGGTATGGATGACGCAGTGCAAGGGCATTTTAACCTCTTGGTACAGGTTTTGCAGCTGCAAGGTTCAATCAAATCCTGAGGTTTATCTGGGTAATCGGTTAGTTGAGGTTCCAAAAGTCCCTCATCAGACTTTACGTAACCATAGTCAAGTGGATTTAAATTTTCAGATATGGAGCCATATGGAGAGTGAAGCCAAAGTTTGCACTGAAGATATGCCCGTTTAATATGCAGTCTAATACTTTTTGAAGAGCAAGGAAGCTGAGTAAAATCGATTTTGTCCCCAGTTTTGTAGTATTGCTCAGATCTTAGTTGATGAAATGATATGGATTTTGACTTGGATTTGATGCAATGAACCAGAAAGTTTTCGACACCTTCGATTATTTCCTCTGTAAGCGGTTCCTTGCCAAAGTCCTTAATTTCATCAAAGTAGTTTGACTGCTTCAGTGCACTAGATTTTGTGCCTACTTTACTGACACTGTCACAGCCAGTTAAAGCATGCAAGGCAGGTAAAACTTGGATCAAATCGTTTTCAAGCTTTTGATGCAAGCCATGCAGAGGAATGATTTTGCGACTTGTTCCACAGCCTTTAACAAACCATAATTCCTTCAGGCCATGCTCAATCCATTTTGTTAAATGGTAGATGAAGCACACAAAGATATCAGTATCACTGGTAGCTACTGAAACTGTAGCTCCACCACCAGGCATTGCTTTATCCACCACATAGTTTACATGTAACATCACTTTGTCATCTGCTTCTTCTTGTGAAGAACAAAGTTCAGGAATTTCGCAGACCTTCCCATCTTGGAATTGGGCACAAACTTCTGGTTTTTCAAGAGTACCACCTCCCAGTACAATTACTTTATCTCCATGGTAGTTTTCCATGAAAAAGCCGACAAAAAAATTTTGGAAGTTTGCCTTGTTATCTGTGGAACTCCAATACTTGTTGAAGTCAATTGGAAGCCTCTGCTCAGGTGATGTTATGGAAATTTGTATTTTCGAATGCGCAATTGATCGTCTCATCCGTTCTCCAGTCTTGATGCTTGAAGCCTTGTAATTTTCAAATAAGATATGAATTGTGGTTGACTTGGATCCCATACTCAAAAACATTTAAAAGTGATTGTGCAAATTCACCAAATGTTTTCAACATTGCTTTTTTCACCGGGAATTTCCTTACTTGAGCCATAAAATCTATGATCATTGCATCATTCCCTTCTAACAACAATGGGAGGTCTTCACTCAGTTTCTTTTCAAGTTCCGATCCTAATTCCGATTTCTTAGATTTCTTCAAAAAAACCATCACTGTCTACAAGAAAAAATGGAAGAGGTGTAATTTCATGGAAAAAGTAATTGATTCAGTGGAAATTCCCTGAGCTGAGCAAATGCAATGTAGTTCGGTGCTGCAATGGTTTCTTTTATTATGTCATATTCCTTTCGTTCAACGTCGCTACTCTGGTAAAAACATCGTCTTGGAACAAGTGAGCATAACTCAATAACTTTTGGGCACGACCTGGAGTACATATCCGAAACAAATCATGGTCAATGTTTCCACCTTTCAATTTGACTCGAGCTGAACCACAAAACACACACACACTCATATCCTTGATATGCTGTGTTTTAATCCTTTTGCTTGAACTATTTTCTGGAGGAGTTAATGCTTCCCCTAAGGAGGAATCGGAGGGTTCAGATTCAGCATTTTTAGACTTCTGGCTACGTTCAACGAACTTTTTATATGTTACATAGCACGAAGTGCTGTGATACTGGATATAAGCAATCTGACTCTCAGTGAGAGCTTTCAAACGCTTGCTTCTGTCATCATTTGGGTACGCAGAAGCCAATTGAAGCAAATTTTTTATTCCATGTTCTCCGCTGCTCAAATATTTCTCTCCACTTGGGCTTTTGTTCTTCTGGCACAAGATGCCTTCTGGCACCAAGGTTTGAGCTATGCTTCTTTTCTGGCACAAGTTGACGTACATCCTGAAAAAATAAAATATACTAAGACTTCTTGCAATTGCAATTATAATAAACTGGTTCTATTCTATACATATAAAAATTCATTTGTAGCACATTGGTTTTTATATTTATGTTTTAAATATTCAATTCGATTATTACTTACCATGATCTATCATCTGTTGAATCAAATAATGAATACAGGGATCCTCAATTTGTAGCTACTACCAATACTAAACCTGAAACACAATAAATATGACTTATTTACTCTAAAGAAATCAAATAGATCGATTCTATAAGAAGTTCAAGCATTTTACAACAAGCAAGCATAAGAATAACATAAAATTAGTACTATTTTTTATATTTTGGCTATTTTTTCAAGTATTTTACAACCATTTTTATCGATTTCTACCCGAAATTTAGACATTTGTGCATACTTTGTTTTAATAAATTCTTGCAGAGCTATTAATATCTAATTTCTTGACTATTTAGTTCGATATGATTGGTTAAAGCTAGTTTATGCACCAAAATAGCCAAAAATTTCATTTTTGCGATTTTTTGACAATATTTACTTAATTTTTTACTATTTTTGCTGTTATTTTTTGACATTTTTGTCAGTTTTCTTGGTTCAGGCAGCAGTATGTTACAAAAACAGATTCTCAAACAAAAATTGCCCTTAAAAAATTTTTCAACTCAAGAATATGACAAAAATACGAAAAACTGATAAAATTTTGCCATTTTTGCCAATTTTTTGCCATTTTGACTACTTTTGCACCAATTTGGTGCGATGGCATAGAAAAATTCGGATTCTCCGCCCCAAAATTAGTGTAGATCAGTCGTCAAAACCTCTGCACCCAGAAATTTATCCGAACTCTGGGCCAAATCCTAGAGTAGATGATATGGTGTTAATAAGTCCCTCTGTTAAAGGTCTGGATCAGCTACTAAACGTCTGCGAAGTGTATTCGCGGAAACATGATATTCTTTTTAATGTTACAAAAATTAAGGTTATGCAATTTCATCCTAAAAGCTGTAATCAGCCAGCTGATATAAGTTTAAAATGAATGGTAAAGTAATTGAGGAAGTACAAGAGTTTAAGTATTTGGGTCAAACTATTACCAGCTCCTTGAGTGATGACTCGGATATAAGAAAACAGTCTCGAAGCCTGTGTGCTAAAGCGAATATGACCATAAGGAACTTTCGATTCTGTACAAGTGAAGCTAAAGACACACTCTTTTGTACTTTCTGCAGTAATATATACGGACAGCAACTCTGGGTGAATTATAAAAAAGGTTCTGGCAGAACCCTAAATTTGCTGTACAACGGGTCTTTTAGACTCTTACATAAATTACCCCCGAGATGCTCAGCTTCGTAAATGTTTGCTACCCGCAATGTCCCGAGCTTCCCGGAGGTAACAAGACGTGCTCAACACAGTCTAATGCAAAGAATTAAAAAATCAACCAACCCGATCATCCAAGCTATCCATGATTCCTGCCATTTATCCTCTAAGCTATGGACTTCTTGGTACGAAAACGTCTGTCTGTAGCTCTACTTTACTTCGACATTACAGTATTAATTCTAATCATTTGTATATATTTCTATCCTTAGTATATGAACTGTCATTGTATTAATAATATTTATCATATGGACTATAGTCTGCCAATAAACCTTTTCATTTTCATTTCATTTTCATTTTCATATATATATGTATATATACTGTGGCGTACGTAAAGGGGGGGCCATGGGGTCTGGACACCCCTCCTTAAGAAGTAATTAGTAAGGCAGCTTAACCATGTGGCAACTGACAAATTATTTTTGCCACACACAAAGTATTCATTTATTATTATTATTATTATTTTATTATTAAAAATAATAGTAAGAAAATTTTCATTTTTGTTCATTAAGGACAAAAAAACTTCTTTAGAATAAAAAGAAAACTTAGACACCCCCCTTAGGAAAATCCTGCCTACGCCACTGATATATATATATATTATATATATTATATATATAATATATATATATATATATATATATATATATATATATATATATATATATATATATATATATATCTGGGTAAAATTATCAGCAACTCCTTAAATAAAGACTCAGACATAAAAAAATCAATATCGAAATTTTTGTACTAAAGCAAACATGACTATAAGGAACTTCAGATTCTGTACAAGTGAAGCTAGATACATTCTTTTCCATACTTTCTGAAACTGTGGTTCCGGCAAAGCCATAAATTTGCTTTATGAATAACAGATCTTTTAGAATACGGCATAAGTTACCTCACAAATGTGTGCTAACCACAATGTCGCGAGCCTCTCGAAAATAACAGGCCGTGTTCAATACAGTTTAATGCAAAGAATTCAAAGCTCAGACAATCCAGTTATCCAAGCTATTCATCAGTCCTACTTTATGTTTTCTAAACTATGGATTTCTTGGTACGAAAATATTTGTCTATAGCTCCACTTAACACCAATATTGGTAAATGCAAAAGACCACTTTTTTCTACGTGAAGGTCAAAATATGATAATAAAAACCCACTCTAATAGACAGAGTTTATTTCCACAACAGTTTCGATGCCCACTGGCATCCTCTTCGGGTGGATACAGAAAAACGTTTTTCTGTATCCATCCGAAAAGGATGCCAGTGGGCATCGAAACTGTTGTGGAAATAAACTCTGTCTATTAGAGTGGGTTTTTATTATCACCAGTATTGGTATTTTTATTCCGTCTATTTTTGTTTTTATAGTTTTAGCCTTATTTTTGGGTACACTGGGAAAGAAATAATGATGTCCTTGATATAAAAAAAAAGTCACATAGTGTAGCTCGTTGGAAATATTTTTTAATTTAGTTAAAGTAAAGCTAAAATGAAGTCATGACAACATCAAATAATAAGGTCAATATGACTTCATTTTCATATAACTGATTTAAAAATATAATATCTACCTGATCTTAAAACTCTCCCGGGCGTAATGTAGCTCATGGGGAAATAATTTTTTTGTATCAATGCGATATTAATATGAATGCAGTCAAGTTTATTGGAAAGTCTGATCTGTACAAAATAAGTAAATCAGAGAATGGATTAAAATCAGGTGTAATTGCTAATTTTACTTCAGTCACAAGTAAACGTTATATCTGTAGCAAAAATGAAGAATATAAAGAAAGATTATATGCCCTCCAGCTCCAATATGCGTCATTGCATCGAGAGCAAGTTTTTTTTAGTTGCTGGGATCTGAAAAATTCAAACATCATATTTACATCGATTCGAAAAGTATATCCAGGTTGATGGCCATGAATTCAAACATTTACTTTAATTTGTCCTATGGTACGCTACTTTTGCGCTAGCTTGTATATTAAAATAATATATTTTTCAGAGAAAAATCCTTTTGAGCGCAAGCTCAGAAAAAGTGGGTTTTATTTATTTTGATTATTATTATTATTATTATTATTATTATTATTATTAATGGAGCAAGTGTAGTTTACGTCCCCCTGACACAAAAGGAGACACAAACAACACTAGGTCAAAGTTGGGGAACGTAAACTACACTGGGATCTTTAGGAGACATTTTTTAAATGAATCCATCAAATAAAACGTTGAAACTAACGAAAATATTACGACTTAACCTAACCAATCGTCAATTTTATATATATATATATATATATATATATATATATATATATAAATTGACGATTGGTTAGGTTAAGTCGTAATATTTTCATTAGTTTTAACGTTTAATTGATTAGGTATACGCGGACAAAGTTGGGGATGCAAACTACACTAGGATAATGTAGGGGAACGTAAACTACACTAGGCACCACAGGGAGACGTAAACTACACTTGCTCCTTATTAATTATGTACAGTCCCTTGCAATAGTTCCGCTCCACCCTCTCCGAGATGTGGTAACAACGCAGTCCCTCTTTCTACCTCACCCTTACTCCCTCCCTCTCCTCCTCCTCCTCTCCCTCTCGGTATCCTCCCCTCTTGTCCTCCCCCTCTTCTTTCGCTACACTAAAACGACGATATTACGAGATCAAACCGTCTACATGGAATCGCACAATAGCTGAAATCAATCATCATAATGTAGAAGAATACAACACTCATTTGTAAGTGTTAATATCGAATCACGATATGACAAAAAGTATTGTATCACGAATGATCCCAAAATTCGAAGGACAATGTAATTCGGCGTGTCAGATTACGATTCAAATAACATCTAATTTTAAACAGTGCTTTGAACCTAGCGACGAAATATATTAAATAATATATATTAATATATATGTAAAAGTGAATAATTGTAACATTCATTTTTGCATAGAAATCCAAACTTGCGCGACACACAAACTGTATATAAAATGCAAATTTGGAAAAAAAATTAATTTCTTTGTTATTTTTGATAAGTAATTGATGAATTATTTCTTTTTTAAATTACCTAATAAATTTTTAGATTAAGCTTAATCATGTAATCGTGTTAAATTCTGCAGTGTTTAGTTTTTTATTCATTCTCTCTCAGTTGTAAAAGATGAAGTCATAACTTGCCAAAACTCAAAATTAACACTTAATTTTAAATTTTAAGCATTTAATTTTCGCTCATATGAATGTTTAATTTTAATCCATAATGAAATGAGATTTTAATTTCCATTTTTAGTTCACTCGGCAAATCATGATAACATCAGATCTGTCAATATGCTGTTTAAAAGAAAAATATGACTTCATCTTCAAATATCTTGCTTATCTGCCAGTATACTGTTACAGTTAAAATTTACGTTGACCTTCAGATATTTTGCCAAAAAAAATTCACTATTGAGAATAAAAAACAAAACAGGTCAACATTAAATAATAATGATGTCACCAAATTAGTAGTATATAAACTCTTGTAATTTTTCAAATTATCATTCTGATTATTCTGATCTGACCTAGAGGCCGAAGTATTACCTGTAATACTTTAGAAGGAGTAAAATTCAGTCAGAGGATCTCTTTCTGTTCTCCTTTGAGCCCTGCTTTCTCTAGAGAACTTAGTTTTAAAATAGAATAAATAATTTCCTGATACGCTACAAAAAGAATCAGGGAATCGTCAGATAATTTAGTAAGTTTTCACAGAATCCTCCAATCCACTACAAGAAGAAATGGAGGTGTAGTATAAAAGAAACTACTGCGATTCCCTACACGGTACCAGCTACCCCAGAGTGAGAAAATCCATTGCTGCTACCTAACCAGAACCTCCGTCAACCTCGAACCACCCAAGGCTATAGACGGAGAGTTAACATATATATATATATATATTACAGGATAAGTGCCCTGTTCATTCTGCCAGGATCATCAGACAATGGTTTCAGGAACAACGAGATGTCGAGCTGCTGAACTGACCCACCAAGTGGTGTGACCTAAACCCCATTGAAATGTGGTTAACGCTTGGGAGCCTAGGCAGGAGTGTACATCTCGGCACCTGCTGGAACAAACTATGGTAGAGTGGGAACTTTTCCGCAGGAACCCACAAGTCATCTACTACAATCACGTGACATCTGTTCCAAATAGGCTATGAAAGGTCATTAATAATAATAATGGAGAATGGACCAAGTGTTGAGTAATTGTGTATAATAATGTTATAGTTGTGATGTAGCAAATATATATTTATTTACTCAAACAATTATGAGTTCCTTATAATTTGAACATTATGTTTTGTATGTTCTTAAGAAAATCCCTAAATTTACTTGATTCATGTTTATTTTTGTAATATAAAAATTTAACTATGTAGGCTTTATCTCTTCATGGATAGACCTTTTGCTGGATAATCATTTGTTGGTGATATATGGACTTCAAACAGAAATGTTACTGCCTGGAGGAAAAGTCGATACTACAACTTATCTTACACTTTAACTATAACATGGCCACATCAAAATCCTATGATTGAAAGTTTTTAAAGTATCCCACATTTGTGAAATAATCTAACTACTCTATTCCCTAAATTTAGGAATAATGCATGAATAAAATACATAATCGTCCTAGCATTACCACCTAAACTATAGTGAACAATATATTTATTCTGTCCTTGGTTTTCAAAAAATAAAAGTATTACTGACAACACCTGAGAGGGAGAGGGGGAGAGGGAGGGAGTGAGGGTGGGGAACTGGGGCTTAAGAGGGACTGTGTTGTCACCACATCTCTAAGGGGGTGGAGCGGAACTATTCCAGGCGACTGTACATAGTTTTAAAAACCGATTCGATGATTCAGTTTCATTTCGTCACAAATTTACCCTTTTTTACATATTTTTATCTAATTTCATTCTAAAATATAATTACCTTGTCACTAACGTACTAGTTATTATATTTAAATGCTTCTACCTAAGTTGAATAAGATAATGCTGATGATAGAAGACATTAATAATCATAAACAATAATTTCAAATATTTGTATTTGTGTGACTGAATTTACCAGTATTATTGGCAATGAACTTGAAAGTTGAGGTCAAGTCAAGTGAATTATTTTTGTCAGTGGTAGTTTTTATTATTAATTTTATTATTACGTGTCTCATGACTTGTATCGTGTATTATATATACATATATACAAAGAGAGAGAGAGTTATAGTGCGTATGAAAAATAAGTTGTTCAAAGTATTTTTACTTTTTCGTGAAATGAACTCCATCAAATATAACTAAAATACTCACAGCAACTTTTCGTAAAGAACAAATGAAGATAAAAACTAAGATGCGGTCTTTGGTTAAAAGGAGAAGAGAAAGCGTGAAGTTTGAACAATCCTCACGTTCGTAGAAAACAAATAAAGAGTATGAGTCTGCTTGAAAGTTCAGTCGAAAAACGGCAGACTTTATTTAGTTGTGTTATGTTAAAATAGTTTCTACAGTATTAAAGGAAATCTGATTAGGTCAGGTTGCATTGAATTGGAATACATTAGTGTTAACCTGCGTTTTCGCGTTAAGTTTTAATTATTTTAGCCCTTTCGTTCACGAATTTTTCCCTTAAACCAAAAAGTAAAAGATTTATTGTCATTCAAAACAAAACCAAATATTTCAGTAAATAGTCACTTACATTACATACATTTTGGGATCTTTTTGACAACTAGACTAAAACTATGTTAAACATCTTGAAACATTTGTGAAAAAGTTGTATTTTAATACAATATATATTATCATTTTTCATGGGAGGGACTCACTGTGAATGAAATGGGTAAATCATTATAAAGGAAATAATTCACTTGAATCCCAAGTAGTTCACATTGCAGGTAATGAATGAAGGTTTGGTTGTGATTCCTTCGCCTTCTGAAAAAGGTTTTTGATTTAAGTGACATTTAAACTTTTCATCTCATTAAATTAAACGAAGTAAACAGGTTATAAGAAACCTGAGATATTGTTAGTATTATTGTTATTATTTTTACTGGTAGCAGTACCAGTAATAATGAATATAATCGTGACATCACTGCATTATTAGCACCATTTATAAAAATATAATAACAAACTTGAATAACCGTGAAGTTGCAGTAATAAAAATAAGATGGTAAATGATAAAGTTAAAATATGGAACAAATTTAAATATTCCAAGTCTTAAATACTTGAAAATTCCTTGAAATCTTTTAATGTCATTCGGGAGAGAAAACGAATTTTTATTTCACTGCTGAAAAAAATGTTCCTTACTAATTTAATTATTTTAGTCTTATTTAAACATTTAAATGTGCTTCTATTTTTTAAACGAGAGAATACATATATATATAATTTAGGGTGGTCCACAACAGCGTTTTTTGGAATTTTAAATTCGGTCACATCTCCCCTTATTCTATTCCCCGACAAGAATAAAGGTGCCAATTATCTTTGCTCTAAGACCTTTTTATGCACTCGCTCAAAATGAAACAATTTGAAAATGACTTGACAGTTTATGACTGGAACATTTATTGAACAAGGATAATAATGACTTGACAATTTATGACTATATATATATATATATATATATATTATGAAATTATAACAGCGGAACAAATAATGCACACAGTTGAAGATCTTTAGGTCTTCTTGAGACCAGTTTTAGTCGGCTCTTTGAATTCCTTGCGGTGCTGAGCGACTGCGCGGAGAAGGTACTGCTTTTGCGCTTCATCCTTCGTGATTGTGCTGTTGAAAGCCTTAATGAGCGCAACTCCTCTTTCTGCGCAATCGTTAACCACTGCCATCTTCTCTACACGTTCCTTCATTCCTTGGTAAGCTGGATCTGTGTTCCAATCATTTGGTGTCTTGGACAGGAATGATTGCGCCTGTTCACTTCGGTGCTGCACGATGAGGTTGAAGAAGATTGCTGAACGTTTGGTGGCATAGAATTCCAAGGGATTGCTCGAGGAGAACGTTTTTCCGTCCACGCGCTTTAGTCTTTTTCTTTTTTCGGGAACAGTTACGATGTTGTGAGCAATCCTCTCCTTCGTGGACGCGTGAACTCGAGGATCAGAGAGTGCCAAGGGGATTAAGTGCTCAGAAATGAACCACAAATGGCGCTTCATCGCGGCAAATGCGGCGTCGTTCGTCTTTCCTGGGTGAGCTTTCAGCTGGCGCAAGAAAGTGAGGTCATTCAAATTCCAGTAGCGGCCGTAAAGGAGCGTGATAAACAGGCTTAGTTCCTCGATGTTCCGTTTCTCGGTCTGAAGCAAGGTGAATTGATCTCTGAATAGGAACACCTTGAGCGTGTAAATGGCCTTGGCCATCCATCGCGCATGGTGCATGGCTCCAGGGCTTCGAATTCTCACAGGACCGTCAAGCTTCCCTCCCAAGAAAAGGAGGCCGAGAAGCATCAGTTCATCATAGTCGTCCCGCTGGCTCTTCTTCTTGACAGCCTCCTTGTAGTAGGAGACCATTTCCTTCCTCTGCTCTGCTGTTTCAATGAACAGGCTGTCGGGTGCACTCTCGAACTTGCTGCGATCAATGAAAACCCAGTGCTGCTTGAAGCGCTTGAATAGGCCAATTTCAGGTCCACTGGATGTTCCGAAACAAGCACCGAAGGCCGCAGCAAGGACGACTTCTACCACGTGGTGTCGGCAAGCGATCCACACCAGATCAATACCCAACTCCTTTTCAATGAGAGTACAAGCTCCAGCATGAAGTCCCGTGTTGGACGCAGTTGTATCAAAAACAAGACCTCGAACGTTGCCCCTCAAAGACCAGTCGTCCACAAGCTTCAGGCACGCCTGAGCCTGAGATGCTCCAGTTGCAGCAGCTACCATTGGAACTCCAAGGAGTTTCTCTTCCCCGTTACCGGTTACAAGCACAGCCACACGGTCCACCACCTCTAACCCATGGGAGATATCTGTAAGCAGTTTACTATCCCAGTGCAAGAGCAGGGGCTCATGGGTCTTGAAAGTGGCTTGATCTTCGCGGAACACCGCTTCACGTGTACATTGTCTCACGCGACGAATGGTGCTGCGTGAGATTGACACTTCGTCCAAGTTGTGCCCCAGCGATTTAATAGTTGCTGCGATCACTGCCATTCCTTTCCTGTCACTGATGTTGTGGCGATCCAAGGCTAAGGAAATGTCAGGCGTGATCACAGACTTCAATCGCTTAGGACTGGAACGTTTTCGTGCTGACTCCTTAAAAACTACAGTATCTGAATCTAATGATTCAGATGTGCTTGAACTAGAAGCCTCCAGTTCTCCCTGGGACCATCTCGCATCCGCCTCGCGCTTGGCCTTCTCCTCTCGGTTCATCTCCGCCTCACACCGAATCCTCTTCCTCGTTTGTTGGTCAGCCATTTTCTTGTCAATCGGGCCAAAGCTGGAGGAAGTGGGATTATCGAGCTGAGCGACAAGGCAGTTCTTGTCCTCCTTATTCATCATGGTCTCGAGGGCGTCATGACGTGAAAGATCGAACACATCGTCAAGGTCTCCGCGAAATATGTCCTCCTTCATTCTGTAGGATGGGAAATTCTTTGTGCGGTTCTTCTTCAGCCCCTTGTATTGCTCGTACAGTTTCAGGAGCTTCTTCTCAGCGTATCTGATATCCGTCATTGGAACGCTTTTGTCCAAAACGGGATCAAAGCCTCAATGGTCCACCGCACTGTTATATTCTGTCTTCCTCTACTCCAGATGGTGGAACATGAATTTCCGGAGGACTTGAAGCTTGGTAGGGAGTCCTGCCCTAGTTAACTTCTCCTCCGCCTTCTCTAGTAACCACACCTCACTGCTAGACCGTGTTTTTGATTGCTTCGGCGACATTTCTACACATTCCTACAAAAGAAGAAGCCAAATTTAGTCATACTATAGTAATCAGTCATTAGTGAGACACGTCATGCATGATTGAGCGACCTCTTAACGACACCGTAGACCAACCATAGTTCACACAGTTATTCACACTAAGTGTAGGAACAAAAGCAACAATGACCCAAAAGTGAAATCTCAGATGCTAAATTTTCCCTATGCTTGTGAACCACCCTAATATATATATATATATATATATATATATATATTATATATATATATATATATATATATGGGATGAATTTCACAATAAAACACGTGAAATGAATGAATGCTGCAAACCCACAAGGAAAAAGAAAAACGATTCCAAGGCATATATATATATATATATATATATTATACTGCATATATATCAGCGATAAACCGGTTTCTTGGAAACCTGAATTTACAGAGGAAGATGAAGACCAAGGCAACTTCACAAAATATTTATTTCACAACAGGACGTTTCGAATCTCAACTGGATTCATCTTCAGCAAATTTAAAAAGAGAACACAAACAAATACATGAAAGCAAAGCAAAATTATTGAAACAAAACGAAGTTATAAAATATGAATGTCAAAGACGGAAAGGAACTCACCATGTGGCAAGAGAAGTAAAACTAGAATATAAATATTCACTGTAGACAATTACGTAGTAAAAATTGGATCGTTTATATTTTAAATATTAAATTATACAGGGTGTTTATAAAGTCCCTATCTATTTCGTTGAATTAACGGTTTTTATTTATTTTTGTTGCAGAACCCTATGAAAATGAATGTACAAGAACGTGTGATGGTGGTGACACTTCGGATTAAAGGAAAGAAATGCAAAGAAATTAGAGAGAGGTTTGAAAGAACATTTCACAAGCCTAGACATGCTTCAGCAATTCCTGGAACCCCAGCTTCATTCAGATGGCATTTTAAACACCATCGTCTTTCAACAAGATGGGGCACCTTGTCATTACGCAAACATT
Source organism: Bathynomus jamesi (assembly GCA_023014485.1). Taxonomy (NCBI): domain Eukaryota; kingdom Metazoa; phylum Arthropoda; class Malacostraca; order Isopoda; family Cirolanidae; genus Bathynomus; species Bathynomus jamesi. The sequence continues at coordinate 1,853,397 of JAJOZX010000046.1, read as the reverse complement.
GTTCGGGAGTACCTAAATGAACGATTTCCAAATTCGTGGATCGGAAGTGGAGGCAACAGGCCCAGGTCGGCTCGATCTCCTGACCTAACGCCCTTGGATTTCTTTGCATGGGGCTTTATCAAATCAAACGTCTATCAAACGAGGGTTACAGATCTGTAAGATTTACGTGCTCGTATCGTAACAGCATTACAAAAATAACCCGTCATGCTCCAAAATGTGTTCCGCAATGTTGCTGACAGATTCGAACTCTGTAGATATAGTGATGGTGCTCATGTGGAATCATATGCTTAAGTATTCATTATATGTATGCCTTCTAAAGTTCTATTATATTGTTATTGAATTTTACCCCTTTTACTACGTTTCCACTGAAATAGTTAGGGACTTTATAAACACCCTGTGTATATATATATATATATATATATATTATTTCTTCTGAGTTGTGTTACGTATAACAGATCGTACTGTTGATGATGATGACCTGAAGACGTTGTCGCAATGTCTTACATTCCCAGGCGTGTCTGACGAGATCTTCTCTATGTATTACCGCTTTGGACATGTTCAATAGAGTGCAATAATTAAGGGCTCATTAGGGACAAGGAAACTCGTCAGCAGATATTTTACTTTATTTGAATTTATAGTGCACTTAACGTTGAAATCAAATGAAGCAAGTACTAAGTCGTTTGTGTCGACTTTAAATTAATAAGGTCCTTAATTCTAGTTTTATAGGCTACGTTTCTCAGAGTCGATAGACACAGACTTCTTACCGCCGTCTAATTAAGCCCAAGACCTCTCAACCAGTGGCGGCTCGTGACTAAAATTCTAGGGGTGCTGTCTCTAAGAATGGGTTGAAATAATTACTGAAATAAAAGGTTGAGCATTGAGCAATGAATAAAAGTTTCAAAAGTTATTGAAAAAGTTATTCAGTGAGCTCATCCTTATAATGTTCTTGATTATTTCAATTGTAAATAACAACTTTAGGGGTGCTGCAGTTCCGCAGTGTCTACCGACGAGCCGCCACTGCTCTCAACACCGTCTGAGTCCTATACGGATCAGTTTCCCTGCCTTAATCCGAAAACTCGCGGCTAACCCGGCTAATTTGAATCTGCTCCCAAGAGAGTGGAGTCCTTTCTTATATATATATATATTAGAAAAATCGGAAGTCCTGTTACGTCACCAGCACATGCTGCTTACCTCACGAGCACGTGACTTCAGTTCGGAAGGAAGCGCTGAATGAATAATATAATTCTCAAAATAATCCAAACCCTTTGTTTTCCTAGGGTGCGGCTTTACTTCGATAAGGCGGAGGTCTTCCATTTATATTTTCTAATTAGGACGTAACTGGGAGAACTAAGATGTTCTCCCTTCTTAGGAACGTATCTATGTGCTACATCTAATAAGAATATGCAAAGTACGTCAATTGTATGGAATTAATTAAACTCTTTGTACTAATGGGGCGTCGTTAGACTTAAGGGGAATAATAAGTTCTTCGTGAACTTGAACTTGATGTTCGTGAACGTGAACTTGAGGGACCTTGATGGAAATAATATAACAGCAATAATTATATATATATATATATATATATATATATATATATGATGAATAAAACCACGAAGGAAAGGAACACACAAAAAGGTGCTCAAGCTCTTTCGTCTAATGACATCCTCAGGAACACTGAAGTACATAAAAGGTTACGGCCTATATATAGGTTACAGAAAGAAAAAAATAAATAAATAACATACATACACAAACATACATACATATATATAATATATTATAATATATATATATAGATATATATATATACAGGGCGTCCCAAAAAAATGTATACACACTTTAACAGCTGATAGCTCAATTGATGTTTCTTTCTTTCCAAGTTAAACCCATTAGAATTAATAATGGCAGTCAGACTAAGCTTTGAACAAAGGAAATTCATTCTAAAATGCTACTGGAAGTGTGAAAACGCAGTTGAAGTGCAAAGACAGTTTAGGAGGGAGTTTCAAACAGATCCACCAACGCGACTTACATCACTCGAATTAGAGATAAGTTTGAAGCCGATGGAACTGTTCAGAATGTCCACAAGAAGCGTTCCGGAAGACCACGGACATCGACAAGCCCCACAAAGCAAGAAGAGTACTGGAAACGTATCACCAAAGTCCAAAAAATCTGTGCGGCAAGCGAGTCGTGGGTAGGAATTTCAGAATCGTCTGTCCAACGCATTTTTAAGCGCTGTCAATGGAAAAGTTACATTCCAAGATTAGTCCATGCTATTAATGAAGATGATCCGGACCGAAGAGTGGAGTATTGCGAGTGGTACTTGGCACGATGTGGATGTGGATTGGACGAAGGGGTTTCGTAGAATACCCTCCGCGTTCACCAGACCTCACACCACTAGACTTTTTTATGGGGATACTTAAAAGACAAAGTCTACGCTATAAAACCTGCAACAGTCGCTGAATTGAGAGCAGCCATTGAACGAGAATGCACACAAATACCAAACGAAATGTTTCGTGATGTTTGCGATTCCATTGCTTCGCGTTATCAGAAGTGCCTGGACCAGAACGGACGTCAGTTTGAAAACAGGCGTTGACAAAACAATTAAATAATGTCTGTAGATTCTATTACATTTTGAAAATGAAATGTATTTTAATAAACACTGCCTTTATAAGTATTTAAAGTGTGTATACATTTTTTTGGGACGCCCTGTGTATATATATATATACATACATATCTACACACATACATATATATATATATATATGCAATAAACGGAGAAGTAAAAATAAAAATTAAAAATTAAAGATTAGAGGATTAACAAAGAGGCATACAGATTTGTAAGGAAAATATCGATTTTTAGCACAAGATCAAATGAATTATAAAAATACAAATTTATACTGGAAATCTGCCCGGGTTTTAACACTGCCTTTTAGAGTCAAGTTTCGATATATATAAAAATAAAATGAAGATTAAAAGTTAATAAAGTAGCGTACAAGTTTACCAAAGATTTAGCGTCCTACCCTTTTTATCTAAATTTGTTTTGAAGGAATTCAAAACAACAGGATCGAGTTGAAAAAGACCTTTGCTTATGTTGAAGTTATTTGAAAGTTGGATAATGGCAGACTCAAGAATATTTCTATTGACAATGTTGCTAGAATGAAATAAAACTGAAGCATTATTCCAATCAATACAGTGGGATAACTCTGACAAATGGACAAAAGAGCACTGGACAACTGTCCTGTTCTAACGGAATATTGATGCTGTTTTATACGTGTGTGCAAATCCTTTCCCGTCTGACCTATGTAAAAGGAATCACATTGTTTACACCCAATTTTATAGATAATTCAGGCATTATCTATAAATTGGGTGTAAACAATGTGATTCTTTTTACATAGGTCAGACGGGAAAGGATTTGCACACACGTATAAAACAGCATCAATATTCCGTTAGAACAGGACAGTTGTCCAGTGCTCTTTTTGTCCATTTGTCAGAGTTATCCCACTGTATTGATTGGAATAATGCTTCAGTTTTATTTCATTCTAGCAACATTGTCAATAGAAATATTCTTGAGTCTGCCATTATCCAACTTTCAAATAACTTCAACATAAGCAAAGGTCTTTTTCAACTCGATCCTGTTGTTTTGAATTCCTTCAAAACAAATTTAGATAAAAAGGGTAGGACGCTAAATCTTTGGTAAACTTGTACGCTACTTTATTAACTTTTAATCTTCATTTTATTTATATATATATCGAAACTTGACTCTAAAAGGCAAAGTGTTAAAACCCGGGCAGATTTCCAGTATAAATTTGTATTTTTATAATTCATTTGATCTTGTGCTAAAAATCGATATTTTTCCTTACAAATCTGTATGCCTCTTTGTTAATCCTCTAATCTTTAATTTTAATTTTTATTTTTTACTTCTCCGTTTATTGCATATATATATATATATATATATATATATAATATATATATATATTATATATATATTATATATATATATATATATATATATATATGTGTGTGTAGATATGTATATATATATATATTATATATATATTATGTATATATATGTATGTTTGTGTGTATGTATGTTATTTATTTATTTTTTTCTTTCTGTAACCTATATATAGGCCGTAACCTTTTATGTACTTCAGTGTTCCTGAGGATGTCATTAGACGAAAGCGCTTGAGCACCTTTTTGTGTTTCCTTTCCTTCGTGGTTTTATTCATCATAAATATTTTTCACGTGTTACTTTCGTGAAATAATTTTCATATATATTATATATATATATATATATATGATACACACAGACCGTGCATGGAACAAGGAACTCTTCTACGATAATTAAATCCACTATAGTCCGAATAAGTAATGGTAAATGACAAATACTATAGTTTTTTTTTTTCATGATGCTAGCCCGACGTGGGAAACGGGTCACTCGCAGAGAGGTCCCAAAAATATAGCTTCCCTCACCAGCTATCTGCAAAGCAGATAGGATCCAGCTTTGGGACAGGATCTAGGGTTTAAATCAGCCTAGCCCAGCTACATTTAGAACCTCAATATAAGCAAAAGACTCGATGCATATCAAGAAATGGGCTGTCGCATGTCCTTGAAAATACATTTTTTACATTCGCATCTAGATTTCTTTCCCGAAAACGTTGTAGTGGTGAACAGGGGGAACGTTTCCATGAAGACATCCAGTCAATGGAAAATCGCTACCAAGGTTTCTGGAACGAAAGTATGCTGGCAGACTACTGCTGGATGTTGTACCGCGACGATCCGAACAAGGTTTACAAAAGAAAATCGTACTCGCTACGTTTTTAGGTTTGTGTACATTTATTTTTATGAATAAAGTTGTACTTTTACGATAAATTGTGCTGAAATTAACACCAGTCATATTTCGATAACTAGATGGTCTACAGGAAAACTGAAAACAGATTTGGAATCAGCGTACAAAACTGGTCTAAAACGTGTGTATACATCTTTGATGAGAGAAAAAAATTCGATTTTGTCGACCAGTGTTATGGAAATAAAAATTATTTAACCGATTTTCCCATTTTCTTCGCAACTTCCTCCCAATCCTTTTTTTGGTTAATTCTATGGTTAAGCTGTATAGTTAATTCGCCAAGTTGAAACATCGCTTCCTGTAAGATCAGCTAAATTAAGCAACTTTGGGTCTCTTTACAAACTGATGAGTGACCGGCCTCCGCGTTCCGATGATACAGCGCCCCGTTTTCTGGATTCCACGTAAAGGCAGTAAATCTGTAGGTCTCCTCTGTCACATAAACTTTGCCGCTACAAAGAAAGTTAAATAATCCTAAACGTCATTATTTATTCAGTGGCTGTATTCAGCCAAAGATGTATCGCAAAAAAATCATTTCAACTAAAATCAGTATTTTATCGTTTTCCGAAGGTTTTCTTTTTTCTATTACATCAGTGCGATTTGGGTCCGTCACGTATACGTGATTATTTATGAATAAAATGGTTGAAAGACGCTTAAAACAGGCTTTAGTCATTTTGTTTTCACGGTGTGGATTCAACCAAAGTTGTATAAAATATGCTCAGTATATTCGCCATTGTCGTTCGTGTACACTGTTAGACGCTGTTTCACTCTAGGCTTTAATTTTCACCAACAGAGCCTGAAATAAAAAGATAAAACCGTAAATTAGTGTTTTTCAACTAATTCCAAACGTATCATACACACACACCACACACACACACCACACACACACACACACACTCTCTCTCTCTCTCTCTCTCTCTCTCTCTCTCTCTCTCTCTCTCTCTCTCTCTCTCTCTATATATATATATATATATATATTATATATATTAGTGGTAGACCAGATGTCAGTTTTTCAACATCTGCGGATGCGGATGCGGATCTTTAATTTCAATATTCGCGGATGCGGATGCGGATATTTAGTTAATCTATCAATATAATATAGAATTATGAATATATGACATAATTATTTAAATTTCGTGATATTACTATTATGGCAGGCAATGCATAAGAATTAAAATTAATATTAATGTTTTCATTATGATAAAAATAATAGCTTTCTCAAGAGTTTCAGCCACAGAAAATTCAATGAAACAAGTTTCATTCAATTTTCTGTGTTACCAGGTATTTATATTTTGAGGTTTATATATTTGTTTGTTCATTAATAAATAATTAATGTTTTACATGAAATGTGCATGACTGGGCATTATAAGCTACTTTATAAGCTGATTTAATTGTAAATTGCATAATTTATTAGAGGTAATATCCGCATAACATCCGCAGTCAGAAGTGCAGATGCGGATTTTAAAAATGATGCGGATATCCGGTGCACCACTAATATATATATATATATATATATATATATACACATTCAACTGCAAAGAACACGCAGTATAAATAACGTAAAGAACGACGCTTGTATAGGAGATATTCGGCGCAAGACGAGAGAGAGAAAACGGAACAAATGAAAAAATGAGGTAACCACCTGGGAATCGAACCCGGGATCTTCCGATTGCCGGTCAGACGCGATACCATTACACCATGGACCTCACTCTTCCAAATGAGGTCCATGGTGTAATGGTATCGCGTCTGACCGGCAATCGGAAGATCCCGGGTTCGATTCCCAGGTGGTTACCTCATTTTTTCATTTGTTCCGTTTTCTCTCTCTCGTCTTGCGCGGAATATCTCCTATACAAGCGTCGTTCTTTACGATATATATATATATATATATATATATTATACATATATATATATATATATATATATATGGGAATGAACTCAGAATAGTTCCCTGAGGTTTTTTATGATACACACAGACCGTGCATGGAACAAGGAACTCTTCTACGATAATTAAACCCACTATAGTCCGAATAAGTAATGGTAAATGACAAATACTATAAGTTTTCTTTTTCATGATGCTAGCCCGACGTGGGCAACGGGTCACTCGCAAAGAGGTCCCAGAAATATAGCTTCCCTCACCAGCTATCTGCAAAGCAGATAGGATACAGCTTTGGGACAGGATCTAGGGTTTAAAGCAGCCTAGCCCAGCTACATTTAGAACCTCAATATAAGCAAAAGACTCGCTGCCTTCACGTCAGATTGAATACATCAAAGAAGAAGGGGTAACTATTATATTTTTAGCCAAAAACCCTGATTTGGGGCCCCACAAAGATTCCCTCCTTCAATTTCGTGGCACTGATGTTTGCAAATTTCTCAACAAGGTATCGAAACCCTCTCGAATTCGCCTTACCCTAGCTTCCACAAAATTTTTCATTGAGGTGAGCTTAATGTGTAGAGGTGGAGGAAAATCTTCTTTGGATCAACTACAGGAACACACTGGACACTGCCCGTTTCTGGCTCGTATGTGCTTCCTTGATGCCAGTAGTATGGGTTCAAATTCGTAGAGTGCAATGCAACGTTGCAAATGTTGACCAATGTTGCAAATGGGGATGGGGGACTGTTGCAATAGTTTATGCAACAAAGGGGGTATGCAACAAGGGTGAGGGGTTACCCACGAAGCTGCAATGAAGGGGGAAGGGGTTATGCAACAAGTCAATGCTGCAAAGGGGAGCGGGGTTATGCAACAAGGGGGAGGAGTTATCCCTAAGCTGCAATGAAGGGAAGGGAGCTTGGGGGTTGAAGGGAGGATGACCTCCCCACAAAGGGGTAACCTTAACCTAAGGAAGGGACAGAAAGGAGAAGGAGGAGGGTCTTTGGGGAGAAGTTGGGATGTCCTCAGCGCCAAACCCCCAAAGGAAATCCTAACCTCACTTTTAACCTAAGAAGGAGAGAGGGGTGTTCGCCTGGCTCCAGCCAGACACATAATGAGCATCCAGGGGCCTAGAATCTGTTACATACAGGGTCTGGAGTTGCCAGATACAACTTATTTATTTATTTATATCTGGAGGGGTTACCAGAGAGAAATATATATATGTATTTATTTATATAAGGAGGGTTACCAGATATCACCATTTTAATTATTTATTTAGAGATGAGTTGTCAGAGAGCACTATTTATTTTAATTTTTATTTAGATGAGTTGCCAGATACCATATATAATTTAATTATGTTCAGGTGTACCTTATTAGGGTGAGTTCCCAGACAGCACCATTTATATTATTTATTTATTTATTAAAGGCAAGAGAGAGGGAGACGTTCTCCTTAATTTGCTCGAACTAATTAAAACACATTATTTATTTAATTAACAATAAAAGAAAAATGCCTGCAAAATAACAGTACACACTTTTTATATATAAGAGAAAAACAATTATTTTTAACTAACTTCTCCTAAAGTGTCTATTTACTTTTGTCATTCCTCCGTGTCTTCTCAATAGAGTTAACTAAGCGAAAGCTTTATATTGCCTACAAGAGACAGGAAAACGTTCTCCATAATTGCTAGAACTATTACAATACATTTAGACGCAAAACGAATCCCAATATTTAAAAGAAATTCACTTGACAATTAATCCGAAATAAATAAAACACCAAATTGACCACAGAAAATAACAGTACACTTTATATATACAACCAAAAGAATCAAATGAGAAGTCTATTAATTTTTATAAAGAAATTTCAGCGAAATCAATGTAATTGAGGATTCCCTTATTCAGTTGTTTTCTTCGTAGTTTCATGCTAGTATATTTAATTAACAATAAAAGAAAAATGCATGCAAAATAACAATACACATTTTAAACGATATATTATAATATATATATATATATATATATATATATTAAAACACCATTTAATTTGTTAAAAAAGATACGTGTACTCTTTTGCAACACGAATAATATAAAAATTTTAGTGACGTATTCCGTACTATGTTCCGGATTCCATGTTATATTGTAGGTCTAAGGTGGAGTGAAAAACAGATTATTGATTTTAATCCCAAATTAATTATACTATTTTTTATAAAGGAAATTCCGCGAAATCAAGAAGAGGAATCCTTTATTCATTTGTTTTCTTCGAACTTTCATGCTAGTATATTTAATTAACAATAAAAGAAAAATGCAAACAAACTAACAATCCACGCTTTAAACGCTGTATAATATATATATATATATATAATATATATATATATATATATATATATATATATATATAATGTTTCAGACCAACAAAGACCCTAGGATCCACTCATGGCTGGTCTACCTAACTGTGTTCGTAATCGTGTATTGTGTATGTCCTCCGTGGTGGCGGAGGGGACCTACAATTTTACCTGGGTTCCGAACCACAAGAACATAAGAAATTTATGTAAAAACTGCTGGTAAATTGGCAACGACCAATTTTTACGAAACTAAATAATTATCAATTTAAAACTAATTAATTATCGATTTAAAACTAAAGATAGAATCTCTGGATCCAGAGGATCAAGTCATAATAGACTACTATCCACAAATATGTTACACTCTATATCTATTTATAACGGACATGCAATTATATCAGATCCAAAGAATCCAGTCAATTTCATTACGGTATCCATCAAGTCACGGTCCATATCGAATGCGGACCAAGTCAAAATTTACAACCATACACATTACAATATATAAACTTACGAGGAAAAGTGTAGGTGTGGCTGTAAAGACTGCACAGTAATGTAGAAATGTGTGTGCACCCATTTTGGGTCTCCCATTTAAAGGTGTTTGTGGGGAAAGTGAAGATCATGAGTTTTTCAATACCTCACAGTACTATGGGGGGCACCGCTCGGCAGAGGAATCTCTTTAAATGGGGTGTGTAAGGACAGAGAGTATCTCCTAACCCAAGACGCTGCCTCCCTATATCCCACAACACTTGTGTTGAGCTGTGGGAAATATCCCCAGAAAGCCTTAATTTTACTACCTTAAACTATACCCTTTCTATCAACATATGCGTCTAATCGATTTTTAAACATGTTTATAGACGTGCTACTAATTACTTCTACCGGCAAACTATTCCAGCTATTTACTTCCAGCTATTTAACGCTTGTTAAATCTTTCCCTGACATACTATACGCAAAATTACCGTTACGCGAACCTATATGCAAAATTTTGCACTTATCAACGTTAAATCTCATTTGCCATGTGACTGACCAATCAACGATTTTATTCAGATCTTCCTGAATTTTACATCAATCTTCGTCATTAATCGCCCTACCACCCAGCTTCGTGTCATCCGCAAACTTTGAAACTGTATTGACTAGGCTGACATCTAAATCGTTAATATATATAAGAAAAAGCAAGGGGCCCAATATAGAACCCTGAGGAACGCCACTCGCTACATTAGCCCAACACGACTCCGCTCCATCAACGACCACCCTCTGTTTCCTGCCTCGCAACCACTCTTCTAGCCAATTTATTACTACACCCACCTCTATATATATATAGAGGTTGTTTCAGGAGGAAAGGTCAATACTTCGGGAGGTGATAGGATCAGTCATTGTGAGAAAAAAAGTTCATATGAACATGTGCCTAATTCTGAATGGTTAAGGAGATAGAGCTGTTTGAATCTACAAATACAAAAGCATTGTTAATCGTCATCAAGAAAGAGAAACCAATTACTGTTTCTAACATTTATTGTTTGAACATTGGCATTTTGAATGGTATCAGATACAGAAATGACAAATTTGTTACAGTTTACAATACGTTTTCGAAAATCCCACCGTCAACCTCAATGCACTTTGCAACTCGTGTGCGAAGATCTCGTGTTGTTCATCTGAGTTGATCTTGACGTTCCTTTATGCGGGCAGCAGCATCCAAAATGCGCGCGAGCAATTCGTCTCGTGTATCCACTTTTTTTTTGTAAACTTGACTTTTCATCCACCCCCACAAACAATAATCTAAAGGAGAGAGGTCTGGAGACCTTGGTGGCTATTGAATGGGACCACCGCGGCCGACCCATCGACCAGGGAAAGTTTGATTTAGGTATTGCTTCACCAGACGGGTAGAATGTGGAGCAGCTTCGTCATGCTGAAAGTACATACTAGCGCGTGTAGCCAAAGGAACATCCTCCAATAGTTCTGGCAATTCATTTTGCAGAAATTCTAGGTAACTTTGTCCGGTAAGACGATTCTCTAAAGTAACAAGGCCAATCAGCTGATCATCGATGATACCGCACCACACATTGGCAGAGAAGCGATGTTGAAAATTTGTTTCCACAGTGGCATTTGGATTTTCGTCTGACCACCGATGAGAGTTACAAGTGTTGTTGATACCGTCACGTGTGAAAGTAGCTTCATCGGTGAAAAGTATTAATCGAAGCAATCGGCGATTAGCATTTACCCAATGACAAAATTCCAGTCGCATAGCAGCGTCTCCTGGTTGAAGGTGTTGTACACGTTGTACATGATATGAATACAGGCCTTCCTCACGTAATGGTCGCCATACTCTTGTGTGTGGTACACCAAGACGTGTAGAAATTCTTCGTGAGCTAGTAGTAGGGCTACGCTTTACCAACTAAAGAATGTTTTCCCTTCATCCACATCTTGTTGACCTTCACGTTCAGATGAAACATGAGCGCTGGGAAGTGTACCAATCTCACGCAATGTGTTGAAAACCCTGGTAAACACTCTTCGATCCGGAATTCTGCGGTTCGGAAACTGTCGATGGTATTCTGCAACAGCAGCTGTTACACTTCCATCGCAAAAACCGTAGACATACACCATATCTGCATATTCGGCATGTGTGATGGTGTTGGCATTCTTAACACTGCTTCAAACACCAAACAATGTCACTCACAACAGTCAGCTGTCGATTGGCTTATGTTTCATGCTTATATTACAGCTTACATGGTTTCAAGGTTATAGGGGAGGGAAGGAGGAGGAAGAGCTGCGCGCGCATCAGATTCAAAAGCTCTATCTCATTAACCATTCAGAATTATACACATGTTATATGGACATTTTTTCTCACAATGACCGATACTATCACCTCTCGAAGTATTGACGTTTCCTCCTGAAACACCCTGTATATATACAGTGCCCGCGAAAAGTATCGATCACCCTTGAAATTTTGTATTTTTTACATAAAAAACAATGTTTAAATGTAATACTAACCTTATATTAGTATTTTGTCATCTGTCCTTTGTTTGGATGACTTGTTCTAGACGTTTTGGCATGGATTTAATCAAGTTTTGACAAACTTCCACTGATATTTCCTTGCACCATACCTTTTTGATGGCCTCTTGTAATTTTTTCGACTGAGCCAGTGTCGTGGCATTCAACCTTATTTTTATTATTAGCCACAGATTTTCTATCGGATTGAGATCTGGACTATTACCAGGCCAATCCAAAATATCAAATTTATTGTCAGTAATCCATTTTGTCACTATTTTGGCCCTGTGACATGGGCACCATCATGCATGTATGTTTTTGTCCTTTGGATTGCCATTGCCATTGGAAGTTTATCCTGTAGCATTGCTAAATACGTGCACCATTCATAGTTGTGTTCTTCGGAAGAAATATAAGTTTCCACGCCCATAGTAACCGAAACAACCCAAACCATCACCTTGGAGGGTGTTTCATTGTCTTTAGGGTGTATTAGGGTCCATCCTATTTGAGCCAATAGGCCGGCGAACCTTTTTTGGACAACTTCTGAATGTCAAAAATGTCGACTCATCGCTAAATAAAAACCTTCTTCCAGTCATCAACAGTCCAATGAATGTATTTTTTACAAAATGCGACACGTTTTTTACGCATTTTTCATTAATGACGGTTTCTTAGCAGCATGGCGAGATGGTAATCCGAGTTCTTTTTGGAGCCGCTCCTGGATAGTTCGTTCAGAAACACCAGATAACAAATTATTCATATTAAATTTATTTCTTTCGCAGTTATTTTGGGTTTTTCATACTAAACGTTTCATAAGTTTGTCTGTTCGCGATTTTGTTTTTCTCGGTCTGCCAGATCGTTTTTTTAGGGACTGGCGTGGTTAGGCACCATTGTTCTTAGCCCGTGAAACCCATAAATTAACGGTACTTTTGGATATGTTTAATTCCTTAGCTATCTGTCTCTGTGATTTCCCACATGCATGCAAAGCAACAATAGCACCTCGACAATCACTCTTAAGTTGTTTTTTAGCACACATTATATATAAATTTTATTTACACCACTTTCTGTAAAAAAAAAAAAAATATCAAGAAATTTACACAAACAGTGAAATCTGACAAATTTGAGACACAGCCACCCGCAACGAAGGCTACCAGAACACTAATTTAGAATGCGTTGGATAGCTCTCATATCAGCGAGCAACCTCAAAGTTACCAGATGTCGCTAGAACAAATAGAAAGTGAATTAGTGTCTCTGAATATCAAGGGAAAATATTGTATTTTCTTGAGTGATCGGATACTTTTCGCGGGCACTGTATATATATATATATATATATATAATAAATTACTCACTGTGGTGGATTCCGTACCATGTTCCATGTTACACTGTAGGTCTTAGGTGGAGTGAAAAACAGATTATTGATTTTTATTTTAACCCCAAATTAATTATATTATTTATTTATAAGAAAATTCTGCGAATTAAAGTTAATTAACTGTTAATTTTTTAAAAAAAAACTAACATACATTTACATTAAAATGACTTCGCTTCCCAACCAAGACAGAGAGTGTAACTATCGTGGACCAAAAACTAAAAAGGTCACTTTGGAATGTGGTTTGATTTTGCCCAAATTTCGGCGATTTTTTCTGTTACTGTGTATTAAATTTATTTTTATATTTTATTTTCCTTTGCATGAATGAAAAGAAAGATTATTATTATTATTATTATTATACAGGCATGTATAAATTTTTTAAAATTAACAAACACACACACACACACACACACACACACACACACACCAACAACACACACACACACAATTCGGGAGTATTCAACAGTTGGAATTGAATATATATATATATATATATATGCACACACACACACACAGAGTTTTGTCAGGAATAGAAAGTGAGGACGGCACACACACACACACACACACACACACACACACACACACATTACTGATTTTATTTCGAAATCACTGTTAAAAATGATAATTATCAGAAATCAACTTAAAGGGTTTGCATCAGTTTAACAGACGACCGGTCAGGCGCAGCGCTCAACCCAAATGATGCATACAATTGTCCTAACTCTTGTATTATTATTATTATTATTATTACGTTCGGTGATTTCACGAAGGTGAAGCTTATCCCCGTCTTCTCGAGTTGGATGGTGGAGTAGTGAGTTGACTTCTTTTACTCTCCACTTCACATAGGTACACCCAACTCATCGGGGCTTGTTCTCTACCATGCGTCTAATCTTTTTTTCTATTCCATGGAATTTTAGGTCCTCCCTTTTTTCCGTACCGTAACAGTTGAAATTTTTCAGTGTTAAACTTCATATAAAAATCAAGTGAATTCTCCTAAAACTTACTACATTATTACCCCCTGTCCCATCCTTCATGCATTACAAAAGTTCTACTTTATTGGTAACCTTCCATTAGCATCCCCTCGAATTGTTCATTCTGACGAAGGTCAAGCTTTTTACTCCGCCTTAGACCTACAGTTTAACGTGCAATCCGAAACACCAGCAACACAGCGTCTTAACCACTAGGTCACCCAGGGTACCCATTTATCTACCAACCAATTGGGCGGAAGGATGATCGTTTACCGCGCGCCGGTGGCCGTCACCGGGTTTCGAGCCCGGATGAACTCTGAAACTATTCTTTTTATTATACTTCATTTTGTACAAAAATTACTAAATCCTGTTGTATCTCTACAAAAACATTCTGCTTGTAGAGAACTTCTAGGTTTCTTATTCTTCTACTGATCTTTTTGTCATCGGATGTTACTGCGCTGTTTCTGGTAATGATCTACGTATGTCAGGATTATGAAGAGTAACCGCTTATACTGTTTCCTGTGGTACTGAGCTGAGGGGCTCTGATGAAGATATTCCTGTAACGACGTGTAGCCACTCAAATTATGTCTATTTCCCTACCCAAAATGGGGAAAGTTGAGGGTAGTATGCTATCAAATATTAATGCAAAATAGTGTCGTGACAGAGCGTGCAAGTGAACAATTCACTCGTACACCTTGAGATGTGAGCATTCAAGATAAATCTATGGAGAGAATGAACCGATAAAGACACTATTAGTCGTGAAGGCGACCAATCAGTACTTCAATGTCCAAAGCGTGGGCCCGTTATATCGGTGTTACGATTGACCAGAACTGCACAGCATACAACAGGTGCGGCCGAATCAGGGAATTATACAGAGAGAGCACAATCTCATTGTTTCCGAAATCGAAATCGCCTCCTGATATAACCCAACAGCTTCTGGACTTTCTTTTCCAACTCTACGCACTGTTTGGTAAACTTAAGGTCGCTGCTAATTAGCACACCCAAATCCTTTTCCAAATCAGTGGCTTCGATATTACTCCCCAGCATGGAGTACTCTGACTTGGGATTGGCGTAGCCAATGTGCATGACCTTGCATTTACACAAGTTAAACGGCATTTGCCATTTTTCGGACCACTCTCCTATCCTACGTAGGTCCGCAGAGAGAGAGAGAGAGAGAGAGAGAGAGAGAGAGAAGCGTGTAGTACTCCATATCCGGACAGTCAATGCGCCTGATTCGGATATTCGATAATGGGCACGCAGGTTGGATGCCAAAATTGCAATTAATTTATTGCTTCATTTATGAAATTTCGGAATATTACTCGGTATAAATACTTGCGGCGCGCGCGCACACACACACACACACACACACACACACACACACACACACAATGTTTCAAAAACACCGGGTGTTTGTTTTTTGTGTATGCTTTAGAAAATCAAATTATATATATATATATATATATATATATATATATATATATAATATATATATATATACACACCTTTCAACCTTTCAAAGGTTCCGTGCGATGTTTCCTCATTTTGACTAAGGTCAAGCTTGTCACTCCACCTTAGACCTACAGTTTAACGTTGAATCCGAAATATGCTCCAGTACGGGAAGGTCAGAAATTACAAAGTCATCTTCCGGACTCGATCTCTCAACCTCCCGATCAGCACCCAGCGTCTTAACCGCTAGGATACCTAGGATACCGTTATCTACCAACCAACCAAAAATTTTCGTGCATTTTGACGAACTAAACACATTTTATTCACACTCTAGCGCACTATTTGAGAGAAACATGTGCCCATATTTTTCCTTTTTGCTTAGCAAATGATACTCGTCTCTAAATTCTATTAAAAACTCACGCAGGCCTTTTGCCATAACCTCACTACAAACCTCGTCATTATATATATTAATGTAGTGGTAAAAATACTTCAGATTCTCCATTATGACAAGATTTATATTCTAGGCCGTAGGGTACGAGTACTCGGTATGATGCAGTATGACATAGTATCGCTTGTCACACCATCTCATCAACAAGACTCACTAACCATAACCGTTGCTTCTCTTCTGCACGTGTTGTTTCTTCCACTTCACGGTATATGTGAGCTTTTATAAAGTTTAGTCCTACAACTAGGCTGACCATATTTCCTTGAGACAAAAACGGGACATTGGGATGGCAAAAAAGGGACGGGGGTTATGTAATATTCTGTATTCATGAAAAAGTAAGTACATAAACATATTGAGCTTACAATTATTCTTCAGTGACAGAACCCATACAAAAACCCATACAAAACGGTACTGTCCCGTTCAAAACGGTACGTATGGTCAGCCTACCTACAACATACTAGTTTAACACCTCGTTTGTACCACGAAATCCTACAATGCTCTCGCCAAAATAGCCGTAGAGTATTTGTACCTCTTGTTCCTTCGCACGGTTCAATGTAGCCTTAAAAGCATGAAAGGAGGGTAGAATAGGGTGTCTTTCAGTGTTTACCACATCTTCACACTTTATCGAATACCACTTTATAAAACTCGAGTACGCACTATTAAAGGTAGCCATCACTATTTTTCGTCTACGTGAGGAAATACACGTCTGAGATCCACGGTTGCAGTACTCAACTGAGCACGCAAGGGTAGAGATATTCCTAGGTAGTAGCAGGAGTCATATGACCGATCATGCAGGGGACGGAGCTTAGGACAGATAATTCAAATGAATGAATTTATTAATATCTTACCATCTGTTAATTTCTAGGAGAAAGAATAAGAGCGAGATAACCCATTATAAAAGTTATGCTAGGAATTCCTGGGGTACTGGGGTACAATAGTATCCCGGGTAGAGTTTTAGGGTTAAACTTACAAAAAACTCATAATAATTTTGATACTACGATTTCAAGGTTTTACGCACTTCTCTTTTCATAGTTAAACATAGGCGTAAGTTTTCTTCAAAAACTGATATTAAGTCAGTTTAAAACTTAAGCTTACATAATACTTAGTTAACTTTAAACTTGCTTTTTGTTATGTATTAAAACCAATTACTGATTTGAGGTTTGATAGTTCTTCCTCTTTCGAGCTTTGTTATCTGAAAGCTGTTCACTCTGTGGTCCTTAAGGTTTTCAGTCCTATTTATTAATGTTGTCTTTTAAAGGATAGGACGTAGAAATTAATTCTTACTGGATTACTTTATTCTCAGATGAAAGGAGTTAAATTTCTTTAGAGGAGTATTGAGCTGGTGAAGGAGAGAGTAGGTCTTCTCTTACAATTCCCATTATTATAGTATTCAATTCTTCAGTGAAATCCTACCACTGCTAAAATTTTACATGTAAGTTGTATGTCAGTTAGGCATTTGAACGAAACGTTTTTGTAACACTGAATTCGATGTGTAACATTAGCATAACTTCTCCAGATTGATATATATAATGCTACTAGCTCTGTTTGATGATTTTATGCTAACGCAAGAACTAACAGAAAACACAAGAAAAAATAACTGCATAGATTTGTTGTTCACAACTATAATATCGGATCAA
The DNA here is from genome assembly GCA_023014485.1 of Bathynomus jamesi. Taxonomy (NCBI): domain Eukaryota; kingdom Metazoa; phylum Arthropoda; class Malacostraca; order Isopoda; family Cirolanidae; genus Bathynomus; species Bathynomus jamesi. The sequence continues at coordinate 1,835,528 of JAJOZX010000046.1, read as the reverse complement.
AACATTATTGAAATAACAACCAATCTAAAAGCAACAAGAAAGGAAAGAACACGAACAACAGAAAGAAGGAAGTTCGAAATTTTTAATTTTCACACCAAAGGTATAAATTGGGAAGATGTTGCATCCAGCATGGAAGTAATAGATTGGAAATCTATCTTCTTGGCCAAGTCAACGGAAGAGATGATAATGACCTTAGAGGCGAAGACGCTGGAAATTGTGGAAAGACATGTCACAAAAATACAACAAAGAGGAAAGAGAAGCAGGTTCGAGAAACAAAAGAGGTCATTGTTGAGGACCCCAACATACAGTGGACCGATACAGGTGAGATCATTGTGGAAAGAACAAAGGTACAGGGAACGAATATCGCAGACATACCAACATTATCTTAAGGAAATGTCTAATTCTTAATGTAGCTTAACTGAACCTAACCTAACATACATTTCTTTAGGATGAATTTCACACTTAAACACATGAAGTGAATGATGCAAACCCACAAGGAAAAAGAAGAAATGATTCCAAATCCTTTCGTATATTCAGCAGTACACCTCGTCAGGGAATGAAGAAGGTGAGTGACAAAAATATACATATATGTACAACGGAACAGAGAAATAAAAAGAGATTACCACATGGTTAATAACCATTGATTTAAAGCGAAAGACATTTTAACAAGACATTGTTAATTTTATACATTCCATATTCTATTCCTACTACTACTAATGGTAAAAAAACCTTGGTTTAACTTTACTTGTTCTAATGCTAGCAGCAACATAGAGGAGTTTTTCAGAAAGTGCCATCGCCATCGATCTCCTGATTCATATTTATGACCGTGCTGGAGCATAGTTCGGATTCAACGTTAAACTGTAGGTCTAAGGTGGAGTGACAAACTTGACCTTAGTCAAAATGAGGAATCATCGCACGGAACCTTTGAAAGGTTAAAAGGTATATATATATATATATACACATTTCAACTGCACAGAACACGCAGTATAAATAACGTAAAGAACGACGCTTGTATAGGAGAACATTCCGCGCAAGATGAGAAGAAAGAACGAAACAAATGAAAAAATGAGGTAACCACCCGGGATCTTCCGATTGCCGGTCAGATATGATAACCATTACACCACGGGCCTCACTCGAACAAATGCCGTAATTCCTCTACATACGCGCAGAAACCAATGCCCCAAGGGGACACCTCTCGCATGCCGTATCTATATATACATTTTAACTGCAAAGAACACGCAGTATAAATAACGTAAAGAACGACGCTTGTATAGGAGAACAATCCGCGCAAGATGAGAAGAAAGAACGAAACAAATGAAAAATGAGGTAACCACCCGGGAATCGAACCCGGGATCTTCCGATTGCCGGTCAGATATGATAACCATTACACCACGGGCCTCACTCGAACAAATGCCGTAATTCCTCTACAAACGCGCAGAATATATATATATATATATAATTCGATTTTCTAAACTAATCTAAAGCATACACAAATAAACAAACACCCGATGTTTTTGAAACAGTGTATGTGTGTGTGTGTGTGTGTGTGTGTGTGTGTGTGTGGGTGGATGGGTGGGTGTGTTTTATACCGAGTAATATTCCGAAACTTCATAAATGAAGCAATAAATTAATTGCAATTTTAGCATCCAATCTGCGTGCCCATTATCGGATATCCGAATCAGGCGCATTGATTGTCCGGATATCGAACACTACACGCTTCTCTCTCTCTCTCTCTCTCTCTCTCTCTCTCTCTCTCTCTCTCTCTCTCTCTCTCTGCGAACCTACGTAGGATAAGAGAGTGGTCCGAAAAATGGCAAATGCCGTTTAACTTGGGTAAATGCAAGGTTATGCACATTGGCTACGCCAATCCCAAGTCGGACTACTCCATGCTGGGGAGTAATATCGAAACCACTGATTTGGAAAAGGATTTGGGTGTGCTAATTAGCAGCGACCTTAAGTTTACCAAACAGTGCGTAGAGGTGGAAAAGAAAGTCCAGAAGCTGTTGGGTATATCAGGAGGCGATTTCGATTTCGGAAACAATGAGATTGTGCTCTCTCTGTACAATTCCCTGATTCGGCCACACCTGTTGTACGCTGTTCAGTTCTGGTCAATCGTAACACCGATATAACGGGCCCGCGCTTTGGACATTGAAATACTGATTGGTCGCCTTCACGACTAATAGTGTCTTTATCGGTTCATTCTCTCCGTAGATTTATCTTGAATGCTCACATCTCAAGGTGTACGAGTGAATTGTTCACTTGCACGCTCTGTCACGACACTATTTTGCATTAATATTTGATAGCATACTACCCTCAACTTTCCCCATTTTGGGTAGGGAAATAGACATATAATTTGAACGGCGGCACGTCGTTACAGGAATATCTTCATCAGAGCCCCTCAGCTCAGTACCACAGGAAACAGTATAAGCGCAGTTACTCTTCATAATCCTGACATACGTAGATCATTACCAGAAACAGCGCAGTAACATCCGATGACAAAAAGATCAGTAGAAGAATAAGAAACCTAGAAGTTCTCTACAAGCAGAATGTTTTTGTAGAGATACAACAGGATTTAGTAATTTTTGTACAAAATGAAGTATAATAAAAAGAATAGTTTCAGAGTTCATCCGGGCTCGAAACCCGGTGACGGCCACCGGCGCGCGGTAAACGATCATCCTTCCGCCCAATTGGTTGGTAGATAAATGGGTACCCTGGGTGACCTAGTGGTTAAGACGCTGTGTTGCTGGTGTTTCGGATTGCACGTTAAACTGAAGGTCTAAGGCGGAGTAAAAAGATTGACCTTCGTCAGAATGAACAATTCGAGGGGTTGCTAATGGAAGGTTACCAATAAAGTAGAACTTTTGTAATGCATGAAGGATGGGACAGGGGGTAATATTGTAGTTAGTTTTAGGAGAATTCGTTTGGTTTTTATATGAAGTTTAACACTGAAAAATTTCAACTGTTACGGTACGGAAAAAAGGGAGGACCTAAAATTCCATGGAATAGAAAAGAAGATTAGACGCATGGTCGAGAACAAGCCCCGATGAGTCGGGTGTACCTATGTGAAGTGGAGAGTAAAAGAAGTCGACTCACTACTTCACCAGGCCAACTCGAGAGGAGAGGGTTAATCTTGACAGTGATTTCGTAATAATATCAATAATGTGTGTGTGTGGCGTCCTCACTTTCTATCCCTGACAAAACTCTGTGTATGTACATATGTATATATATACAGGGTGGGCCGAAAGTCTGGATCCATAGGAAAATATTTATTTTAATACATAAATTACAACAAATGGTAAATACTTAAAATGAATATCAACTTTAACTCGTAAATGCGTATCCGTGATACTGTACAGTGGTTCGTACTCCAGCATAAACAACAAATTATAACAAATGCTCAAATTGGCGGCCTCTGACATCGAGACACTTAGGGATGGAATTTATGATTTTTAATAATTCATCGAATTGACGTTCTCGAGATGCGTGTTTCATTTGATAATCTTCTTGTTGACTTTACTGGACTATTCGTTAAAGTTTCACATACCATTGCAGAGGTATTTTCATCAGTTGCAGTTTTTGGACGACCAGAACGCCGTCGATCATGTACACTTCCTGTTTCTTTGAAACGTTTAACCAACTTGCCAACAGTCGCATGTGTTACTGGATGCTTATCAGGATGATTTCTATTGAATTCGGTAGCAACTTCTCTGTGTGTAGCGCCCTGTCTTGCGTACATGAGCACAAGTTCTACCCGGTCTTCTGTTGTTAGATTCGAAGCCATTTCTGGGCTGAAATAAAAAAGTATTTGAGTATTTATACTGGAGTACGAACTACTGTACAGTATCACGGATACGCATTTACGAGTTAAAGTTGATATTCATTTTAAGTATTTACCATTTGTTGTAATTTATGTATTAAAATAAATATTTTCCTATGGATCCAGACTTTCGGCCCACCCTGTATATATATATATATATATATATATATATGTGGTGTGTGTGTGTGTGTGTGTGTATATATATATATGATTCAATTCCAATTGTTGAGTACTTCCGAATTGTGTGTGCGTGTGTGTGCGTGTGCGTGTGTGTGTGTGTGTGTGTGTTTGTTAATTTTGAAAAAATGTATAGATTTCTGTATCATAATAATAATAATAATAATAATAATAATAATAATAATAATCCTTTTCAATCATGCAAAGGAAAATAAAATATAAAAATAAATTTAATACACAGTAACAGAGAAACAAAATCGCCGAAATTCGAGTCAAACCACATTCCAATGTGACCTTTTTAGTTTTTGGTCGAAGATAGTTACATTCTTCTGTCTTGGTTTGGAAGCGAAGTCATTTTAATGTAAATGTATTTATATATATATATATATATATTATATATATATATATATATATAAAATAGCAGTTAATTAACTTGGAATTCGCGGATTTTTCTTTATAAAAAAATATAATTAATTTGGGGTTAAAATAAAAATCAATAATCTGTTTTTCACTCCACCTTAGACCCACAGTATAACATGGAAACATGGTACGGAATCCACCACATTGAGTAATTTAATATATATAATACAGTGTCCCAAAAAATTTTTACACATCATATTAACATATATATCAATAAGCAAAATAGGCGGATAGTAAATAGATAGCAAATAGGCTTCTTTAATGTTTAAATGTTCGAAATATCAGCCAACAGCGTCAATACCTTCATGGTTGTGCTGCTTTCTTTACTGTTTTAAATGTTCAAAATGTCCGTCACTAGCATCAATACATTCTTGACAACGGCGCGCAACAGATCGGCATACTGTTTGGATTGTTCGGAGTGGAATGTTGGCACAGGCTATTTCAATTTTGTGTCTCAAGGCCTGTAGTGTCCTTGGTTTTTCAGCATACACAGTGTTCTTCAGAGTGCTCCACAAGTAAAAGTCTAAGGGTGTTAAGTCAGGAGATCCTAGTTGATACTCCGTACATCCCCTACGTCTTATCCATCTTCTAAGAAAACAAACATTGAGAAAATTTCTAACGTTATTGTGGTAATGTGGTGGCGCGCCATCCTGTTGAAAGTAACACTCTTCTTCCTAAAAAAGAGCTCTGATTGAAGGTACAATGTTGTCTTGCGGCATTGATAAGTAAGCAGCACCTGTGACAGTGTCCTCAAAGAAAAATGGCCGTACAGTCCTCTGGAAGACAGACCACACCACACTGACACTCCTGGTTGATTAAGTGCTCGTTCTTCTGTTACGTTTGGATTTTCGGTGGCCCAGTACACACAGTTGTGTCGATTGATAGTACCATTAAGTTTAAAAGTGGCTTCATCGGACCAAACAATGAAATCAGGAAAAGATTGTTTTTATCACACATGTGCAAAAACCACTCACAAAATTCTTTTCGACGATCTAGATCGTCCTCATTCATTGCATGGAGCAGTCTAGGTATGTACGGTTTCCATTTTTCACGTCGCAAAATGCGATGAACGCTGGATTTAGAAACACCAGTCTCACGAGAACATTGCCTTGTAGACTTATTTGGAGAGTTTGTGAAGGCCTGTAACACGGTTTCAATACTTTCATTGTCAGTTGAAGTGCGACGTCTTCCATATCGGCCTTTGTTGACGTTTTGCACTGTTCGTCCAGTCTCAAACTTATCACGCAATCTTGTAATTGTTACCCGTGATGGTGTTAATGTTCCAAACTCATTTCTCCAATGTCTCTGTACCTCAGCCACATTCTCCGTCTTCCAATAGTGCTTCAGAATCCACTTACGTTGCTCAAACGATAACTGCAATGCCGCCATTTCCTTTAACAAGGGATACTACTGTTATTTAAGTACAATACACCATTACTATACTACTATACTACTATAGTACTATTACTAAGCACTATAAATATACTAATACATCAGCGCATATTACTATCAACTAAAGTGTGCATGTTGATATATATATATATATATATATGTTGATATGATGTGTAAACATTTTATTGGGACACCCGGTGTGTATATATATATATATATATATATATATATATATATATATATACACACACAGCGTTTAAAGTGTGTATTGTTATTTTGTCTGCATTTTATCTTTTATTGTTAATTAAATATACTAACATGAAAGTACGAAAAAGGCAAATGAATAAAGGATTCCTCTTCTTGATTTCGCGGAATTTTCTTTATAAAAAAATAATATAATTAATTTACTATTAAAATCAATAATCTATGTTTTTCACTCCACCATAGACCTACAGTATAACATGGAATCTGAAACATAATACAGAATACGTCACTAAAATTTTTATTTTATTCGTGTTGCAAAAGGATACACGTATCTTTTTGAACAAATTTAGATGATATTTTAATATATATATATATATATATATATATAGCGTTTAAAGTGTTTATTGTTATTTTGCATGCATTTTTCTTTTATTGTTAATTAAAATACTAGCATGAAACTACAAATAAAACAAATGAATAAAGGAATCCTCAATTACATTGATTTCGCTGAAATTTCTTTATAAAAAATAATAGACTTCTAATTTAATTGTTTTGGTTGTATATTTAAAGTGTGCTCTTATTTTCTGTGGTCAATTTGGTGTTTTATTTATTTCGGATTAATTGTCAAGTGAATTTCTTTTAAATATTGGGATTCGTTTTGCGTCTAAATGTATTGTAATAATTCGAGCAATTATGGAGAACGTTTTCCTGTCTCTTGTACGCAGTGTAAAGCTTTCGCTTAGTTAACTGTATTGAGAAGACACAGAGGAATGACAAAAGTAAATAGACACTTTCGGAGAAGTTAGTTAAAAATAATTGTTTTTCTCTTATATATAAAAAGTGTGTACTGTTATTTTGCAGGCATTTTTATTTCATTGTTAATTAATTAAATAATGTTTTAATTAGTTCGACCAAATTAAGGAGAACGTCTCCCTCTCTCTTGCCTTTAATAAATAAATAAATAAATAATATAAATGGTGCTGTCTGGTAACCCTGCATATATAAATGGTGCTGTCTGGTAACCCTGCATATATAAATGGTGCTGTCTGCGAACTCACCCTAATAAGGTACACCTGAACATAATTAAATTATATGGGGTATCTGGCAACTCATCTAAATAAAAATTAAAATAAATAGTGCTCTCTGACAACTCATCTATAAATAAATAATTAAAATGGTGGTATCTGGTAACCCTCCTTATGTAAATAAATAAATATATAGTGCTCTCTGGTAACCCCTCCATATATAAATAAATAAATAAGTGGTATCTGGCAACGCCAGACCCTGTATATAACAGATGATGCGCCCCTGGACGATCATTATGCGTCTGGCTGGAGCCAGGTGAACACCCCTCTCCTTCTTAGGTTAAGGGTTAGGTTAGGGTTTCCCTTTGGGGGTTTCGGGGGTGAGGACATCCTAACTTCTCCCCTAAAAACCCTGCTCCTTCTCCTATCTCTCCCTCTCTTGGGTTAAGGTTATCCCTTTAGGGGAGGTCATCCTCCCTTCTCCCCCCAAGCTCCCTTCCCACTTCATTGCAGCTTGGGGGATAACACCTCCCCCTTTTTGCATAACCCCTGCCCTTTGCAGCATTGACTTGTTGCATAACCCCCTCCCCCTTCATTGCAGCTTCGGGGATAACCGCTCACCCTTGTTGCATAACCCCTCCCCCTTTGTTGCATAACCTCTTGCAATAGTCCCCCATCCTCCCTTTGCAACATTGACTAGCGTTTGCAACATTGCATTGCACTCTACCATTTTGCACCCAAACTACTGATGCCAGTCACGTCTGATGTAATGAGCCGCAGCACGGCTGTCCCATAGGCATAGGAAACAACAGTATTTCGTGAAACCTCCTTCCATGCCCATTAACATACCAATGACTTTGAGATCACCACAGATATTCCATTGATGAGTGCTGTATTGGATTGCTTCGAGTAGTATATTCATGTTACTGTACGTCTCCTTTAGATGAACGGAGTGGGCGGTCGAGATGGACGGCTTTAATTAAGTTCCTGTTATGCAGGAGAACCGAATTCAAGCTTCGCTGTGAGGAATCAATGAAGAGGCGCCACTCAGATGGTGTGTGTACCTGTGACAAGTTCTCGAAAAGCCCATTGATATCATAGTAATAGCAGAGCGGAACGTCTACTGTAAAGAATGTCGCCAAATCATGGTTTCGTTTTCGATAGTGACACATTCGGACGTTCTTCTCAAGTAAGGGTTTCTGCTTGAGTCTCGAGGAGAGAAGTTCTGATTTCTCTTTGTAGAGGGCTAGGTATCTAATGAGGTCATTCATCTCGTTTTGGGTAAGCCTCTCCGGCTCCGATTGCTCTTCGTCAGGTGTGTAATCAAGATCGGCCGAAGGTTCCGCATCTCCGCCAATCGCACCTTCGTCGGATTCCCTTTCGTCTTCTAAAGAATCGAGTCCATGCCGTGGAGGTATCGGAATCGGCATCGTGTCATCGTGAGGGATCGGTCTGATCACGGAGTCTACGTTCGGATAAACGATGTTATGTTTGTTCTTCACGGGGAATCCAGTTATGTTAACATTGTAAAAGTAAGAATCGCCATGATGGTCTCTCAGCTCCCTCCATATCATGGGTATAGCGAACGGCATCGACTTTTTCCTTTGGTTCAACCAGTCACGTAATCCACTCGAACAAGCGGTACAGATAACATGTGGCGCCCACGCCTTATCTTGGTCGCCTAGTTGACAGCCGAAATATAACCGGTAAATTTTCCGAAGAGCCATCTTGATTGTACGCCGTTGTGATTTAGTCACGAACGAGCTGCACATGTAACAGAAATTGTCGTGGTGATTTTTACACTTTCGAGGGGTGATGATCGATGAGTGGGTTGATGTAAATCACCTTAAAAAATAAAATATGTAAGTGTAAGTGGGCGAAACAAAACAAAACAAAACACAACACACAACTAGACATGTGACTGTTACGCCAAAGAATAAAAAGATGTACATGTGCATCGTTTGCAAATTTGTGGCCAGCAACTGCTCTCACCTAAAATACCACAAGACAACCTGCGGAAAGTCTAAATTGAAACGACAAAATGCCATACATAAGGGTACAGAAACGGTAAAGCAAAAACCTACACCTATGCTGCAACGACAAAATACTCTGCTACATGTATAAAGGACGCATATTATATATTGTGTATATATAGTATTATATGAAAATGAAAATGAAAATGAAAAGGTTTATTGGCAGACTATAGTCCATATGACAAATATTATTAATACAATGACAGTTCATATACTAAGGATAGAAATATATACAATTGATTAGAAATAATACTGTAATGTCGAAGTTAAGTGGAGCTACAGACAGACGTTTTCGTACCAAGAAGTCCATAGCTTAGACGATAAATGGCAGGACTCATGGATAGCTTGGATGATCGGGTTGGTTGATTTTTAATTCTTTGCATTAGACTGTGTTGAGCACGTCTTGTTACCTCCGGGAAGCTCGGGACATTGCGGGTGGCAAACATTTGCGACGCTGAGCATCTCGGGGGTAATTTATGTAAAAGTCTAAAAGACCTGTTGTACAGCAAATTTAGATTTCTGCCAGAACCTTTTTTATAATTCACTCACAGTTGCTGTCCGTATATATTACTGCAGAAAGTACGAAAGAGCGTGTCTTTAGCTTCACTTGTACAAAATCGAAAGTTCCTTATGGTCATATTCGCTTTAGCACACAGGCTTCGAGACTGTTTTCTTATATCCGAGTCATCACTCAAGCTGGTAATAGTTTGACCGAAATACTTAAACTCTTGTACTTCCTCAATTACTTCACCATTCATTTTAAACTTTATATCAGCTGGCTGATTACAGCTTTTAGGATGAAATTGCATAACCTTAGTTTTTGTAACATTAAAAAGAATATCATGTTTCTGCGAATACTCTTCGCAAACGTTTAGTAGCCGATCCAGACCTTTAACAGAGGGACTTATTAACATCATATCATTGGCATAAACTAAGTTGTTTATCCTTGTGTTATCTATACAACATCCCACTATTGCCTCATTAAGTGAAGCAATTAATCCGTCGATATACACATTAAACAACATAGGAGAGAGCAAGGAGCCTTGTTTCACCCCGCAAGAGGAGGCAAAACACTCGGATAGAACATTGCCCCACCGAACAGTGAAAGATTGGTGGAAATACCAAAATTTCAATAAATTTAATATGCACATGGGAACCTTCCTGTCTTCTAGTTTTGCAAATAAAATATTGTGGTTCACCCTATCATATGCCTTACTTATATCTAGGAAACAGCTATAAATAGTTGAATTACTGTCAATGTATTTAGATATTGTTTCTTTAAGTACATAGATACACAGGTCAGTTGAGTGGGACCTTTTAAAGCCAAACTGATTAGATGTCCTTAGAAAATCATTTAATCAGCGTAACAAGAGTTTTTCTAGTAGTTTCGAGAAGCAGGAAGCGACAGCAATAGGCCTGTAATTATTGTTGGACAGAATGTCTCCGTACTTATTTTTGACCAGGGGCAAGATATACTGTATACCCTCATAAACTCTGCAGGGATGAGCCAGCATGGCTGATAGGAGCAATGATATATGCAGACATACTACGTCATTTGCATATTTTAAGTGCTCATTCGATAAGTCATTACACCTGACGCAGAACCAGTCTTTAACTCTTTAATTAACCTCTTTACTTCAGAAAATTATATCAAATTATTTTCCCTTGTCCCTCCCACAATCGTTTCGCTGCAATCTATCTTAAGATTATCCCTACTCACACTGTTAAGAATGTTAGAATAGTGGTTTTTCCACAGCTTTGCAATTTCATCCTCCCCCGACACCTCATCGACACCCCATCGATATTATATAGTTATATGCATATTATATATTGTGCATATATAGTATTATATATTATATATAGTTATATGCATATATATATATATATATATATATATATTATTATATTTATTATATATATATTGTGATCGGTCTCATCTCGAAAACTAGACGTGCTAGAGGAAAACCGAAAACAGATTTGGAATCAGCGTCCCAACAGCTATCTAGCTCACCCATAATTATATATGATGAAAAATATTTGTTGCCAGTGTAATGAAGAGGAGAGGAGGGGCGACAAGCTTGACATTCGTGAAATGAGGAAATTTGAAAGGTTTAAAGGTTGAAAGGTAAGAATCATTATCTTCAGCTGAAACTATCACGACCAAAACTAAAGGTTCTAAATAAGTTACTACTGGTTTGTGAATGGTGAATGCGGTTTATGGTAAAAAAGAAACGGATCATCTGAAGATCAGGGCCCCCAGCCTTCCTTAGTTAGCCTTATAAAGCTAACGAAAATATCACGACTTAACCTAACCAATCATCAAGGACGTACAGTTGACCTAACGAGTGGTTTGGTTAAGTCGTGATATTTTCGTTAGTTAGCCTTATAAGGCTAACTAACGAAGGTTGGGGGACCTGATGTTCAGGTGATCCAAAGAAACTTGTCTGAAACGTTTCATTAATTTTGCTTTGTTAATGACTAAGTGTGAAATAAAATTCTTCTTATGACCCCAGACTTAAAGGACACCCATGTTGATCTGTATTTACCATTTTGTCTGTCATTGTGCAATGACAATCCTGTACAATCCTGTACAATGCAAATTTTTATGAGTTAAATAAACTCGTTTATTTAGAAATGAATCTTCATACAAAAACTCCCCAAGATGTGGCGCTCAAGGGATTGTAAAGGTAACTTTATTTCCGACGAAAGGAGTTAACTTTAAATTTTCAAAATTAAAAATAAGTATTTTGGAATTAATATTTTTTCAATGGCATGAACAAATTTGAAACTAAATTTCCTTTATTTTCAAGAAATAATAATAATTCCCTCTGTCTATAAGCCCTTCTGAAGAAGGGTTTTAAAGGGGAGAAGGTGAGGCCAAGACGGAACCAAAATTATTCATAGCACTTGGTAGTCCAAACAAAAAGCCAAAATCATGCAATAGTTCACACGTGAAAAAGTTGAAATAACAAGAATGTAGCCCCTAAAATGTGTAAATAATTGAAATACATTTTAATGCAAAATACAAATAATAGTAGAAAATAACGAGAATAATCAGTTATTTAGATTTTTGTATTATATATTTCCTTTTGGGTCTATGTTATACTTATAGCTCTCATATCTTTTTTCTCATTAATGTTGGCGATTTAATATTTTTTGAAATTTTTAAAATGCATATACAGGGTGGCGCAAAAGTTGCGCATCATAGCAATTTTCAGTGTCGAGGACCACTCATTATATTTTGTCCCACCTTTTTTTCTCTTTCCAAGTTTTCTTGTAAGTTCCAGAAATTTGGTACACAAGTAGTTACATACCTTTTTTACAAGTTTTTATTTTTCCACACAGTCTCCATCCTTTTCTACGGCTTTCCTCCACCTCGAAACAAGGGCCTTTATTCCTTGCTTGTAAAAGTCCGATGGGTTCCGCTCGAGCCACCTCTTAACCTCCTCAAAAACCTTATCGTCACTCTGAAACTTTCTTCCACGAATAGCACCCTTCATTGGCCCAAACAAATGGAAATCTGAAGGTGCCAGATCCGGGCTGTATGGAGGGTGAGGTAACACAGTGAAGCGCATTTTTGTGATGGCTTCTCTTGTTTGCAAACTGTTGTGTGGTGTTGCGTTATTGTGCAAAAGAAGGACGTGTTCCAGTTTTCTCTCCGGTCGAACTCGTTTTATACGTCTCTGGAGTCTCTGTAGGGTAGCAATATATGCCTCTCAGTTGATTGTTTGTCCTTTCTTCTTAATGTCTACCAGAATCACCCATTTCATGTCCCAGAAGATGGTGGCCATAACCTTTCCTGCAGAGGGAGCCATTTTGAACTTTTTCTTGCGTGGGGAGTCTGCGTGATGCCACTCCATGGATTGGCGTTTTGTTTCAGGTTCAAAGTGGTGTACCCAAGTTTCATCCCCAGTCAAAATTCGTGAAAGAAAGTCATCCCCTTCTGTCTCGTTTCGAACCAACGACTCAGAAGCAGTTTCTTTTCTTTGGGCTTTGTGATCTTCAGTCAGTTCGCGAGAACAAACCGTGAACACACTTTTGAGTATCTCAGTTGCTGAATTATCGTATTCAGTCTTCCTTCCTTCCATTCTTCCTTTGTCTTTCAAGATTCTCTTGAACAGAATGGCATTAAGTTAAAAATTTTATTTTCAGTGTGAAAATATGAATTACTACTACTAAATGCTTTATTTTACCTGTATAATAATAATAATAATAATAATACCCTAATTAATAATTCTTAGTCATGATTTATGTGTTACTAATTAATAATAAGAATAACTTAATTTTAATTAAGATCCGAGTAAAGCCTAAAGCTTAAGGGCCAAATTAAATAAATAAATAATCCAGTTTCACAATTATTTATGTGATTAGAAAAGTACTGTAGTTGTTTTATTAATTAATAATAAAGGTTATTCAATTTATTCAATTCAATTTCACTAATTCCTAGCTCCAGTCATAGCTACTTGTATGTGACGCGCCTATTTTATCGAATGATGCTGTTTGCACGTTGCACAATGTGAGATGTACAGCAGATGCCGGGCGACCGCTGCGTGGCTCATCATCGAGGCTGGCTCTCCTTCTCTCTCCGATGATCTCGCACGTTTAGACCAGTGTCATTTGTGCTTCGATCAACAACAGCATCTCCGTAAACGTTTTGTAGACGTTTGTGAATATTTCCAACTGTTTCCTTCTCTGCGGCTGAGAACTCGATAACAGCTCTGTTTACGACGCACATCATTGTCAGACGCCATTTTCGAAACTGCGTTAACCATCGGTTTTATACAAAGGCGTTTAAAAGCGGTTTTATACAAGAAGGGGAGGTTCAAACTGGAAAAATCCGGTTATGTGAAGCGCAGAAAGTTCAAACTTGCGGCCCAAAAGACATTTCAGCCCCATGGCCTATTATTTAGCTAAGAAAAAAGGGTGGGGCAAAATATATTGAGTGCCCCTAGTATATTATTTTTTTCTTTCAGGTAGGGGATGGCTGCGAAATTAACAATAGACGAGAGGGTGAACTTGGTTTTAATGTATCGAATACCAGGTACAACAAATCGATGAATCGGTAGAGAATTTAAATTATGTGCCGATTCATCGATTTGTTGTAGCTGGTATTCTATACATTAAAACCAAGCTCACGCTTTCGTCTATTGTTAATTTCGCAGCCATCCCCTACCTAAAGAAAAAAATAATATATTACAGTCAACACTGAAAATTCCTGTGATGCGCGACTTTTGCGCCATCCTGTATATTTTGAAGGTTCATTATCCATTTAGTGCTAAATCGATGATTTAATTGAAATCAAAGTGTTTCTGACGAGATGTTAAACCATTTTATATTTTGGAGTTCAAGTTACAAACTTTAGAAGTAAATTTTTTTAATGATATGAACACCATACAGTATAAATTAAAATTCTTTTTCTTTAAAAAGGCACAAACAGATTTCCTAAGCTCCTCACCATTCTGGAGAAAAATGTTTTTAAAGATAAAGGGGGACCACCATTTTTACCTTTTGTGCTCAAATTTGTTTTCTTTTTTCAAAGGCTCTCCGCAACTTCATTTTCAGACTTGAAACTTCAAACTTTTTTATTAAAAAAACAATACAAGTGAGAGAGTTTTACAAATTTTAGATATTTGTTCTGACATTAATATATTCCCAGTACTCTCATCTGAATATGCCGTTGGAAGCATAGAGGCTTTTTAGCTAAAATTAGTCATTTACCTTATTTATTACATAAAAATAGTGAAACTGGTTAGTAATATTAATAGAGATAACAAAAAATAATAATAATAGCAATAATAAATACAATATAATGTTTACAAAATGTTACATGATTTTAAATTAATTGATATATTGTATATTTAGTAGAAAATATTACATAAAACAGTGAAAGTGGCAAGTAATAGTAGTAGTAACAACAAAAATAATAGTAAATAATATCAATAATAATAGTAAATGTTGAATACTGAACAACCTGTATTGATATAAGAAATACAGTATTTTTACAATTTACAGTGACGTAAATAATTGTAAAACTGGGCTATTTATTTTATTGAGAGTTTACAAAATGTTTCATAAGTTTAAATTAAATGATTTATTGTACGAGGCGCGGTCATAAAATAAGTTTACACGGCGTATAATTTCGTAACTAAAGGACCTACATTGATTATGTTTGTATCAGGTGAATTCGTTAATCATTGTTGGCAACACTGTGCGTCGATTCGGCTGCCATCTATCGTACATTGGTTATATGAGTCAGTTGAACATGGCGGCTCGACTGGAATAGTGCCCTGTCATTTCTACAACGATATTCCGAGTCTGTCAGTGGTCAAGAATTTCTCGAGCGCATTGTCACAGGGGACGAGACATGGGTTCATCACCGTACTCCGGAAACAAAACGTGTCAGCATGGAATGGAAACACCCTGGGTCCCCGCGAGCAAAGAAGTTCAAGATTGTGAAGTCCGCTGGCAAAGTGATGGTTACCGTGTTTCGGGACCACAAAGGCGTTTTGTTCGCAGACTTCATGCAAAAAGGTACAACAATCAATGCAGCTGCATACTGTTCAACACTGGAACGTTTACGAGCGGCCATTAAACGTAAACGTCCTGGACTGCTCCGTAGGGTAGGGCACTGTTCCAGTCGAGCCGCCATGTTCAACTGACTCATATAACTAATGTACGGTAGATGGCAGCCGAATCGACGTGCAGTGTTGCCAACAATGATTAATGAATTCACCTGATACAAACCTAATCAATGTAGGTCCTTTAGTTACGAAATTATATGCCGTGCAAACTTATTTTCTGACCGTTCCTCGTATATTGAGTAGAAAATAAATGCTGCTTAATAATAATAATAATGATGATAATAATAATAATAATAATAATAATAATAATAATAATAGATTACGAAATTAAAGGTGATTAATGAAATTAGCATATTTTAAATAGTTGATTACAAAATTGATTACTATGATAAAAATGGCAGAAGGGAACTTATACATGAGTAGGAGCTAATGAAGTGCTTTTTTAATGATTTGCGAAATACATTTAGTGATGAAGCCTGCCTGATATGCATAGGAATTGTATTCCATACATCTGCTCCTTTGAAAGAGAGTGCAGTTTCTATGGTATAGTTAGGTTTGTATATAAAATCACTGGACAGTCTACTATTATAACGATGGTGTATTGATGGGAGGTGGGGGTGATAGCTCTTTGAATGGGTGATGTATGTCAATTTTTGTTGAGAATTTTGACATATTGACAGCAATATTCAATTTGTATGAGTCTTTTAGTTCTAAAATATTTGGCTCTTGAAACAGTGGGGAAGTGTGACGTTGTCTGTTGTCATTATTCGCAGATATTTTTTATGAATTACTTCCAAACATTGTTTTATATGTTTCTTTGAGCTACCCCATGCTCTAATGCAATATAATAAATGTGGATGGATGAAGGACTAATATAGGGTAAGGATTGCGTTTTGAGGAAGGGTCCTTTTGAGTTTAAATAGTATGAAGAAAAATCTTGATATTTTGGATTTGATATGTTGTATATGACTTTTGAAATTTAGTTTTTCATCTAAATTAATGCCAAGTACCTTAACCTCATTCACTCTTGCAAGTGTTGTATTCCCAATTTTTATTTGACAGTTGGTATTAATGTCTTTTGTGGTAATGATCATATAAGATGATTTTGTCAGGTTCAATAAAAGTTTCTTTGCACACATCCATTTAGGCACGTTCTCCAATTGCCTGTTCGTTTTATTAATCAGAAAGTCTGCGTTATGATGGGAAAAAGTAAGTGTGGTATCATCTGCGTATTGTAGGCAGTTTAATGTGGTAGAAAGATGAAAATTATTGACGTGAATTAGAAACAGTAATGACCCATGAATAGATCCTAGTGGGACTCCACAAGTTAGCATCGCCTTGTCGGATAAATCGTCTTTTAATCTGATGTACCGATGGCGATTTGACAGATATGATTTAAACCAATTTAGGATATTTCCTCTTGTTCCATATATGTGAAGTTTATTCAATAAGATTTCATGCGAAAGTGTATCATATACTTTTGACAAGTCGAGAAAGATCAAGGGAGTGTGTTTTTGCTCTCTAAGTTCTGATACACATTTTCTAATAGCACGTTTATGGCATCTTCCGTTGTACGTCCACCTCTAAACCTCTTACATACTTCACTCTTTCTTTAACTTATTTTAGAGAAATGAGTCTTAATCGTTTACCTTTTTTCTCACTTAAATATTTTGAGAAAAATTTTCGGCGTAGAATATACATATATATATATCGTAAAGAACGACGCTTGTATAGGAGATATTCCGCGCAAGACGAGAGAGAAAACGGAACAAATGAAAAAATGAAGTAACCACCTGGGAATCGAACCCGGGATCTTCGATTGCCGGTCAGACGCGATACCATTACACCATGGACTTCACTCTTCCAAATGCCGTAATTCTTCTACATACTCGCAGAAACCAATGCCCCAAGGGGGCACCTCCCGCATGCCGTAACATTATCTCTCTCGTCTTGCGCGGAATATCTCCTATACAAGCGTCGTTCTTTACGTTATTTATACTGCGTGTTCTTTGCAGTTGAATGTATATATGTTACGGCATGCGGGAGGTGCCCCCTTGGGGCATTGGTTTCTGCGAGTATGTAGAAGAATTACGGCATTTGGAAGAGTGAAGTCCATGGTGTAATGGTATCGCGTCTGACCGGCAATCGGAAGATCCCGGGTTCGATTCCCAGGTGGTTACTTCATTTTTTCATTTGTTCCGTTTTCTCTCTCGTCTTGCGCGGAATATCTCCTATACAAGCGTCGTTCTTTACGTTATTTATACTGCGTGTTCTTTGCAGTTGAATGTATATAATGTTACGGCATGCGGGAGGTGCCCCCTTGGGGCATTGGTTTCTGCGAGTATGTAGAAGAATTACGGCATTTGGAAGAGTGAAGTCCATGGTGTAATGGTATCGCGTCTGACCGGCAATCGGAAGATCCCGGGTTCGATTCCCAGGTGGTTACTTCATTTTTTCATTTGTTCCGTTTTCTCTCTCGTCTTGCGCGGAATATCTCCTATACAAGCGTCGTTCTTTACGTTATTTATACTGCGTGTTCTTTGCAGTTGAATGTATATAATGTTACGGCATGCGGGAGGTGCCCCCTTGGGGCATTGGTTTCTGCGAGTATGTAGAAGAATTACGGCATTTGGAAGAGTGAAGTCCATGGTGTAATGGTATCGCGTCTGACCGGCAATCGGAAGATCCCGGGTTCGATTCCCAGGTGGTTACTTCATTTTTTCATTTGTTCCGTTTTCTCTCTCGTCTTGCGCGGAATATCTCCTATACAAGCGTCGTTCTTTACGTTATTTATACTGCGTGTTCTTTGCAGTTGAATGTATATATATATATATATACACACAGTGTGTATATATATATATATATATATGGGACGAATTTCACAATTAAACATGTTAAATGAATGAATGATGCAAATCCATAAGGAAAAAAGAGGTGTACTTCTGAATACACGAAAGGCCTTCGAATCATTTTTCTTTTTTCCTTGTGGGTTTGCATCATAGATATATACAGTATATATGTATATATATATATACACAGTTAGGTAGCCTAGCCATGAGTGGATCCTAGGGTCTTTGTTGGTCTGAAACATTATAACATTATAACATTATATATATATATATACACACAAACTCAGAATGTGTTTAACATATATATATATATATATATATATATATATATATATATATATATATATATATATATATGGGTGTTCGTAAAAGATCTGAACGATTTGATTCGTCAATATTTCTCATACTAAATAAGATATAAAGCAGGAAGCATATGTAAACAATAGAGCAACTAATAAAGTGTTTTTTTTTACAAGACCAAGGTTGTCAACATCCATGAACTACAAATCAGGATCAGGGATGCAATAGCGATGTGCTTGAACGCACATGGCGAGAAATTGAATATCGATTGGATGTTGTACGGGCGATCAATGGAGAACATGTTGAAGTTTATTAAACATGTTTGTAAAACTTTTAGCTGTGCAGAGACACATGGACAAACTTGATTCTTTGTATGTTATTGGGTTATCACATTAATAAAGCTTGAAATCGTTCAGATATTTTATGAACACCCTGTATATACAGTATTCTTAGTTATAAATGGCCATTATGCTGCTACATTTTGTCAGTGGTCATTAAAGTGTCAATAGCTACTACAGGTGATTTTTTATTTTTTCCAATTTTTATCACTTACGCTTACAGTTTAGGTATTGGGGGGGGGGGGGGGGCTCCATTAAAAAGTTTAGAGAAAGCGCTTTTTTACCGTGTACAATGACTATTTTTTTCGTTAGGATTTTAATTCACAAACTCAAAATGAAGTTACTGCTACTTTATGCTACCTCAGGTTTTTTACACACCCAGCTATTTTTTTAGGTTAGGTTCGGTCAGGGGTTTAACTCCGGGGTAAATTACCCCATTGGGGTAATTTGTCTTTTTTGGTGGTGTAACGGAAGCTCGTTTTGGAGGTATGCTACAGTAGACAATAAATTACTATAATTGTTTGCCTTAGCTTTAGAAGCAAAGGAGATTTTCCAGCAAAACAAGAATTCATTTCTTTGCGAGTGAGTTAAGATCCGCATGTCCTATTCTGTTCTAAGGCGCTTTCATGCGTTTGTCATTTATTATGCACCTCGTTACTGTTTGTTCACTTTGTAAAAAAACTAATAAGAGCTGTATGTGTTTGTCATTATTATACACCCAAATATTGTTTGTTCACTTTGTAATATAAAATATAAACTAATACAAGCTGGGGTAATCGAGGGCATAGAAAGTTCTGCTCTGGCTAACGAAAGTGAAAAGTTGGGGACCACTGAGCTAAATTGACTAAATTGACCCCCCCCCCCCCCCCAAAATAACAAAATTTGCTACGGGAAAGTAGTAGCGTTTTCCCGAGAAGGCTCAAAGTGATACAAAAGATAGCACCGAAGAGGAAGGAATTTTACTTTTAGTCATAATATATATATATATATATATATATTAGGGTGATTCAAATATGGGGGTAAAATTTTTTGTTAATATTTTAATGTGTTCAACCTTTAAATGGTTCATTTCAGCATAAAAACAACTATCCTAAATATTTTAGGAAATTTTTAATTTTTAGGGGTTGCTACCAGCAATTAAAAATTGACAGAACGACTCAAATTGTCAAATTTTTCCACACCACCCAGGGGGTACAGTACAAGGCGCATTGCTTTTTTTAATGTGGAAAGCTCCCCCGTAGGTCCTACCATAACCACAAGCATGCATAATTGAACTAGCATATTTGAGACATTAGCTGTCCTTACTTCATCAGTGTTTCTTTCTTTCTATCAGGGTAAACAGCCCTGTAGTTTTTCACTACTTGTAGCAAGAATTGTTTTTGATCTTCGTCATGTGTTAGTATTTTATTATATTCATCCATTAATTTTACTCCTCTTTCCGCTATATCATTCACGACTTTCACTGTTTGATAGATTTCTTAGCGGAGTTATACTCTTCATCATTATGCCATTCTTTAGCATCTTTGAGTAAAAATTTGAACTAAATTCTGTTATTGTAAAGAATCTTTGAGTATTTGATGACAAAATCTTCTAATTTCTTCGTTGGAATAAGTGCAGGATCTAGAAAAGCCCGTTTTGCAGGAAGAGTTTCTGTTGTATTTTGCCAGGCCTTTACAATTTTGTTTTCGTTTCAGTATGCACTTCATCATCATAAAAGGCCAAGGCTACCAGTTCTTCTGATAGGTACCAGAGGTGACCTAACAGTTTTTTAATAGCAACAAATGCAATTGTGTCATTTATTTGTTTGTAGACTACAAGATTCTGTAATAATTCCAGAGCAAGAAGAGGAGCGCAAGATGGCACAGGAGCTGTAAACCATGCCTTTACATATAACCGAGTAGCAAATAGACAGATGTCTTTTAGTCCTTTTTTGTCTTTTACTGAAATTTTGAACTGAGATTTGAACATAAAAATTTTTAATGAATATGTAATTTTGGCCATCCACCTAGCCCGATGAAGTCCCGCTGGATGTTTAAATTTGATTCCACCTTTTGGTTCACCTCCCAAAAAAATAATTGTTAACTGCAATAGTTCTAGGTAATCGTCTCTTGGTTGGAATGCATCTAGTTGATTTGTTGCAAATATAATTATGTCATCTTTGATGTCATGAATATTTTCATAGATATCTGGATCTGATAATGCTGTTTCGTAGTCCTCCTTATTAATGCTTGACCATTTTTCTCTGAACTTCTTAAAAAGGACTATATCTGGGACAGAAGATGGTGATAAAGACTTTGAAACAACAGCTTCCAGCATAATTTCAAATATATGGTGTCGACATGCCAGCCACAATAAATCGTTGTCGAATTTTTGTTCTAGAAGAATAGCTGCACCATTTCTAGGACCAGTATTGGCTGCCGTTGTATTGAAACACATGCATTTTATTTGTTCGGAGATGTCCCATTCAAGCGATGTCTGATTGTTTGCATTAAAAAGAGACGCATTTCTGTCACTCAATTTTGCAACATCAAGACTTCCTAATAATTTATCATCAAACAATTTTCTACGTTTGCCAACCTTACTTTTCCATGTTGAAGGTTGTGCAGCACAGAAACCAGATTCATCACTTTTACTCTCCTCTGATTCTGATTCTGATGATGTACTGGTGAGTATGACAGCCTCTTCATTCTTCTTTCTTTTGATCTCTTCTTCTGCTTTCCTCTTTTCATAACGTTGTTGCTTTTCTGCTGCTCTTTGCTCTTTTTTAGCAACAGCCTTATCAATGGTACCCATTTTTCCATGACGTCCTTTCTCACGTTGCATTTTCAAGAATTTCTTATCATCTTCTATTTTTATAAGCTGCATAGCATTCTCATGAGCAATGTCAAATAAGTTTTCCAGTTTATCTTTCCATTTTTCTTCTTTATTATTTAAATTTTGTGATCTTTTCAATTTGTTTGCTTTGTTTTTCTTAAGCAGCTGTCATTCCTTCAGCATTCCTTGAATTTTATCTACTACATGTATTCTTTGTTTTGCTGGTATTCCTGCATTTTTCCAAACTGCTAGCACATCATCTGCAGTAGAGCAGCATGATTCTCTAATGTCTTGCTTTTTAATATTTCTGTAGTGCATGAAGAGGGCCATCATTTCCTTCTCTGATGGTAATAAGGATGTTTTTAGTACTGCAGAGGGCTGCCCAATTAGCCATACTTCAGTTTCTTTTCTTGTAGAACTTCTCCCAAATGAGCAACTGGGTGATGGTGAGTTAGGCTTACCTTCCATAATCGATTAATTGGTATCAAAATTAAAAGTTCCAAGCAACAATTAAAAGCAAGCTAGTATATAAACCATTAATTAAAAATTCTGAAATATAAACAATTAAACATAAAATCATAAGTTGTAAAAACAAACAAATTGAAAAAGAGGGAAACTTTGACGCCTGGTAGCACATAGTAAATTTTATTTAAAATTCACCAAATTTGGCATACACTACTTTTTTGGGTACTTGTGGGTTATCTGTCGCCACTTTTTAATATACCTATTGGTTATCTGTTTCCACTTTTTACTTGTGGGTCATTTATTTTTTAGTTAGGTTAGGTTAGGTTAGGTTAGGTTAGGTTAGGTTAGTGTGTGGTTAGGTTAGGTTAGGTTAAAATATACTATTTTTTTCTTAAATTATTTTTATTTCTCAAAATAACAAACATAATCCTATTATTCGGGTGGCATGAACGCGGCGATGGCCTCCAGGATGCCGTCGAATGGGTCGACACTAGCGGGTAGCTTGCTCCTCCACATGAACTCGGCCAGGTAGGTCTTAAGATGGTGTCGGGCCGTTCCTCGGTGACGCTTGTTCCTCCACTTTGCTGATCCCCACAAGCGTTCGATATTTTGAGTGTGGACTCCGGTATCTGCATCAACGAAATTGTATCGATGATTAACCTTGAAATGTTGGAAGCCAGCCTCCTGGAGGTCGGTGGTCTTATATCCTCGCCAGCTGTCGGAGTAGATAATGGAACCTTCGGCGATGTTTTCCACAATGGCAGCCAAGAGAGTTGCAGCAGAGCGGTTGAGAACTTGAACGATGAAGCAGTCGTTTGTTTCACGGCAAATTCCTCCGAACATCCATTGTTGTGGTAAAATGCGTCCGGCATTGTTTTTACGCCTCGTGAACAGGCTCTCATCGATCTCAACCACTATTCCTTCGCCGCCGATCTTGGTTTGCTCTAGGTTGGCTAACCTAACCTAACCTAACCACACACTAACCTAACCTAACCTAACCTAACTAAAAAATAAATGACCCACAAGTAAAAAGTGGAAACAGATAACCAATAGGTATATTAAAAAGTGGCGACAGATAACCCACAAGTACCCTTTTTTGTCATAGGGAACAAAAATACAGGTTGAACAATTAAAAAAAAAACTTTGATTTTTTTGAATCACCCTAAATTATATATATATATATATATATATATATATATATATATATATGTATACAGGGTGGCGTAGTATCGCGATACATTTTCTGCATGTTGTATTGTATCGCGATACATTTTATATTATTTGTATCGTATCGAAAGATACGATACAAATAAGTGTCAGTAACGCAATACTTTATCATAGACTTAGTCAGTGAACAAACCTCGTCAAGAATTATCTAATTATTTAGCGAATAATTCCTCAGACATTCAACAATTACACATGTATCCTTTGATAAAGAAACTGCTCATAAAATACAACACTACACTGTCATCAAGCGCTCCGGTTGAGAGACTTTTTAGCATAGCTGGAAATCTCTTTACTTCAAAGAGAAACAAATGTCTGATGAATTGTTTGAGAAGTTACTGTTTGTAAAATTCAATAAAAATAGAAAGCAGTTCAGTTGTTTCATAATATGTCATATATGATGTGTGTGTGTATATATGTATGTATCGTATCGTATCGTGATACATATATTATTCATATATCTAGTATCGTAACGAGATACATTTTTGCCAATGTATCGAGTATCGTATCGTGTTACTTTTTTTGGCCCCGATACGCCACCCTATATATATATATATATATATATATATATGAAAATTATTTCACGAAAGTAACACGGGAATAATCTTTATGGTGAAAGTAACCACGAATAGAAGTAAAACACGAAATACTGCTCAAGCGCTTTCGTCAACTTCAGGAACACACTGAAATTAATAACAAGATTGAGACTATATGCCTGTACATAGGAAAGCCTAGCTTTAAGTTTAGTATCTATCGGAAAAAAATCGACCAATTTGTCTTATGTACAGTTTTACTCTGGACATGACAACCCCATCAAGAAAGCTAGTTTTCTTTAATGTTTCTCGGTGCTCTCAGAATCGCCAGTCCGGAATACTAGGATGCTGAGTTAAAAAAATCAACAACATTGGAAGTGATTTGTGTTACCCACCTGCTTTTTGGGAATCTTGTCTTAACAAGGCAAAACGAACCTTCTGACGTGTGGAAAATAACTAGTGATGTACCAATTCCAAAATTTAGCCGATGACGATGCAAATTCTTTGTCTATATTTTAAAAAAATCAATTCCCTTCATAAATTTTACTAATCTAATGGGAAAACTTTCACTTTTCATAGTTTTACATTTTAAATTGGTTTAAATGTTTTTACTTGGCTCACTCCACAATATACAGCATCAGAATTTGTTATTCATATAACATAGCTAAAATGACGTAAAAAAGTTTTATTATTCAGTAAAATGATAAAATAAATTTATTTTTGTTTCATAAATTGAATACCAATATTTAAAGTAGGCTAATTGTTTTTCCTTTGTTGAAGATAGTTTCTTTCTTCAACAATATGAACAACAAAAATTTTCATTAAAATTTTAAGTCCCTTGTGGACAATTTGAATGAAAAAAATGGATATACAGGTGTCCCGTAAGTCTGGACCCATAGGGAAAAATAATAAAATTACAAAATAGTCCAAAAATTTATTACATAATCTGTTCAAAGTGTCCGCCGTTGTGTCGCACACATAGTTGAAGACGCAATCTCCACTGCGACAGCACTTTCTGAATCACAGTCGCAGAAATTTCTTGACACGCCTCCACAATGCGTGCTTTAAGGTGGAAAATGTTCTGAAGTTTGACCTCGTACACTTTGGCTTTCAAGTGGCCCCACAAATAAACTCCAGCGGAGTAAGATCATAATAAAAAATAATAAAAATAATAAAAATAATAAAAAAATATATTATAAATAAATTTTTGGACTATTTTGTAATTTTATTATTTTTCCCTATGGGTCCAGACTTACGGGACACCCTGTATAATTTGGATTTATAAAATTCTTAAAATTCTTGAAATAGAGTCAACATAATAAGATGGTTTAATATATAAATTATAAAATACAACTTAATATAAAATTATTATTTAGAGATTAACTAGTTATTGAAAATGTAAATTCATGGGCAACTTGACTTATTAAGCTTTGCCCTTTTCGTGAATGTGAAATATTTTTATATAATTACACTTTGAAATGAGTATAAATTATCATAAATAGTGTTTTTTGTCCGTTCAGTTTTCTATAAATATAGATTTTGTTTTGTAATGAAAATTTTAAAATCTCAAAGAATTGGTAAGAGAATCAGCTAAATTTGACTTATGCCTATGCCGATGCCGCCAAAATGGCCGATTCTGCCGGTGCTGATGCCGATTAATCGGTACACCACTAAAAATAAACCTCGCACTTTGTCGAAGAATATTTTAGTACTTCCATTTTTCCCAGACTTTTCAGGCATTCCTGATGTACTTAAATTTTTGAACATTAATGTAGTATTTTCATATGACAATATTGTGAAAATTGTTATAATAAAGAAAAGTCCTACCAATAATTCAGGCATTATCTATAAAATTGGTTGTAAACAATGTGACTTCTTTTACATTGGACAGACGGGAAAAGACTTGAACACGCGTGTATGACAACATCAATATTCCGTTAGAATGGGACACTCGTCCAATACCCTTCTTGTCCCTTTGTCAGAGTTGTCCCATTGTATTGATTGGAATAATTCTTCAATTTTGTTTCACTCAAGCAACATTGTTAATAGAAATATTCTTGAGTCTGCCATTATTCAACTTACAAACAATTTCAACCTTAGCCAGGAGTCCTGGATAGGGTTGAAATTGAGCGGAAAAAAGGTCCTGGCCCATGACCTTTTTTCGCTCAATCCTGTTATTTCGAATTCATTCAGGAGAGATTTACATAAGAAGGGAAAGGTGTTAAAACTCTGGTAACTTTCCACGTGAATTGTATGCTCCTCCTAAAATATTTTCTGGACCAACATATCAGTTTTTTTTTTGTGATTTATATATACAGGGGTTAGACAAAATAATATGAACACCCGCCGATTTCACCGGTTATCTTTACGGACTGCTCAGACACAAAGTAAACGGTCAAATGACTGACAAACCTATTTAAATGCGTAACAGAGAGTGCATACGTCATGTTATAACCCTCACGTTGTTTTTACAGATCTGAGTGAATTATGAATTAGCAGTTATGAAAGACCTGTCAGACTTCCAAAGATGGCAAATTGTCGGAGCGCGGATGGCTGGTGCATCGGTGACGAAAACCGCTCAGATGTTCAATGTATCCAGAGGAACTGTCTCTATGGTCATGTCTGCATACCAAAACCATGGAAAGACAAGCACCGACAAATGCAATAGTGGACGCAAGAAGAAGCTGTGTGATCGAGACCGCCGGGTGCTAAAGCGCATTGTGACAAAGAACCATAAGACCACAGCTCCAAAAGTGACTGCAGAGCTTAACCAGCATCTTGCAAGTCCGGTATCGACCAGAACTGTACGTTGCGAGCTCCATGGAGCTGGATACCATGGGAGGGCTGCAATTGCCAAACCCTTTCTTTCGCACATCAACATTGAGCGGCGCAGAAAATGGTGTAATGACCATAAGAATTGGTCAATGGACCGGTGGAAGAATGTAGTCTACTCCGACGAATCCTCCTTTACGCTATTTCCATGTTCCGGTCGCGTTTACGTCTGGAGACAGCCTAAAGATGCTTATGACCCCGACTGCCTGACCCCAACCGTTAAGCATGGAGGCGGATCTGTGATGGTTTGGGCAGCAATATCGTGGAATACTCTTTGCCCAGCTGTAGTACTGCATGGTAGGGTTAACGCCCAGGTCTATCTGTCAATATTGGCTGACCAGGTCCATCCCATGGTCCAAACGCTGTTTCCCAATGGCGGCGCCGTCTTCCAGGATGATAATGCACCAATCCACACCGCTGGGGTCATTAAAAACTGGTTTGAAGAGCATGTTAGTGAAGTAGAACGCTTGGATTGGCCTCCACAATCCCCGGATCTTAACATTATCGAGCATCTGTGGTGTCAGTTGGAGCAGCAGGTCAGAAGCCGATTCCCACCGCCGGCGTCTTTGGAGGAACTGGAGCAGGGTTTGCTCGAAGAATGGCTCAGGATTCCTCTAGCCACTGTCCAAAAGCTGTATGAATCAATTCCCCGACGCATTGCAGCTGTTATTGCCGCTAAAGGAGGACCAACTCCATATTAAATAAAAAACCGCCATTTATCAAGGTGTTCATATTATTTTGTCCAACCCCTGTATATAGTTTCAAATTTGTCATTAATTTCAGTGTTCCTGAAAATGTCATTAGACGAAAGCGCTTGAGCACTATTTCATGTTTTACTTTTCTTCGTGGTTATTTTCATCATATTATATATATATTAGTGATGGATCGAGTGGTCGGTTTTTCACAACCGCGGTTGCGGTTGTGTTTGCGGTTGTCGAATTTTTTCCAACCGCGGTTGCGGTTGCGGTTATCATATACTAGGAAAAATGCGTAATTATTAACTGGATTTAGCCACTATAGTGCGATTTAGCCACACTTGGTACATAATATATACTAAATAGTATTTATTTAGTAAATACCTTATGTTGAACACAAGTTTTGCAATACACCGCTACCGCTATTTGTGTGTTGCAAAACTTGTGTTCAACATAAGGTATTTACTAAATAAATACTATTTAAATGAAGTATATTCTAAACTTATATAGCTATTATGAAAGAATAGGTTAAATTAATTATAACCATATTTTGCACTAAGTGTGTTACCAGGATGAGGGACGAGGACCCATCGCACTAATTAAAACCATATTTTGCACTAAGTGTGTTACCAGGATGAGGGACGAGGACCCATCGCACTGTTCATCCCACCTACCACTTTCCCCAGCCTCCACCCATTGGAAAGTTATGGATTATTATTCAATTGAAAAACTGATGTCAAACTTAATGACAGGCAGTGTGAATTTCAAGAATAATATTTTTGCTGTATTTTCACCTTTCAAGCGGCAACGCCTCTCATCGTACAACGTTCCCGCTCCACTGAAGAGCTGCTCGCTTGGAATGCTACTTGAAGGGCAAGCAAGATATGTTCTTGCAATACAGCCAAGTTCTTTGTATTTTAGTTCGTTATCTTTCCACCACTGAAGAGGATCATCGTCGGGAGCAATTCTTTTTTCTTTGTGATAGTTGTCTAGAAGAACTCGCATCTTCTTGTTGATCCTTGGTGAACTTTCTTCTTCTTCACTGCTTGAACTCAAAAATGCGTTCATCGAGTCCAGTAGTGACGACTTTGAAGAACTTGGCTCAGGAGAATCAGTCATTCGGGCTCTTTTTGGCTGCTTTTTGACTGGTTCAGGTTTGTTCAGGGTTAAAATTAACTAAGCTTTTACAACCGCAACCGCACTTATGGAACGGCGGTTGCGGTTACGGTTGCGGTTGTGAATTTTTGTGCGGTTGTAGTGCGGTTGCGGTTGCGGTTGCGGTTATTCGATCCATCACTAATATATATATATATATATATATATATATATATATATTATAATATTATATATATATATATAGCCTTGGTTAACCTTGGTTTTGCTTCCGCCCGAATTGTTCATTTTGACGAAGGTCAAGCTTGTCACTCCACCTTAGACTCTACAGTTTAACGTGGAATCCGAACCCCACCCCACCAGCAGTTCAGCGTCTTAACCACTAGGGAACACAGAGTACCCATTTATCTACCAACCAATTTCTTTATTGTGTGGAAGGTTGAACAGCTGGGTTTAGATGCGCGCCGCCTGCCGTCACCGAGTCTCGATCTCGGGGCCGACGGATTCGTAATCAGGGACGCTAACCACTGCACTACCGAGTCGCATATATATATATATATATATATATATATACGTGATGAAAAATAACCACGAAAGAAAATAAAACACGAAATAGTGCTCAAGCGCTTTCGTCTAAAGATATCCTCAGGAATTTTCATCAGAAATATTAATAACGTGTTACTTTCGTATATATATATATATATATATATATATTGCTTTTTTGTAAAAAAAAGGTGCCGGTACTCATTAGGATATATATATATATATATATATATATATATATATACAGTATACATATATCCCAATGAGTACCGGCACAGTATAATTTTATACTACAGAATATTATAATACAATATCGCTTAAGTTTTAGAAAACTTAAAAATTTAATAAGAAAGATAGATTCTAGATAATCTACGAATTAATTATTCAAAAAAGGTGTCGGTACGCCGTACCGGTGCGTACCGTCACAAAAAAAGCTCTGTATATATATATATATATATATATATATGAGGAGTGATAAAAAAGTATCGATAATTTTACTGCTACGGACAAATGAATGCAAATAAGAAGTAACCGTTTACATATGCGAGTCTTCCTGCCCTCTGGCGTCTGCAATCTGAAGCAAAATCTATTACCATGAGTCAGTAGTTGGTTGGAGCGCTTGAAAGGAGGGTGTGTTTTTGCAGTACGTATAAATCTCTGAAATGGAGCAACGCGCGTTCGTAGACGAACGAAATGATTAAAACAGCTTTTGGAAGTGATGCTCTCAGTGTAGCTAACGTTTACAAATGCCACAAAAAGTTTAAAAATGGAGAAACATTTGCTCGTATCAGAAATCGAATCTGTTGGACATTTTCATCCGTACGAGAAGTGGAAGGGTTAATGCAAGGGTTAATCGGTATTTTCAGTCTTTCATCTATTCAACCGGTCAACTCTTGAACAATCTTCCTCAATCCATCTTTCCTCCTGTCTATGAACTCCTATCTTTCAAACGCAGAGTGTCTAGGCATCTCGAAACCCCCAGACCTTGATTTTGGCTCTCTTCTTATTCTATGGTGGGGAGGGGCCGCTTTTGCGGGCATTTGTCCTTGGCTCCTCCTTCCTGCATAAAAAAAAGTTATGAATCACCCTGTAGCCCGATATATGAAATGGGCGGATCTCCAAAATCTGGTGTCCTCGAAACTTAATAATGGGATTATTATTAATTAATGTATAAAAGAGTAGTAGCAATTTTAAATACAATAACTTTGTCCTTAAACCCACTGTTCATTAAAAACCAAAAAGCAGACCTTTCACGATATTTATATCATTCAAAATCAGAACCATTCTTTAAACTTAAAATACGTTAAGAAATAAAATTTATAAAGCGTTGCTATGGCAACGTTGTCTTAATTATATGAATAATGTCTCTCCACAACGTTCTGTTTCTCGCTAAAATCATTTTTAATTTGAATTTTCTTATGAATAACAATCACATAAATAAAAAATATCAGAAACAAGTTGGAATAGAAAGAAGATATTTGGGATAAAAATCTGTATTTTATTTCAAATTATATATGGAATCCAGTCATTATTTGTGACGAATATACAGTAGTATTGATTTTGTATTAGATGCTTTATTTTTATGCTGTATGAGTTCACAACTTTTAGAGATTTGAGGATTTTATAAAAAGAATTGAAATGTACATTATATTATATATATATATATATACAGGGTGGGCCGTAAGTTTCCATACATAGGAAAAATAAACATTTTTTTATGGACAACCATTTTTATTTATATAATATGCTCTACATGGTTGCCATTGTTTTGAAAACACATTTCAATACGTGTTCCCCACTGTTGATGAACACGCATTAGCACAGTTGACGTTATGCTTGTAATGGCGTTGGTGATACGTTCCTTTAGATGATTTATGTCTCGTATCTTTTCCTGATACACCATGGCCTTCAAGTGCCCCCAAAGATAGAAATCAAGGGGGGTGAGATCTGGGGATCTGGGAGGCCACTCCACAGGACCAATTCAATTCGTTGCTCTTTCGTCAAACGCATATTCTTAGGGTATCTGAAACATAAAAACAAACGTTTAATTTTTCCTATGTATGGAAACTTACGGCCCACCCTGTATATATATATATATATATATATATATATACACAGGGTGTCCGAGAATTATCTGTACAATTTTTGGCTGTTATTAAAAGTCAACCATGAAGTGTAGAAATTCCAGTGTTGTCCCATTTTACAGAGAATCTCATTAAGTTTTTCTGATACCACGTTTTGACAAGCTTTTTAGAAATGTACGCGGGTGACAGACATTGATGTTTTAAAAGCAAGAATCACAGCTGCTATTGAGCGAATTGATGTGGATATGCTGCAGCGTACATGGCAACATTTGGAGTATCGATTGGATGTTTTGCGAATCACTAATGGTGCACATATCGAATGTTTGTAACAACGTTACTTTAATAAAAGAAACTTTTGAAAATACAGATTCTAAATAATCTTGTTTAAGAATTTTACGTGTGTTATCAAGAATTTTATTAAAAGATGAAATTGTACAGATAATGTTCGGACACACTGGAATTTCTAAAAACTTGTCAAAACTTGGTATCAGAAAAAACTTAATGATATTCTCTGTAAAATGGGACAACACTGGAATTTCTACACTTCATGGTTGACTTTTAATAACAGCCAAAAATTGTACAGATAATTCTCGGACACCCTGTATATATATATATATATATATATATATATATATATATATATGTGCAATATTTAAGTAGAAAAGGGCTACTCATGAATTAGTTTATAAGTATAAAAATATTGATTTCTCAACTAACGCCTTTTAGTGAACGCGGACAGTATAGATCACATGACAGATTTCTTACTTATGATGATTGAAGCGAATTTCTTCATAACCCTCCTGAACTTGAATCCATCCCTACAGGAAGTCTGACCCAGGAAGCCCCGAGTGTTTGATGCTCGATCAGTAGAGCCTTAGAATTTAGATGTACAACTAATTACTCGAAAACTGGCTGAAAATATTCCGTTACCACGAAAGGTGCAACGAATTAAGGACGCCCGATTTGATTTTGCGCAGCAGGTGTACCAAGAAGGATCATACTATACGAGAATTTATGTTGATGAGATGGGCCTCAACCTTTATGCAAAACGAATGTACGGAAGAGCGCCATGGGGAGAAACAGTTAACAAGATTGTTGCTGGGCAAAAAATGCTTTATTTCGAGATAGCTTTTGGTGGAATGAGCACGTGTGTATTTGATAGTTTCCTCCAGTTCCTCTTGTTTATTATAGGCGACGAAACTTCTGCAGTAAGTCTGGGCAATACCCTAGTAATAATGGTGCCCGGCTTCAAAATTCAAATAAAATAAATGATAAAACGTTTGCGAACTATTCCCCTTTCCTAAAGCCTATAGAAAATAACAGAGGGCGAGAACACATTCCATTGTGTATGTCCACTGGTTTTCATCCCATAATTTTTCTAATAAAAGAGGTATTGTCATAGGTATGTTCCTGAGCGCCTTTAGGGTTTGCAGCCCTTCTTATATGGACTCCGAATTTTGTTATATCAAGGATTCCTTTAAAAGATTTGGATATCCTCCTACTTTTATTGACAAGGCCCTTAGATCTTCCAAGAAGAAGTTCCATAAAAATACTTCCAGGGAAAAGAACTTCCGCGACGCTCTGGTAATTCCGTTTAATGTGCAGTCATTTCGCGACTTGGTTCCTCCCCAACTTAATCTCGTCTTATGGATTCCATGTTCCATTCGTGGCCTTTTACAAAAAAAAAATCAATTATCTCATTTTCCCTCCAATTCTGGAGTATATAAAATTTCCTGTAAGGACTGTCCGAACAGTCGTGTCGACGAAACTATTGATTTCAAAAGACGCTTTACGAACATATACAGGGTGGGGCACGGGAACCAAGTGTTTTTGGAATAATCAAGAAAATGATATTTATTTTTGTAAAGAAAATATATTGGTAGAACAACATTCGTAAGAACATAGCATTTCATGTCATAATAATCATGTACCGAAAATTATATCTGGCATATGATGTCCTTGGCCGTCGACGCATTGTTGAAGGCGTTTACGAAAATTGGCCTCCACTCTTCCCAGCAGGTCTCTGTTGATTTGGATGATTTGTTGACGGATCGCTTCCTTCAATGCATCTAATGTACGGGGCTTGTCCTCGTAGACACGTGACTTGAGGTACCCCCATAGAAAGAAGTCACATGTGGACAAGTCAGGGGACCGAGGGGGCCATGCAATGTCACCAAATCTCGAAATGAGATGGTTGGGAAACAGGGGGCGAAGAACAGCCATTGACGCTCTGGCGGTGTGTGGCGTGGCCCCATCTTGCTGAAACCACAAATGTCGACGAGCAATACGCCTTCTTCGTAACTCAGGGATGAAAAAGGTGTTCACCATCTCAATGTAACGCCCAGATGTTATGGTAACGGTAACCCATTTTGTTCGAAGAAATAGGGACCGATGACGCCAAACTTTCCCACCGCGCACCAAACTGTAACCTTAGGGCTATGCAGCGGTTTTTCATGGAGTTGTCGCGGATTTTCAGCAGCCCAATACCGACAGTTTGATTGTTGACGGCCCCATTAAGGTGGAAATGGGCTTCATCACTCATTACCACCATCATGTTTTCATTCTGCTCATAAAGTGCAAGCATTTCCTGTGCAAAATTCAGTCGTTGGGGGCAATCGTTTACATTCAATTCCTGCACCATCGCTAACTTGTATGGGTGAAAATGTAATTCTTCATGCAAAATCCGTCTAACAGTACGATTGCTGATTCCGAGTGCAGCTGAATGTCTCCGAGCAGAGCGGCCTGGGCTTTGCAACATCGCTTGTCTGACCTTTCAACGTTCTCTGGAGTACGCACAGTGCGTTGCGGCCCCTTCGGTTTTGTTTTCATTATTGAGCCTCCTGTTCGAAGATTGTTAACCCAACGTAAGATTGTGTCACGAGCGGGAACAGAGTCATTTCGATGAATGTTGAATCTGCGGCGAAACGCACACTGAACTGCTGTCACTGACTCGCCACTCCTAACAAAATGATCATACGCGAACATGCGGTGTTCTAACGTCCACTGCTCCATGATGGCACCTGAAAGATAAAGGTGAGTGTTAGTTAAAGTTAAATGCCATGAACCCAGGAATGGAATGCTACCTACCGCACGCCCCTCCCATTCCTAATGGCCGATTACTAGCTATTCAAAAAACACTTGATTCCCGTGCCCCACCCTGTATATAGTTTGAATACTGCCGAAGAAAATTTGGCCTTACATAGACATCGAATAAACAGGGATCATAATACTGATAATGAAGACGCAAACTCACTTTTAAATATCAGTAATAATGACAAACGTAAGCTCTCCGAATCTTTTATTATAAAAATACTGATAATTTTAATATAAAACATCGAACCTTTAAACGTGATTTTATGACTAACTTTTGGCTGTCAAAATCTTGTCTTCCACAATTATTTATGCCTCTTTGAATTGTCTGAGGCATGATGTTTTTTATTAAATATTCCTGTTAAGTTCCACGCTCACTTTTATTTTCTGCCCACTGCACGAAAGAGGAGGAAAAACTCTTCCAAAATGCTTCGCGGTTTTTAGTGTTTTCTTATTTTAACCACTGGGGGTTGTTAATTGTTATCAGGGCCGCCGAGAGCTGCCACGGGCCATGGGGAAGGATTGGTATATGGGCCCTCCTGTTTACTCATTATTTTATTATGAATGTTTTTTGTGTACATAACAAGCAAACTGATTATATGTCCAAGTCACTATTCAAAACATACAGTATGAATAAACAACTCGGAAGAAAATGACAATTTTATTTTTCGAATCAATTATATTAATTCTATCACCATACAATTTACAAATGCAGTACCAGTCCATGCAGGCAAGGTAATTGTTTACGGCAAGATTTTCATAATTAGAAGTGTACTTTCTTTGCCTTCTCTCAAGCAAAGTGGTAAATGATTCTGATGAAATTTAAAGTACGGGCTAATTGGCTTCCAATTACAATAGTTCCCAGATCTGTCAGTCGGTCTTGGGCACTGGTGGACCGCAGATAATATTTTATGTTTCAGTTTGACTATAAGCAGCTCTATAAAATGTATGTTCATTAATTATATTTCCTTTCTGTTATTTAATCAATTGCTTTATTAATATTGTTAGATTTTATTCCCCCCCCTTTCCGGGCCCCCAGGAGGTCCGGGCCCAGGGGATTTTTCCACGCTATCCCCACCCTCTCGGTGGGCCTGATTGTTTATATATATATATATTCCTCTACTGAAAACACTGATCATACCCAAATTGGAATACTGCTCGGTCCTAACATGCCCATACAAAAAAGAAGACATTAGACAACTAGAAGGGATTCAGAGAAGCTTCACAGCCAAGATCAAGGGGTGCAAAGAACTAAATTACTGGGAAAGGTTACGCGAATTAAACATATATTTACTGGAACGAAGAAGAGAGAGATACACCATTATTTACACTTGGAAACTAATGGAGAAACTAGTCCCTAATCTTACTCTGAACCCTGTAACTCCCCAAACAACGGTGAAAAATAGAAAAGGAAGACTGTGTCGTGTTCCCAAATTAAAGGCTAGACAGGGAATATCCTTAACCCTGAAAGAAAACAGTTTTGTTGTGAGAAGACCAAGACTGTTTAATAGGGTGGCCCAAAAAAATGAAAATTGAAAATATCTTTCTCCACAAGGCCATCCGTGTTCCATATCAAAATGTAAGAACTCATGCCAAACATTAGACAGATCATACAATATTTAGAGGTCGCGACCAGTTCCTATATTTTTAGGATTTGAAACAAAAATACAATATCAATGTTTATTTCAAAATTTAAAGTCAACAGCACAGAGCACATGTTATGCAAAAATATACTAGAACACACATGTCATA
Organism: Bathynomus jamesi; assembly: GCA_023014485.1. Classification (NCBI taxonomy): domain Eukaryota; kingdom Metazoa; phylum Arthropoda; class Malacostraca; order Isopoda; family Cirolanidae; genus Bathynomus; species Bathynomus jamesi. The sequence continues at coordinate 1,799,247 of JAJOZX010000046.1, read as the reverse complement.
GCAGTTAATACGACTGCACTAAATCCTTGTATATCAAACAAACGTCACACTCGTTACTTTTTCTTCGTCAAAGCCAACTTCGTCCGAACTGGCAATCTTTTTCGGTGGCTGGCGACGAGTCGCAGTAGGTATTGTTTCTGGGTCTCGTCTTTCGTCAGCGCGGTATTGTAGGACTGAATAAGAGCGACTCCTCGTTCGACTCCTCGTTACTTAGCCTTAAGTAACTGGTAAATGTGGTCTGTCAGCCAGAGGGAGAGAGGTTTTGACAAGAATGTCTTGGCTTCAACTTGTCTTTTCATGGAGAGTATATCGAATATCTTCAAAGACCGGCTCGTGATGTACGACGCCAATGAAGAACGATGATCGAACACAGCCCCGTCCAACGGCTCAAGAGTTTTTGGTTTGAGGGACGTAAGAAGTTGTCAACCATAGCTGCTTTGGTGATCTCGTCGAGGCGATCGTCGAAGAGGGCGAGAGGCGCGAGGTGCTCAAAGAAGTACCACAGATGGCGATAGAAGGCCTTAACAGCCGCCTCCCTGATGGCACGGTCAGGATATTCATGGAGGAGAGCAAGTAGGTTTAAGTCGTTGATGGGGGCCCTCTCTGGGAGAGGGGCCTCGTGCCAGTAGCGAGCGTAAATAAGAGAAACGAAGAGGCAAATCTTTGTGACGCCAGCTGTCTCGTGGGCCGTCAACTTAATCTGGCTCCTGAAAAGGAAGATCTTCAGCGAGTATATTGCCTTAGCCATCCACCGCGCGTTGTGCATAGCGCCTGGCGCACGAAAGGACGGTTCTCCGTCGGAGGATCCCCCTAGGAATATATGACAGAGCTGAAGCAACTCTCCATAGTCATCCCGTGGGAGCTGGCTCTTGACTGCCTCCGAGTAAAATGACATCATCTCCTCTCGTAGGCCATCCGGCATGCCAACGAAGAGCTCGTCTCCAGCAGAACGGAAATCAACTATATTAATATCAGGCCAGGTCTTCTGGAAGCGTTTGAAGATTCCCACTTCAGGCCCACCGGTTGGTGTCAGGGCGACAGAAAATACGGCCGACAACATTACCTCGAACACGTGATGACGGCACGCGATCCAGATGAGCTCCTTGTCCAGAGCCTTCTGAATTAGGGTGCACGCGGCCATATTCAGCCCAGTATTGGTTGCCGTCGTGTCGAAGACTAGTCCCTGGATCATGGGTTTGAGGTTCCATTCCTCCAGCGTTTGGACACATGCATTGCACTGCTCCTCTCCCGTGCCGCGGCCGATCTTAGGGACGGAAAGAAGTTGCTCTGTTTCACCACCAGTCACCAAGATGGCGACGCGATCCACAAGCTTTTTATTGCCGGCGATATCTGGAAGCAGTTTACCGTCCCCAGTGGAGAAGCAGTGGGCTGTCCGGTGAGAAAACAGCCTGTTGAGCAGTTGCTACCGCCTCACGAGTGGTGACCCGCGCTCGCTGAATGGTGTTCCGGGATAGCGCCACAGACTCCAGGCCATGACCGAGCGCTTGCGTGACGGCGCCTACGACGAACATGGCAGCGCGGTCAGGGAGTTTCACTCGGTCGAGCGCGGCGGCTACTTCCTTGGTCACAATGGTCTGCTTCGATTTCTTATTCCTTGGCTGATCTTGACTGGATGTTGACTGAGCTTGGAACTCATCTTCGGATTCCGTCGATGTGGAGAAGCTACAGATGTCAGCAATGGCGGAACTAGACGGAACAGCTGTATTCGCCTGTTGGGCGCTCAACA